>CM022302.1:25017096-25567555 GCA_011799875.1 Thinopyrum elongatum
GATGTGTGCACAAATAATCCCATTCATCTCAAAACAGTTGCAGCTGCATTCAAATTTCTCCTCTGCCAACACAACATTCACTGAAAATATTCGGGGGTTCTAAAAGTAATTTGAGTGCAGCTCAAACCTCATGCTTGCATTGTCAATAGCAGGGGCTTGGTTCATGATGAAGCCTGTTGATGCCATGACCTCTTTTTGAAACTTGAGAAACACGCTTCGGGTATAGAAGTGAACTGTTTGGCGCTCAAGTTCCCTGTTCTAACTTTTTCTCTCTACAAAGCACACACATACCTCGAGTAAAGTGGTGCAGTTGTTGCGTGGCCTATGAAAGCTTGATTGTCTTCACGGTCCAACATTGTTTCTTGAAGCACCTCATATTGTTGTACAAATCTCCAGACAGAGTCTTGAGGGTTGATAAATGTCTTGAAGTAGGAGTTGAGACCCTTAGACCGCCCTGTAGTGCATGTAAATGTGAAGAAGTTCTTCTGGAAGTATGCTGGAGCCCAGGTCTCTCACGTACGCCACATGTTGCTTAGATGTCTGTTGTCAACCAAGTCAAAGCAATGCAGCATATGCTGCCAATTCTCCTCGAACTCATCCACCGTCTCTGAATCATTGATAACCCCATAGAAAACCTGCTCAAAAATTTCATCCATGCTCAGGATCCTACCCAACTTTTCCCTTGCTTTTCGCTGGACGTGCCATTTGCAGCAACTGTGCACTGTGTTTGGGAAGACATCTTTTATTGTTGTTTCCATTGCCTTGTGCTGGTCAGTCATTAGGTGCAATGGGTGCTCATTATTCATTGCAATCATCCAATGTTGAAACACTCACTTGAAAGTTTCTATTTGTTCATTTGGCACCAAGGCACAACCTAGCAGCACGGTTTGCAAGTGGTTGTTCACACCAACAATAGGAGCGAAAGGCAGATTGTACCGACTTGTGCAAAATGTTGTGTCAAAGAACACACAATCTTTGTACTTTGGGTACAATGCTCTTGTCCTTCCATCCACCCAAAATAGAGCTGTCACTTCGTTTGTTTCTTTGTCAACTTCTGTCGCGTAGTAGAATTGAGCATTCTCAGCTTGATGCCTCTTAAAGTAAGCAACCGTCATATCCATGTCCTGAAATGACTGATTTTGTCGCAGCTTGGAACGCGCATTTGAAACATCCCTCTTCACATATGGCAGTTTCCTCCGGTCTCCACCATGGACCATTCCAAGCATTCCCATGCAATTTGTAGTTGACAAGTTTACATCATGCATTGTCATCAGTAGTTGGTAATCTTCTTCTGGAATTTTGCGGTGTGAGCGGTAGAACCTCACAATCTCCTCATGCTGCATCAAAGGGTGTGTATGATGTGCAACAAAGTAGGTAACAACCCACTTGTTGCCCCTGAGGCCAACAATCATATGAGCTTTGCAATCATAATGCATAATCCTATTCCTCTGACGCTTGACTGTCACATCCATTTCAACCCCAGCCTGCTTGCTTGATGAGCTTCCCCCTGCTGCAATTCCTTCTGAATTGCTGCTTGTCTCACATGTAGCCTCCGGTTTGCCAGCATGCACACATTGGAAGACCCTCTTGATAAGTTGTTGTGGACCTTTCTTCTGGCTGTTTTTTGAGGCAGATATGCGTGAGCCAAAGCCCGTTCCAAGTGCGTAGTCATTATAGAACTTTTGGGCATCTTCAATTGAGTCAAATTCCATGCCAACATAGGGCAGAAGTGGCTGAGATGAAGTATCATCATCCTCATCTGCATCATGCATTCCACCCTGAGTGTCTAGCATCCCATTTGATTCCCCACCACCATGACTTGTGAAAGGTTGCTGAACAAAACTCTCCTCATTTGCCGCCCCATCTTCGGTATGCTACATCATTGCAACAATAGTAGAACGACATCCATCAGTAGCAGTTGAACAGTATAGAGGTCAACATTTCCTTGCAAGAGAAACATTTTTTATAGATGAAACATTTCAACATCTATATCAGTAGTATATTTCATTGCAGCATGTTTATAAGATCTATAGGTACTACTGTAGTAGTACATTTTACAACATGTTTTGGTGCTGCATAACTTTTTTATCAACTTCAAATAACATTTGTTTCATCATAGAGTTTTTATGCTTGCTGAAATCCAGAGACTAACACCACTATAACATGCATAAGGTCTCTAATCTATTACTGTTTTTTGCTATTTTCAGCAGCAAAAATATTTTCTGAAGCTGAATTTTCAACATTTTTTTTGCAATATCTGAAATCTAAAGCAAAGCAAACATTCAGTAGTCTTACATCCTCTGAATTTAAAGCAAGCAAACATGCAGTGCTGTTGCATTCTCTGAATCAAAGCAACATTCAGGGTCACTGAAAGCAACCTTTTCCAATTTTACACAACCTTTTTTTCTTGTTACTGAACTGGAACCAAAGCAACATAATGTGTAGTTTCAAACTTTTTTTTTCTACTTTTTGTGAATTAAAACCAATTAGCATAGCAACATCCAATGAGCATAACTGGCAAATGTGAATGCAGCACATAAACAAGTGGAGGATTTCAGAGGATTTGCCAGCAGGGGAAGCTCACCCAATTTGCAGCGGATCCGGCCGGAGGAGCATCAGAGAAAACAACTGGAGGATCTCGGTAAATGCGTGAAGCAGAACTTTGTCGCCTGAGATCGAAGGCGCTCGCCGGAGCTGAAGTCGTCCGCCGGGGAACAGCCGAACCCTCGCCGGAGCTACCACCCATGGCGGAGTAGGCCATGTCTCTGGCGATGTGGTGCGCCATCGTGGGCAGGGGGGTTGGGGTGGGGAAGAGGTGGAGGGAAGGGGCGGTGGCCACCGGTCATCGTAGTAGATCGCGACCTATCCCTGATGGGGGGAAGCACCCGCGATCCGCGGTCACAGGTGGGGATCGGTCAAAGTTTCATTGCAACAAGCCGTCAGCTGCAACGGCTAGCGGGGCGGAGGTGGGAGCGTGCACGTGGTTCAGCTCAGAGATCGGACGGACGAGGGTTGTTCGATCGGACGGACGTGAACGCGGTTTATAAATCGAGAGAATCATCCGACTTACGCCTAGCACCAGCCAATTGCTTGCTCACCGTTGCGGTGTTTTTGCAAAAGAGCCCCTGCTATTTTCTCTATTCAACCCGCAATCCTTTCTTTAGTGGAAAAAACGCTTCGTTCAGGATGTTTTCCAAAACCCCCCTGTAGTTTCCAATATTCAACCCGTGATCCACAAGAGAAAAAGAGAAAAGAGCACGGGCTCTCCCGATCCCAGCCGCCAGGAGGTGACCGACCCCGGCCACGCTCGATCCGGTGCTGCGCTGGGCGCCGGCCAACGCCGGCGAGGATTTGCCCCCTTCTCCTGACCCACGTATCTCTCTCTCGGGCAAAATAGGGTTCGGCGTCGCCGCCGTTTTCCTGGTTGACCATCAACCGTGGCTAGGGTTTCGGGCATCTCCACTCTGGCGTGGTTCCGGTGCCTCCGGTGACTCCTCTCTGATGCCCACCGCGCCCCCACACGCAGCTTCGTTTTCGGGATGCTGCTCCTCCGCTCGGTGGCCATGGGGTGAGTTCATCCCCTGCTCTATCTCTCCCCCTTTCTCTCTCTAATATCTGGTTTGATCCTCCATGGTAGATGTGCAGGCAAGGATTGGATGCTTGAGGAAGGAGGGTTCGACCTTGCCTTACTGCAGCTCGGGACGCACCACCCATGGAGCTTCCTCCTTTCTGTCTTCAGGTGAGTTCGCCCCCTCCTCTCTCTGCTCTTGTTGGTGGCCATTGAGGCGTTGTTCTTGCTTAGGATTTACCACTGTTTGGCCTCAATTGGCTACTGTTTGAGGTCAATTTTGTTTATACTGTTAAGTGTTGGCCATCAATTTTATTAAACAACAAGGTTAACCACGATCACACGAAGCCGAAGGTGCACGATGAAAAAACCGTACGTGCATGCTCTGTCCATCCAGAATTGATCCATCAGGCTGCTTCCAAAGCTAGCTTGATCATGCACTTGTGCCTCTCGGCGGACTTCTACTGGCGTATGTGATACACAGCCCATGCAAAATCACATCATACACCACGGAAGAAGTACTCACGCACGTATTCCAGATATACGACAAGATTGGGGAGATGGCCGGAAGGACGCAACATGCCGACGGTGTTGGAGGCGTTGACATGTGCAGGAGGGCAGCGGCCTTGTGAACCAAACGTGAGGATAACAGTACATGTGGGAATGAAAATATTTGATATTCGAATTAGTTAGATTACTTTCTAGACTCCTAGCAGCACACCTAAATTTGGGAGTTTATGTTCAGGGTAGTATTTTTTTTTGAGAAATATGTTCAGGGTAGTGTTAGTATGCAACCAAGTAAAAAACACAATTCCAGTGTGATCAGCTAATATTTTTGGTACATTAGCATCTATTTATTTTTCTCATGCCATTGATTTTAGCTTGGACAAGTGGAGTTTTGTTGTTTTACTGGCTGAATTTGCAGACCCGGCATGCCTCATGCATATTAAGTCATCAATGTCTCTAACTTTCCTGCAGTTCAAGGTAGATCGTAGATTACATTTCTAAGCAGCTCACCTATATCAGTAATTGTATATTGTGTTTATTTGAATTAAAATGGCTTGTGTATTCTGCCGGAGTAGTCACTGGTCATATTAATTTCAAAACAACAATTTCTAATTTAGTATTGTGCTTGTCTATATTGTTATGTCTGAAAAGAAGATTCCAAACAAAACCAAGTCACAGTTTGTGTTTATACACATTGGATAATGGATGTTTCGAGCAGTAGATTTAAACTATAGGTTTTAGGATAAATTGTGTTCTATAAGCTTGTCGTGATGTTAAAAGTCTACCCCTTCCTAGCTCATTGGAATCAAATAGAAATATCTATCTGATTGTAGTAAATTAAACAGCAAATCGAGTAGGTCAGGCACGGGCTAGAGACATCATGGAGCACCGCCTCCACCGGTAGTGACAACACAGTCGTTGTGTTTGGTCTATCCCGAGCCTCTTTTTTGTGGTTCGTGTTCTTTTGATATCCTCTTGCCATGATATTCTAGCTGGACTTCTGGTATGTGTTACCTCTAATTTTTTTTCTCCAGACTAATTAGGGCCTGCTTCTGTTTGATCCAATTGATATAATGGTTGTGGCATGCAGCAGCCAGGCCAACAACAGAGCCAGGCTTAGCCCTGATGATGACTTGACAAATATGGTCAAAATGCTGGAGATGAGGAATCTAACGAAACTGAAGAAACAGGGGGTACTCTTAGCTTTAGTTCCTTATCATTTTTTCTGTGTGTTGCTATGAATCTGTATAAACATGCTTGGGCCATTGTTGTCAATTGGCCGGCACAAGGGTGGCATATTTCTAGCCATCCAGAATAAGTGGACAAGATGATGTGCATTCATTTGGTGGCACAAAATCAATTTCCTTTTCCAACTAATAGTACATACATTGATAAAATTACTGTGGTTGGCAGCTCTTCACTGCATGTTTTGAAATATTTCGTGTGCTCGTCCCATTGTATCACTTACAAGGTTGCTAGAACATGCTAAGTAAGCATCCAATTATTCTATTTCTTGTAACAAAATTTTCTCTTGATCATCTCATGGAAAATGAATCTTCTACAAACAAGACGTGTTTTTAATGGCAGTGCCCAAATATTACTTTATAGATACTATTCTGAGTTCCGTTATGTGCAGGCTTATGCCAGTGTCTAGCTCTTACAGCCCCAAAGATAAATAAACTCACCAGAGCAAAGTATTTTGAAAGTGGAAGGTATATAAAGGCAGTTCATCTACATAAGTTGTTTTTCAATTGGCTCCATGCAGCATAATTGAGGATATGCCTAACTACTTCTACCTGCTTCTATTTCTGTATTTCTCTGATGTTCTTTGTATAGATATGTATGTAGTACCTCCGTCTAGAATTAGTTGTTGCTGAAGTAGATGTATATAGACGTATTTCAGTGCTAGATACATCCGTTTGAGCGACAAGTAATTCCGAACGGAGAGAGTATCTTTTAACATAATCTGCTCCAAAACTCAGAAGAAGTTATCCCAGCTTTCCATCACACCTAATTACTGCATCAAGGGGTCTGGTAGTATGATAATATCCTATGTCTGAACAAAGTTTATATTCTCACGCTCTCATTTTGTCATAAGATGTGGATTTTTCTCTCCCGTTGCAACACTAGGTCATTTGCTCCATGTGATATTGAGTTCTATGGTACAGGGCTCATAGCTTGTGAATGTTGTTGAAGGATATAATTTAGTTTTTTACTGGTTTATGCAAATTCATGTTAACCTTATGCCAATAGTTGATGCTTCCTGACTATTTGCACCAATGCCCTTCTATCCATAGCTGAATCTGAAGGATACATGAAGCGAGAGTAATGTTAACCGACATTGATCATAAAGTTACTTGATCAAAACATAAAGAGTTGTGTAAGCCTTTACCGCATCCGTGCATTTCCATGCTGAATCCAGCCTCGTCAATTGGTTTCCGCACATGTACATAGAACTTGCGAGTATCCACACATGCATGTCTCATCTGAATCCGGCGTCATTAATTGGTCTCCTAGGCTCCTAGCCAAATTTAGATTTGTTCTAAGACATAGCTTGCTAAGTTGTTGGTGAGAGATATAGTACTTTTCATTTTTAAATTAGATGCATTTTCTAGAGACGTTGAACTGTTGAAATTTTAATTAGATGCATTTTTCCTTTTGTAATTTCCAATTTAGTTTATCCAGTATTTTAACTTTGTGCCAGATCACCTTGTATTCCTTTTAGGTAGTTAGCAGTTGGTCACATACATTGTAATTCTTTTCCTTTCAGAAACCACCGCAAGGATTATGTTATTTTACATGTTGAATATGAACTACGCATTAGAAATTGACACATATATTTGGATGGCCATGTATTTATTTGGTTCATCAAAGCAATGTAGCACTCCTTGGTAAATTACAATTTAACTGGGAATTTTGTTCTACAATATTTTTAAATAGGTTTTCAATTAGAATCAATTTTGGGTGAATTATACTATGACAATGGCATTTAAAACTTCTTACCAATTGAATTGCTGGAGAGTTGCAGGGGAAGCACTAGGAAAATATTAGAAGCATTGCACAACATGTGATTGTTTGAAGCAACAAATTGCTAAATAGTTTTGTGCTCATAATGACATATTTTCATACAGAATGGTGGCAACTAAGAAAACAATTATTAGTGCACATGCTTAAGTACAACCAGAGTGAAGCTGGAGTTAACATTTTTATGAATTTGTACTACTTAGAAATGTTTAGGTGTATCAGGAAGTAGATTTCCTAAATTATAACTTCATTTTAAGTATAAATTCATTGATTACTACTATCAGACTATCTATTCTGTATAAGTGACGTTTCACAGCCTCTACTTTTTGGTTATTTTTTTCCGTTGTTAATGAAGGCACCCAGTTGTTCATATATTCTGTGTACGAACCAGTTTTCTGTTGTCTTCCTCTTATTATGTTTGAAACGTCTTTCTTTGATATTTGGTTATTGTCGATATTCACCCATTTTGATCATCGCTATAATACATACCCGTTGCAACGCACGGGCAATTTTCCTAGTTAAACCCATATATATACGGATTTGCTAATTTACACTCGACTGTTTTCCAATTCGTTGTTGTTCAAATCTCTGTCCGTTTGATCTCGCGTTGAGATTCGCGCTCGGTCCTGCTGGTTTGTGCTAGTTTTCGGGTCGGTTTTTTTTATCGGGCGCGGTTTTCTCCATCCGCCCATTTTCCTCGACCCCGCCGAGCCGCTGGGCAATGTAGGTTTTTGTCCTTTTTTAATTTTGGAGCGGGGTGTCATTCCCCTTTCTCATTTGGATAAGGCAGAGGGAGAGAGCTCGAGCGGCGGAGGAGGGCGAGGCGATTCCTCCTGTTCATGGCGATTTGGAGCTCATCCGCCGCAGGATTTTGACTTCATCCTCTTCTTCTCTCCGCTATCTGGTTGGTCGCCCTTGTCTCTCGCTCTTTTCCCCGTGCTCATGGCGATTTCCTCCTATTCTCGGCCGTGTAGTTCCAGATCTAGGTTGTTTTTGGTTTCGTGGATCCGCGGTTTGTGGTTTTGTTGGTCCGCCAGATGTGCATGTCGCTGCCGTGGTGTTCTAGTCCGCCATGGTTGTGCATGTGAATTTTGGTAGGAGCCTGCAGTGCGCCATGCGTAGCCTCCATGCCATGATCTTCTGTTTTTTGTTGTGGATGCAGACCAAATACCGCCCGGTTTGGTTCTCATTGTTGATTTGTAGGTAGGCGTAGAGGCAAATTCTCCTGAAGTTGATGTGGAGGTAGGCATAGTAGGCGTTAGTTTTCAGCAGTGGATCATGTATCTTGTCTATGAAGATCGAGTTCTAGTTATAGTACCTGAATTTCGTCATGTTGTAACGTTTTTGTCCCATGCTGTTGTTCATCCGGGTAATTTACTGAACTTCTCTATGTATCTGTTTTCCTTTTTGTGTACTTTCCTGAATTTCATGCTTGTTTTTCAGTGTCCCACCATAATAGGAGTGTATGTTAGACCAAGGTTCTGCAGAGATATGTGCATGAAGTTCTGCTGTGCAATTTTTAACCCTATTAGTTGACTTATATCTTCACTGCATCTTGTCCTGAAGAGCTGTGTGGATATCTCGTCCTTTTAGTTACGCCTAATTACATTTCATTTTGTCACATTCTATCCTTTGGTCACATTTCCCATCCTTTAGCTGAAGGTGCCAGGGTGTATTGTTCTGCTCAATTTCTATGTAAATTGTCCTGTAATTAATCAGGGGAACCGTGCTCTTTTTTCAGTGTATCCCCCCTTCCCCCCTAATTTGCGGTGTAATTCTATCCGTTAATCTTCTTTGTAGGTTGTCATGTAGTCACACTGTAATCCCATGTATATTTACACTGTAATTTATTATGTAGTTGCAGTGTAATTTTCACTTAATTACACTTAAATCCTATGTAGTTTGTCCTGATTTCTATCTGTAATCCGATGCGTAATTACAGTGTAAGTTTTCCCAATTTTTATAGTGTGATTTCACTTTATTTTCAGTGGTGTTACAGTGTAAATTTACCATTAATTACTATAACCCGATGCCTTTTCTACAGTGTAATTTTACCCATAATTACTGTGTTAGTTACACTATAATTTGATGCTTTTTTACAGTGCAATTTCTCCCCGTAAGTAATGTGTAGTTTGTAGTCTAGTTACACTGCAATCCATTGCCCCGTTACGGTGTAATTCTACCCATAATCCGATGCCCCGTTACGGTGTAATTCTACCCATAAGTAATGTGTAATTTGGTGCTCGTTTTGGGTTAGAGGTTAGCATAGCTATGAGTTTGATATTTTTGCTCTTTTTGCCTTTTCTTTGCTTGTATAATTTTCTAGGTTTACTGAATTTTTTGTTTTCAGGCTGCTCAAGTAGTTATAGACCTTGTTCAAGCTAGTAACAAAGACAAGCCCAGGCTATTTGTAGAATGGTTAGAATCTCTTGTAATTGATGTCCTGGATTGCATAGCACACTCAACTTTGAATGCGAAATCTATTCCTACACCAAAAGTTTCTTCAAGCGAGGTTCAATCTTTGAACAAGTTCTCTTTTGGTTAGTTCCTTCCTGATTTTCTCTTTATCTTGTCTTTATTTCTGATTTATGTATTTTTTTATTGTATGGTTGTTAGTTATTTGCTCATGTTTGTGTTGTTTCTTTCTCTTTTTGAAGGCAATAAGTCTGTTTCTATTCACTCTTTCATCGCTGAAAGAAACATTGAAACTGTGGTCGAAAGTCTGTCTCCTCAAGTCCAGCACCCAATCCGCAATTTGAACGAAGCTTCTGTTGGGGAACGTAGTAATAATTCAAAAAAATTCCTACGTGTCACCAAGATCAATCTAGGAGATGCTAGCAAGGAGAGAGAGGGAGTGCATCTTCATACCGTTGAAGATCGCTAAGCGGAAGCGTTACAAGAACGCGGTTGATGGAGTCGTACTCGCGGCAATTCAAATTGCGGAAGATCCGATCCAAGCGCCGAACGGACGGCGCCTCCGCGTTCAACACACGTACAGCTCGGGGACGTCTCCTCCTTCTTAATCCAGCAAGGGGGAAGGAGAAGTTGAGGGAGAGCTCCGGCAGCACGACAGCGTGGGGGTGGAGCTTGCGGTTCTCCGGCAGGGCTTCGCCAAGCACTACGGAGGAGGAGGAGGAGTTGGAGGGTGGAAGGGCTGCGCCAGGGGAAGAGGTGCGGCTGCCCTCCAACCCACCCACTATTTATAGGGTGAAGGGGAGAGGGGGCCGGCCCTCCTAGATGCACCTAGAGGGGTGGCGGTGGCCAGGAGGGGGTGACTTGCCCCCCAAGCAGGTGGGAGGCACCCCCACCCCTTAGGGTTTCCAACCCTAGGCGCCTTGGGCCCTTGGGGGGGGCGCACCAGCCCACTAGGGGGCTGGTTCCCACCCATGTTCAGCCCACTAAGCCCTCCGAGGCAGGTGGCCCTACCCGGTGGACCCCCGGACACCTTTCGGTGGTCCCGGTACAATACCGATAACCCCCGAAACTATTCCGGCGATTGAAACTGGACTTCCCATATATAAATCTTCACCTTCGGACCATTCTGGAACTCCTCGTGATGTCTGGGATCTCATTCGGGACTCTGAACAACCTTCGGTAACCATATACAATTTCCCATTACAACTCTAGCGTCACCGAACCTTAAGTGTGTAGACCCTACGGGTTCGGGAACCATGCAGACATGACCGAGACATCTCTCTGGCCAATAACCAATAGCGGGATCTGGATACCCATATTGGCTCCCACATGTTCCACGATGATCTCATCGGATGAACCACGATGTCGGGGATTTAATCAATCCCGTATAGAATTCCCTTTGTCCATCGGTATGTTACTTGCCCGAGATTCAATCGTCGGTATCCCCATACCTCGTTGAATCTCGTTACCGGCAAGTCTCTATACTCGTTCCGTAACGCATGATCCCGTGGCTAACTCCTTAGTCACATCGAGCTCATTATGATGATGCATTACCGAGTGGGCCCAGAGATACCTCTCCGTCATACGGAGTGACAAATCCCAGTCTCGATTCATGCCAACCCAACAGACACTTTCGGAGATACCTGTAGTGCACCTTTATAGCCACCCAGTTACGTTGTGACATTTGATACACCCAAAGCATTCCTACGACATCCGGGAGTTGCACAATCTCGTGGTCTAAGGAAATGATACTTGACATTAGAAAAGCTCTAGCAAACGAACTACACGATCTTGTGCTATGCTTAGGATTGGGTCTTGTCCATCACATCATTCTCCTAATGAAGTGATCCCGTTATCAACGACATCCAATGTCCATGGTTAGGAAACCACAACCATCTATTGATCAACGAGCTAGTCAACTAGAGGCTCACTAGGAACATGCTGTGGTCTATGTATTCACACATGTATTATGGTTTCCTGTTAATACAATTATAGCATGAACAATAGACAATTATCATGAACAAGGAAATATAATAATAACCATTTTATTATTGCCTCTAGGGCATATTTCCAACAGCTTCTACTTTGCTGCTGGCGTTATTTCGGATGGGGATTTTCTCAACCCAGTAGTATTATCTAGTTCATCTCCAGGTCCTAAAGTGTGTGTTGAGGTATTATTTAATGACAACAGTTATCTTTTATTGTTTGATGCATTTAGACTAATCTTTCGTTTTTCTCGATTTTTTGTTTGATAGATTGTGGTGAATGAAGCTAATGCGGAAGGTGCAATTCCAATGGCTCCTTTATGTTGTGGGAAAAGTGCTTCTAATGCTATAGGTTTGATCTTTACTTCTTTTTATTTGTATTTTTGTCTTCTCCCATGGGTTCTTCTTTTAGATTTTTTCTTGTTGATCATGTGTGCTTGTATATTTTCCTTTTGTAGGTATATCCCCTTCAACAACGCAGTGTGCAATTCCTGCTGTTGGTTCTTCGCTGATGCATTCAGGTCATTGTGTGTTTAATTATTTCCATGGCGGAGTTCTAATTTTTTTCTTTTTATTTTCTTTGTAGTTGACCCTCTTGTGTTTTGTGTAGCTGGTCCAAATAAGAAGTGCGACCCCAAGGTTGTTGTTAATGATTTTGAAAATCCAAGTTTTGCTGAATTCAGTCGCTCTCTTGGTGTTCAATCACATCCTGAAGTTTCCATTGATCAGCACAAAGTTAAAGAGGGTGACTCTTCTTTTGGAGGACTGTCCCCTCTGGTTCCTATTCATTTGTCGCAGCGCTTCCATAATGTGGTTAGCATCTACCTTTGTTTGTCCTTTTATGCTATTTGTTCATTCGAATTTCCATGTCTTTCAGTAGTGATTTTGTATGTTTTATTCTTTTATTTTAGATAGGTGGTGTTGAGTGCTCTCAGTATGTTGTTGAAAGATTTTGAATTCGCTTGATCCAGCGAATGATGAGGTAATTATTTCTGAATTTTAAATCTTCTCTTATCATTTATTAGTTGGTTTTTGTTTTTATTTCTGATTTTCGTTTGTTCCTTTTTTCTATTACCAGGATTGCATTGAAATGGTGGCCTTGCCTCCTTCTGAAGTTTCAAAGTCAAATTACTCCTCAAGCCACCTTAATAATCAGGTATGGTGATTTTCTTTTGATTTTTGTCTATTGATTCTTTTGTTTTTATTAGTTATTTTATAATGCCATGTTAATCTAATGCTTTTTCTTGCATGTTTTATCAATGTAGGTTAAGAAGCGAGTAGACGACGTTCAAATTGTGGGGACTTCCAGTTTTGTTGCTAGATGCAAAGACCTTTCAAGATCTAATGATACTGCTTACAACAAGCTTAACAACTTCAACATGACAGAACCTCAATCAACTAGTCCTTACCCTAAGAATCAACAAGTAATGACAATTTCTCTTCCTTTCTCCCCTTATGTTCATCTTTTTTATAATGTAGTCATCCTTTTTCCTATTGTTTACCTAATGTTCATCCCTTTTTATTTCTTTTTGCTCCTTTCTATGTTTTCAGGCTATTGCTAGTCCAGGAGTAGAGATCTTGTCTTCCGGGAGTGCCTCTAGAGATCGTTCTCCTGCTCAAGTTCCTAAAGCTGATGCCCTATCTTTCGTTGTTCCTAGTGGTTCATCTGGTGCTCATCCACCTCGCAGGATGGTTATACCAGGTAGATATAACTCGGATCCTTATGTTGCTCAGGGTAACAAGTTTCCTGTTACTACTAAAGAAAGGCGTCACCACCTAGTAATGGTGCAAATTGGAACACATGAAAGTTGGTGCAAGTACGTTTTTCTGGCTTTGTGTTTTTTCCTTATTTTGAAATGTTGTCCAATGCTGATGTTTGACCTTCTTTTTAGACTGGTAGGGTATGTAGCTGTCATTTTAGTAGCTTCTAAAATTTACTACTTTTTCCAATGTGTTTTACTTATTATTTTCACTTTATTTTTATCTTCAGGTTGAATTTATTTTTTGCTTGGGTGTTATTATATTTTCGAAAGGTATGAAGCAATTCTATATGACCGAGCCTACTGTAGTTACCAGAGTCTTGCAACTTTGAAGTCAAGAAAACATGTGGATAATTTCTTGATTTTGTGTGTTTGTCGTTACCTGTTCAAACAAGCTCATCCATCAGTATCAAGGAAAAATTTCTTCTTCTCTTATATTGGGGTATGTTGTATTATGTCATTCTTTTCTTATTTGTGCCATTTTTTATATAAGCATTTTAAGTTTGGTTTATTTTCTTTTTTGATTTTTTGATATGTAGTTATAAAATTTTCTCTTTTCAGGAAACCATTCTGAGAGGTACTAATGTTGAGGTTGTAGGCAAAGCATTTACTGGTGCTAATAGCGCTATCCCAATGTGGAGAAGTAATCTGGTTAGTTGTCTTACGCTTCCTTTTTTACTGCGCGTGTCTCCTTATTCTAGTTTGGCTTTTTAGTTATTTTTATTTCACTGTTGATGTATAATTTGATCTGGTTTTGGTCTGCAGTTATATTTTCCTATTGGACGGGAGCACCACTGGTTTACCTTTGTTGTTTGCTTGAAGGAGAGGGCATTCGCATTTCTTGATTCTCTATACGGGGCAAAGGGTCATTTTCATCTGGAAATTCGTGATAAATTGGTAATCAAAACTATTTTCCTTTAGTGATTCATCCCCTTTACTTCCGTGTGTTGTTGCCCTGATGTTTATTTTCTCTTTGATATAGATTGAAAATTTCATAACAATCTGGGATCAGTATGTGACTCCTGTCCTGCGTACTCGTATCGACTTTGAGAATTTTGACATTGTGTACCCTACTGTCCACAGCAAAATAATCGGTATTTATATCTCCTTTTCCTTTTTGGGTGTGTATTTTGTAGTCTAATGTCAGTGTACTTACCTTGTAACATGCAATGTTATATGAGTGTACTAACTATGTAAGTATATTGTAATATCAGTGTATTTACAGTCTAATATCAGTGTATTTACTTTGTTACTTGCACTGTAATATCAGTGTACTAACTATGTAATCACACTGTAGTATTAGTGTACTTACACTGTAAATAACAGTGTAACTTCAGTAATTTTACTTCACAATCCTTGTAATTTCAACAGTGTATTTTTAGTCGTGCAAGTGGATCTCTTTGTATTTGTAGCTCAAAATTACTGTTGATCTTACCCCCCCCCCCCATAATTTTAGTAACTACTGTCCATGCTTTTACAGTGTAATTCTCCCATATTTTTTGGTAATTACTGTGTAATTCTCATGCCCATGTTTACGACTGTGTAATTTACAGTGTTATACTCCCATATTACAGTGTAATTCTCATGCCCATGTTTGTAATTACTGTGTAATCTGTCCTAGTAGTACTGTGTAATTTACAGTGTAATACTTCCAAATACTCTAGAATTACACTGTAATTTATCATCCAATTACAGTGTAATTTGTTGTAACAGTACTGTGTAATTTTCCCCCTAATTCCTGTGTATATCTTTGATTTACATTGTCGTGAGATATGCAAGATTTTTCAGTGTATTATGCCATGGAATCACTGTGTAATTTGTCCTAGCATTTACACAGTAATTTTAGCCCAACTACTCATGTATTTTACAGTGTATATGCCCAGATTTTACAGTGTATTATGCACTAGAATCACCATTTAGTGTATTATGCACTAGAATCACTATCTAGTATGTCACTATTACAGAGTCAAATTTAAATCACTATCTAGTAATTTTAGCCCAACTACTCATGTATTTTGTCTAATTTTCTTCATGGGTTTCTTATCGTTTTGGTTTAATTTTTCTATCAGGGATGATTGTGGTGTTTTCACTATCATGTATCTGAAGCACTGGACTCCTAGAACCCCAATTGGCAATATGTTTGGCGCAGCCGATGTTGACAACATAAGAATCAGATTGGCAAATGAGTTGTATTTCAGTGGATTCAACAGTGTCGACACGACATTTGTTACCCACTTCTTTGATGATGTGAGTTCTCTTTTGTATGCTTTCTTTGATTTTTGATTCGATGTGTTTTATTCTTGTCAAAGAAGATTAAAGTCTGTTGTCTTTTTTTTGTACAGGTCAAGGCTTAGGTTTCCTGGAAGATGCATTTGCGATATTGAAGGCTTTTCTTAAAACTAGGCTTCCCAGAAATTATAGATAGTAGTACTGCTACCGATGATTTGTCGATAGTGTGGTGAAATCTGTACGCTTGATTTGTAAGCTCATGGTCTAGTTGTCATGTCTGTGTGTTGGATGGTTGTTCGATTTTTAATGTCGTGAATCAGTGACTCTTTTATGGAGAAGTATGAGAAGGATGGTTTCATTGTCTCATTTGTTTAGTTGTTGCTTTTGTTCCTTGTGGTTGTTTGATTTCTTTTTTTTACTGTATTATTAAGCATGCTTGCTTCAACGGCAGTTAGACGTTCTGGGTAATCAAGGTTCGTTCCCCCCCCATTGTTTCTTTTGCTTGTTTTCCCCTTTAGGTGTTGAGTATATTCTGAACAATTTATCTCTTCTTCAATTTCAGCGAAGGCACACTATTCTTTTTCTGCAAGTTTTTCATCATATAAATGTGAGTTTAGTGTGCTCTTAATTTTTTTCATCATACAATCTGTTTTTTCACTTTCTTGCTGTTGCAGGGTTGGTTTAATTCTTTCTGAAGTCCCCCAATAATTAAACTCAGATGGTCAAACTTACAAGTACAATATTCAGGTAACAGAATGCTTGCTGGTCCTTTCATTTTTCCTTTGTGTTTTGAAATGTACTGTAGGCTACTCTCCATTTTTGTTGAAATGTATGTATCGCAGTTTAAGTATTGTAGTTTAATTCACTCAAAACAGATTGAAATTAGGTAGCAACACTCCTCTCAATCATAGTACAACAATGAATTAAAAATTAGGTAGCAACACTGCTATCCATCATAGTAGATTCCTTGTTCACTAGTAGTAGTTCTCATCACTTTTTTCCTCCTAGTCATCTTTTCTTTCCTGCCTTGTCATCTTGTCTTTCTCATTCCTCATGTTCTGGTCAATTGTTTACTTCATTTCTTCCAGAGGTTCTGCTCTAGGGTTGTGTTCTGTCGTCGTGTTGCCCTTCTTCTTGTCGTTGCCCCTCTGGCTGCTTCTTTTGTTATCTCCACCGGTGTTCAGTGATTGGTATTAAATTCTTTACTCGCAATCAAGTAGAGCTCATTTCAATATATTTTACTTACCTTTCTTGACATTCCTTGGGTTCGACTACTTTGGTTGTTTCCCTTTAAGCTTGTTGTACTCCTTGTCAAGGTTCGTGCAATTCTTTAGTGTGTGTCTCTCAGATCCACAGTGTGAGCATTTGTAGAACTTGTTTTGCTTTATTGCTTCACGAATATTTAGCATCCTTGGTCTCCCTTTTGTTTTTACTACATCTGGGTCTTGAATTATGAATGATGATGTTGTTCTTGTAGGAGATATGCCCTAGAGGCAATAATAAATGTTAATGATTATCTCCCTGTTCATAATTATGTTTATGTTACATGCTATAACTGCAATGATTCTCGAGTCTGCAAATAAAACAAGGCTTGGAGGGAAACTCATGTGCACGTGTGGGATAATAAATGATAAAATGTATTCCTAGTCAAGCCTCTATGACTGGCTCAAGTGTTGCATGATGGTTCTGTTTTCCTGATCATGGGCATGTCTATGCTAGCAACTTTGAGGGCACAATGTTAGCAGAACATTTGTGTTGAATCGACCCGAATTGATGTTATGCTATGAGTTACATTCGTCACAAATTAATGGTTAATAACACAGAGATGGTTAACGTTTGCATGATTCCTTAGACAATGAGAGTATCGAGTCTCTTCATGCTTGCTTCATGAACTTTGGGGTTTGTTAAACGTCATCCGTAAATGGGTGGCTATTACGGCGGCTTACGGGTTCATGGAAAAGTATGTCAAGTAACTTGATAGCTCGAGATTGGGATTTGCTCCTCCGACGATGGAGAGATATCTCTGGGCCCTCTCGGTGTTATGGTATCCTTCATCGTCTGGCCAGACACTTTGTGATTTGATCACGGGGATGCCGGAACACGGTAACGAGAAAAGAGAACAATACCGGTAACGAGGTAACTAGCATAGTGGACAAGTTGTTGATCCACGGGAATGGCAACATGTCTCACCTCGGGTATTTGTAACATATCGCAAAGCAACAGGAATAGCACACGGCAACTGGAGGTTCACTCGAATATTCATTCATGTGGGTATAGGGGTCAATATGGGTGTCCACGGCTCCGATGTTGATCATTGATCGGAAGGGGTTCCATGTCATGTCTATACTTCACCGAACCTATAGGGTCACACGCTTAAGGGTCATCTATCTGCTGAATACTAGACAGGGAGTCTGAGAGAAAATCACCGAAAAAGTTTCGGACACCGGAAAAGTTTCGGACAGCGGAAAAGTTCCGCAGAGAGAGGTCACCAGATGAGTTCCAGTGAAACTGAAAACTTGTTTCAGAGGATACCATAAATTCAAATTGGTTTCGGCACATGCCCGATAATTCTTCGAGGGTGCCAGAATCCTTCTGGAAACTTTTGGGAATTTTCTGGAAGAAAAACCGGAAATGTTCCGGAGCTGCCGGAACCACTTCAGATGCTTTTCGCAGATGAAAATCACTAATCTGGAATTGTTCCAAAACGCGTTGAAAATTATTTTAGAGGGTACTGGAAATGTTCTAAGCCCACATAAATATTTTCAGTACGAACGGACGCTGAAAAATGTCGTTGTGAATAGTGAAAGTGCTTTTTGGGTTACTTTTTGGAAAGCCAATTGTTTGGGCTTTATCCCAAAAGATCTAGGGATGACATGGATGGATTGGGAGGCACTCATGGGGGCCCCCCCAAGGGGTGTGGCCGGCCACACTTGGGGCTCCACCATGGAGCCCCTCTTGTTCCTTGGTTTCACCTTTATGCCCTTGGTGGAAGGACTTCATTCATGTACTTTTGGGTTTTATTGTAAAACCACCCTACCCCTTGGGATTTCCTATAAATAGAGGTGGAGGGGCAGCCCTCCACACTCACTCCTTCTCACATACACATGCCATGCAATGATCTGGCTTCTCTCTCTCCCCGCGAAATAGTTTCGTAGAGCCGAAAGGCTGTCTGGGTTCCGGTGTGAACTAGTTCTGGACGGCGAAGCCCTGCCGGATAGATGACACCGAATGTGTGTAACTCTGTAGAGAGGTCATAGTTTTGATCTTAGTGTCCGAGGGGCTGTTCGGGAGTGCCTCCCGAAGGGCTGTCCAAGTGACGGTCCGAGTTCTGTGAGTCCTCCCGAAGGGCTGTCCGAGTGACCGTCCGAGTTTCAATGGTCCTCCCGGAGGGCTGTCCGCGACACCGTCCCAGGGACTGTTCGACCGCCTCCCGGAGGGCTGTCCGAGGGGCAGATGAGGGAGTACATCCTCGCGGTTGGGAGGTTGTAAATCCTAGCTGCGGGGATCTGCACCGCCGATCGTCATCGACTCTACTTCCGCCGCGCTACGAGTCGGTAACGAAAATGATCAAACCTTGTATGCAGTCTCCATAGTGGTCCTAGGCTGGTGCGTAGGTCGGAAATTTTTTGTTTTCTGGTGCGTTACCCTACAGTGGCATCATGAGCCGTGTTATGCGTAGATGCAGATTGCGATCTAGAATACATGGAGATGTATGGGTGTTGCACAATATAATTAGGTAGTAGATGAGATCTATTACTGAAAATTATTTGTGCAGGTAGCAGATGAAATCTGTTACCCGATGTTCTTGTTGCTTCCCTGGAATTTGCATAATCCTGATCTTGACGGCATGGTGGAATCTCACAAAGTTCTGGCAATCCGCGATCCTTTCATGCTACTC
The DNA here is from genome assembly GCA_011799875.1 of Thinopyrum elongatum. NCBI lineage: Eukaryota > Viridiplantae > Streptophyta > Magnoliopsida > Poales > Poaceae > Thinopyrum > Thinopyrum elongatum. The sequence goes on from CM022302.1 coordinate 25,036,483, forward strand.
CTTAGTATGCTGATTGACAGATCAACGAAGTGCTAACAGTTCTTTGGGTTACACCATTGTTAAAGAAAGATGGATGTTTCGCAAACGAAAGGGCAATGCAGATATGATCTGCACGGGGGTCATGCGTATGATGAAGTTTAGTATGGGGCTCGAGATTTTATTATCTCGGTTTTCATACACCCTGGAAAGTTAATCTAGCGACTTGAATAATCATTCTTGATGATGGACGTTGGTAGCTTCGGTTTGTTTCGAAACCTTAGAAGCCACGTAAAACAAGTTTTTGCATGAACTGATTAGAGGCATCTAACATGGTTTTGCAGGAGGGTTTGCATGTGCATATGATGTGTTATAGCAGTGCTCATAATAATTTGATTATGTATGAGATGACTATATGATGTAAATTGATTAACATGACCTGCGTGTCATGATTTGGCATGATGGCTGGAGCCATATGATTGCACTTTAAAAGACCTGCATGTCAACCTTGTTGTAATGCATTATTTTATTAGCTATAGAGATAGCTATAGTATCTGGTGCATCGACAAGGTGGTGGCAATCTTCGCGAAGGTGAACACCGACGCGAATGCCAAAGACGAAGAAATACAAGACTTCTCTGTCAGAAAGGGCTATACCATATCATGCTATTATGAATTGCCTGAGATGTTTATCCCTTATGATGCACCCTTCTTGATTGCGTGGTAGTCGCTTTTTATTAGGGTGATCTCTCACAAAAATATCAAGTAGTTAGTGTTCTCCCAAGTGTAGCACCGTCACGGCACCTAACTTTTCAGGGTGCGCCATGTCCACATGGGTACGAACGATTAGGGAAGTGTGAGGCAGGTGAGGTCAGACCTCGCAGCGAGATCATTTGGTTGTCTTGACGTTCTGGCTTGATCGTCCTGAGCTCAGAACACGCCCATCGAAAGATGAACAGGAGTCACATAGAGATGTGATCGGTATGTTTGCCCACCAATTGAAATTCTCGTCATCAGTGATGTCCACATCAATGGTGTTGAATTGAAATGTGGATCTTCAATCACTCACAATCAATTATGAGAGATATTGATTTGAGTGGGAGCGCACTGTTGAATTTACTTGTTTAATTCTCAGTGCAATTAATTATGAACTCTGTCTAAGTGTTTTTTGCAAAATAGTTGTAGAATAAATGGCTCGCGTTTCCACCTTCCCTATTAAAATTGAATAGCTGTTAAATATCTGGTTATACCTTTACGGTTGGTAACGTAATGTGAGGATTGTCCTCAAGAGTGCCGAGAAGGACTTTGTCCTATCGCATACTTACGGTATTCTCCCGCTAATGCTATGGATCATGTGACTCTCGTCCTTCGATCCAAAAGCTAGAATTCCGTTTCAGTCAAGTGCAATACATTTGCTTCCATGAGACCCGAACTTCGAAAGTTTGGATAGTTATGTGATATTCATGGAATCTGAAAATCATTTTCAGAGACAGACAAAGGCTAAAAGATATGAGATATCCAAAGCAATGTTTGTTTGCAAACTATTAGTAAAGGAGTTTACTATGCATTAGACTGATAAGAGAGGTATCCAGAAGAACGCCTGTCATATGATGAAAGGTGAATAAAACAACAACTTAACGAGAAAGGAAGTGTCCGAAGGGTGTTAGTGTGACTTACACACCTAGGAAGTCCGGGGCTAACGCCACTCTTAAGTTCGGTGCTTCTTCTGAGAGTAGGAGAAATACTGAAAGTTAAACTATTAGAAATATAAAGGCAAAAAGTAAGAAGACTGGAATATCCAGCTCATGTATGAATGTCATACAAGTTTTTGATGTATAGAAGGCTGGTCAAAGATATAGTTCTTGGGAATTATGGTTAAACATGTTAATCACTAATTCTTGCGTATTGGGAGTTAATCACAAAGATACCCGCTAGATTGCAATCTGTTGCAACTCGATGTAAGAACTACTATGGCCTGAAAGACTAGCCAGGAATGAGGTTTAGGTATACACAGGGAACATAGTAAATGTTACTATACCTTCCATCGGTATATTACCGTCTGTATTTATTTTCATAATTCATTTAGAGTTTCACAAACTCTAGCCCATTGCATAAGGTATCTTGCAAGAAGGTTGTTCATAAGAGAACTTTTTATGTTCAATGTTATGAATAACATAAGGGCCATACTTTCATTGAGAATGAGATGTATGTTATGAATAATGATAATAATATATTACCTCTGGATTTACTTTCATAATTCATTTTAGAGTTTTACACTCTAGCCCCATGCACAATGTTGTTGCAAAAGGGTTGTTCATAAAAGAACAATTGTTGTTCAGTATTATGAATAACATGAAGAGCCATGCTTCCATCCAGATGGGATGTATGTTATGAATATTGATAGTAATATGATACATCCATAACACTGACGCTAAATGTCGCAAGACTAAAAGAATACAACACAAGTGTGGCACTGCATTTGGTCACATTGGAGAAACCCACATGGAAAATTCCATTATGATGGATTTTGAAGTCGTTTGATTTTGAATCATCTGACACTTGCAACTTTTCTCCAAAAAGTGAAGTGACTGAAATACCATTCACAGGCCATAAGGAATGGACAACAAACTTATTGGTGATCATACATTTGATGTGTGTAGATAAATGTTGTAAGTAGTTGATTTATCTATCTTCAGAAATGACTCAAGTAGATATATGGATATTTACTTGATAAGACGTAAGTCTAGATCTTTTGAATTCATTCAAAAGATTTTCAAGAATGAAGTAGAAGTTATTGTAACAAGAAAATTATGTTTCTACAATTGGATTGTAGAAAGGAATATTTGATTTACAAGTTTAGCGAATGTCTAATGAGTTGTGAAAAGAGTTTCATAACTTACACCTCCCGGAACACCACTTTGAGTGGAAAGTCCGTGAAGATGTAATCGAACCATTTATGACATGGTAAGATCAAAGATGACATAAATAAATTTGCGATTATCCCTTTTAAAAGGTGAGGCTTTAGAGACTGCGGCTTTTACACTGAAAAGAGCTCCATCGGGTCTGTTGAAATGACACCATGGTATGGTACGCCCAACCATGTTATATCTTTTCTTAAACATTTGGAATATGGGGCTTGTGTAAAAGGTTACAAACCTATTCCAAATCAGACAAGTGCTACTTTGTAGGTTATCCCAAAATGTTGGGTATTCCTCCATCACTATGCCGAGGCAAATAGGTTTGCCACAAAGAACAGTATGCTTTTTGAAGAAAATGGTTCTTTGAAAAAGGTGAGTGGGAGAATAGTGCAACTCAACGAGATAAATAGTATCTTCATCATCAGGTCAAAGGAAAGAGACCTTGGAAGTAATTCCAGTGTTTCCTACTGCGACTGATACAGAATTCTCTACAATAAAATGTATGGACTTCGGTCAAACTTGTAGCTGAACCACGTAGGAAAAACTCGTGCAAACCTCTCAGGTGCGCAAACATGATATTTTTGTTAGACAACAGTATACCTACGATACACAAGGAAGCGTTGATGGGCCCTGACTCCATAATTGGCTAAATGCCAATACAATCCGAGATAGTTTCCATATAAATGTTTCAAGATTAAAATCTTGATACACCTTTCGGAAGACTTAGAGTCAAACGAGTTTTTATGGAACTAGAAACTGATACGGATAAAAATGTTTTATCAATAAAGCTCGACTTGTTGAAATAACAAGTTCAAGGAGTTGACTACGATGAGGTTGTTTCACCGTAGCAATGCTTAAAGTCGGTTCGGGTTGAACTAGCAATTAATACATATTTCAGTCATGAGATATGAAACATGGATGACAATAGGATTTCCATATGATGGAAATGAAACCAAGGACTTGCATGTGTTACAGTCCAAGGTATTTTGTCATTCCAGAGGATGCTAGTGAGTGTGCAAACTTCAGAGTTCCAGCGATGGACAGAAGAGAGCAAAATGGAGTTGGAATCTTCGTGTTTTGATGAAATGGTCAAAAAGGGTTTTGACTTTATCAATGGGTAACGAAGGTGCTTGTGATTCAAGAAAGTAAGTGGGAGCATAATAATATTTCTAAAAACTTTGTGTGCTTGACACATTGTTAATTGGAAATAAATTTCTTGACACGAATTAGGACTTCATTTGAAAATAGTTTTTCGATGAAGTGCTTGGGCTAAATAGCCTTTATATTAGGCATGATAATCTATGGAGATAGATTTACCTAATGGGGCTGAGAAAAGATACATATTGACAAGATGCTAAAACTTTTTAGCTTTTAAAACGCCAAGGAGTGATTCTTGCCAAAGTCACATAGAAAGAGTTTTTGCAAGACTCGGTGTCCCTAAAACACTGATGAGCAAAATACATGATGGAGATTCCACACACCTTTGTGTTTGGATTAATCATATATTCCATGGTATGTAAAACAACCAGATATGTCCAATACTCCCAAAGTTGTTGCGAGTATAGATACCAAAGTGATCAAAAGTATTGATCAAGGGACAACAATGAAAAAGGGCCATTGAGTACTAAAGTAGCACTGATGACAAGTTTTCTCGCAAGCGGAGATCATGAAGAGTTCGTTGTAAAAGGTTACATCGAAGCAGTCTTCACCAATGCTCCATGCGATTTTTGATTTAAGTTAAGGGTTTTATGTAATACACAATATGGTGGCACGGTAGTTGGAAATTGTTCCAAACAAGTTACTGTGGCGAATTCTATAACAGAGGCGAAGTATGTTGCCGCTTTTAAAAGCGACAAAGAAGATGTTGGATCATATAGTTCATTCATGAACTTAGTATGGTTCCAAGATGGCTTTTGTGAATGGGACACTACTGCAGGTAGTTGCTCCATAACTCAGTCTGAGGAATCCAGGTTCGACCTGTGATTCACATACATACAAAGCCAAGTCCACACAAAATATGAATTTTGTGAAAGCGTGAAAACGCGAGGATATGCAAATATACACACGGAGCTGAAGTCGTCAGATCCATTGGACATCAGGCTATACCACAAGCGAAGCATATTTACACCAGTGTGCCACAGGTGTGAAGTGCATTAGCATTAACTAGATTATTGACTCTAGTGCAAGTGGGAGTCTGTAGGAGATATGCCCTAGAGGCAATAATAAATGTTATTGATTATCTCCCTGTTCATAATTATGTTTATGTTCCATGCTATAACTGCAATGATTCTCCAGTCTGCAAATAAAATGAGGCTTGGAGGGAAACTCATGTGCACGTGTGGGATAATAAATGATAAAATGTATTCCTAGTCAAGCCTCTATGACTGGCTCAAGTGTTGCATGATGGTTCTATTTTCCTGATCATGGGCATGTCTATGCCAGCAACTTTGAGGGCACAATGTTAGCAGAACATTTGTGTTGAATCGACCCGAATTGATGTTATGCTATGAGTTACATTCGTCACAAATTAATGGTTAATAACACAGAGATGGTTAACGTTTGCATGATTCCTTAGACCATGAGAGTATCGAGTTTCTTCATGCTTGCTTCATGAACTTTGGGGTTTGTTAAACGTCATCCGTAAATGGGTGGCTATTACGGCGGCTTACGGGTTCATGGAAAAGTATGTTAAGTAACTTGATAGCTCGAGATTGGGATTTGCTCCTCCGACGATGGAGAGATATCTCTGGGCCCTCTCGGTGTTACGGTATCCATCATCGTCTGGCCAAACACTTTGTGATTTGATCACGGGGATGCCGGAACACGGTAACGAGAAAAGAGAACAATACCGGTAATGAGGTAACTAGCATAGTGGACAAGTTGTTGATCCACGGGAATGCCAACATGTCTCACCTCGGGTATTTGTAACATATCGCGAAGCAACAGGAATAGCACACGGCAACTGGAGGTTCACTCGAATATTCATTCGTGTGGGTATAGGGGTCAATATGGGTGTCCACGGCTCCGATGTTGATCATTGATCGGAAGGGGTTCCGTGTCATGTCTATACTTCACCGAACCTATAGGGTCACACGCTTAAGGGTCATCTATCTGCTGAATACTAGACAGGGAGTCTGAGAGAAAATCACCGAAAAAGTTTCGGACACCGGAAAAGTTTCGGACAGCGAAAAAGTTCCGCAGAGAGAGGTCACCGGATGAGTTCCAGTGAAACTGAAAAGTTGTTTCAGAGGATACCATAAAGTCAAATTGGTTTCGGCACATGCCCGATAATTCTTGGAGGGTGCCAGAATCATTCTGGAAACTTTTGGGAATTTTCTGGAAGAAAAACCGGAAATGTTCCGGAGCTGCCGGAACCACTTCAGATGCTTTTCGCAGATGAAAATCACTAATCTGGAATTGTTCTAGAACGCATTGAAAATTATTTTAGAGGGTACCTGAAATGTTCTAAGCCCACATAAATATTTTCAGTTTGAACGGACGCTAAAAAATGTCGTCGTGAATAGTGAAAGTGCTTTTTGGGTTACTTTTTGGAAAGCCACTTGTTTGGGCTTTATCCCAAAAGATCTAGGGATGACATGGATGGATTGGGAGGCCCTCATGCCCCCCCCCCCCGAGGGGTGTGGCCGGCCACACTTGGGGCTCCACCATGGAGCCCCTCTTGTTCCTTGGTTTCACCTTTATGCCCTTGGTGGAAGGACTTCATTCATGTACTTTTGGGTTTTATTGTAAAACCACCCTACCCCTTGGGATTTCCTATAAATAGAGGTGGAGGGCAGCCCTCCACACTCACTCCTTCTCACATACACATGCCATGCAATGATCTGGCTTCTCTCTCCCTCCCCGCGAAATAGTTTCGTAGAGCCGAAAGGCTGTCTGGGTTCCGGTGGGAACTAGTTCTGGATGGCGAAGCCCTGCCGGATAGATGACACTGTATGTGTGCAACTCTGTAGAGAGGTCGTAGTTTCGATCTTAGTGCCCGAGGGGCTGTTCGGGAGTGCCTCCCGAAGGGCTGTCCAAGTGACGGTCCTAGTTCTGTGAGTCCTCCGGAAGGGCTGTCCGAGTTTCGAAGGTCCTCCCGGAGGTCTGTCCGCGACACCGTCCGGGGGACTGTTCGACCGCCTCCCGGAGGGCTGTCCGAGGGGCAGATGAGGGAGTACATCCTCGCGGTTGGGAGGTTGTAAATCCTAGCTGCGGGGATCTGCACCGCCGATCGTCATCGACTCTACTTCCGCTGCGCTACGAGTCGGTAACGAAAATGATCAAACCTTGAATGGAGTCTCCATAGTGGTCCTGGGCTGGTGCGTAGGTCGGAAATTTTTGTTTTCTGCTGTGTTACCCTACAGTTCTTTCTCCCTCTCCTGCTGTTGGTACGAATGTAACTATTCTTGTTGTTGCACTCTGCCCCTCATCAATTGTTTCTTCTTCATCATCCATTTCCCGTAACCTTTTCTGTATCCTGTCTAATTCTCCCAGCAGATACTCATACTTCCTCTTCTTCTTTGAAGCTATTGATGCCACATGCACCAATTTCCTTGCTAACACATTGTACCTTAGTGTTGAATTCTCAGTTGCAACAGCTGGTGTCTTTGTAATATCCAGCTTGTAGTCATTTTTCCTCCATCTGTCAATGACGTATTTTTCTGGTATCTTCTCGATATTGAGATGGATCATCACTCGAAGTATGTGTGAGCACAGCAGACCTTCTTTTTGGAATGCGCAATAGATGCAAGAGCATTCTTGGAATTTCCTGAATATCCCAAGGTTGTATAGCTCATGTGCTTGCCTTTCTATGCTGTATTTTGACCAAAATGCTTTCTGTGCAACTTTCTTGTTTCAACAAACATGGTCGCATTCTTCTTCCCTGTCATGCACAACATCAAGTATCCGGTCATACTCTCTCAAAAAGCTAGTAGCACTAAATTTAGCTCCAACCCCTTTTTTGAAAAGTGAATTTGTTCCTTCACTTCTTGCTGTAGTTTGTATGAATGGGAAGAATTTGTCCTTGAAATACACTGGGATGAACTTTTTCCTGTTTTCCCACATGTCGTTGAAGTACTTGATGTGGTGAACTTGGTATTTTTCTATCATTTCTTGCCATTGTGTTTCAAATTCTTCAACGGTCAAGGAGTTGTCCACAATGTCCTAGAAATCTTCGTAGAGGCCCTCATTAGCTTGGAAATAGGGCCCGACTTTCTCCTCTGCCTTCTTCTTTATGTGGAAGAGGCAGCTCCTATGGGTAGCATTAGGAAAGACTTTTTCAATTGCTGCTTGCATTGCCTTGTCCTGGTCTGTAATGATCGATATAGGATGCTTCCCTCCCATAGCCATCAGGAATTGTTAAAACAACCAAGCAAATGTTTCTTTTGTCTCATTGACGATGAATGCACAAGCAAACAAGTATGTGTTGCCATGTGGGGATATCCCCACAAAGGGTGCAAATGGTAGGTTGTACCTGTTTGTTAGGAATGTAGTGTCAAAACTGATGCAATCACCACAAATGTCATACATATTCTTGACCTCACATCTGTCCAGAATAAGGTTCGCACTTTATTATCTCCATCAAGCTCAAACGAGTAGCAAAATCCAGGATTTTCTGTTTGCTTCTTGTTGAACATTTGCACTACTTTCCATCATGTCAGAGTTTGCGATATCTCTGTTTACTGTTGCTGCATAGTTAGTCACATGCTTTTTTGTGTAGGGAAGATGAGCCATTCCTCCTCGCAAGTAAGCTAGGACAGCAACAATCCTTCTTGTTTCCAGGTTTGTGTGCTTCAAAACCCTTATCAAGCACTTCTCTTCATCTGACATGTACTTATGAGACCTGAAGAATCTACTATTTGGTGTTAATTCATGGTTGTGTTCTAGCTGTTGTCTTGTAATTTTCCATAAGCCTCCTTTCTCTGATATGACCATCACGACTTTACAATCTGTTTTAGCAATGACTGTAGATTTTCTCATGTGCACTATGCAGTCCTTCTCTATTTCCTTTGTCTTGCCCCACTTGTTGCACTTCATAGTGATCCTTGTCACCTCATTGTTCCTTTTTGTGCTTGTTGTTCCTGAGATTGCTACTGTAGCCACTGAAAAGCCTGCCACTTTTGAGTAGAAATTGAAATACTCCTGTGCTTCTTCCTTTGTTTTGAACTGCATGCCTAAATGTGGCTTGAAATTACTGCTAGTGTTCATGAGATTCCCTTCTGATGCAGCATCTTGTTCATTTTGCACGAACCTCTCAATGTCTTCTTCATTAAGAATTCATCGTCTCCATCTTGTCCAAGTGAGTCTTCTTGTTCTTCTCTATCCCCTTCATTGCTTTGGCCTGCGCATGAGTTTGCTTTAGCTGCTGCTCTACTGAGGTCAATATCTTCAGCCTCTTGAAACTTTAGGGTTTTGTTTTAGTATTTTTTCTTCTATAATGTTAAAACTTCATATATATTCATCGTTTTGTATTTTTCTAAATTTTTGTAGTGTGTACCTGTTGCAGATTCTGTTGTAGAACAGGTTTGTGTCCCATGGATTAGATTCCCCTCCACCATCTGCGCTTGCTGCCACTTCATGATGCAAGTCTCCCTCCAATGTCTGCAAAGTAAGTTTAAGGATTGTTAGTGTGTTTTCCTTTGGCATTTCTTGTAATAGTTATCCAACATTTTGTCTTGCTTACATTGTTTTCTATTGTTGTGTTCAAACTGTCATATGCTTTGCTCCTAGAGTTCTCATCAATAGTCCGCCTAATGTTCGTAGAAGCATCTGCTGAATGTACCTGCATGGTTCATCACAAGTTATAATTTAGACATTTTTGGGTTTTTTCACAGTAGTTGATTGTGGTTTTTGATTTTTCTACCTTGTATATAATGTCTGGCTGAAGGAGCGCAGTGAATGAAAATGATTCCTGTAGGATAAAATTTGTTAGCTTTTTATGTATTTTAAACATCTTCACAAAGTTTAGCTACTGTAACTCACATTTAGTATGAGTTCTTCTTGTGACAATCTCAGTAGATCCTCTTTAGTTAATGCCCTCATCATGCTCCTCTCCTGACACATTTGAAAAGAAAATGTCAGTGCTAGCATAATCAACAGGAACCAAGCGTTTAGAAATTATTGATAATGCTTGTAATGTCTGTCTGCTTTCTTTATAATCTGAATATATTTTCTTGCAATAGCTTATGCTCTCTACTTAGCATGCACTTTCAATGCATTTTTACCTGACTTTTTTATTACTGTAGTGCGAATTTATATAAGTTTCTACCTGCTTACACTGGAAGTTCCTAGTCGCTTACAGTGTATAAAATGTTTTTTTCACTGGAAATTAGAAGTTACCTACAGTAAATTTTACAATGGAAACATGTAAAACAACTACTTACAATGGAATTTTCAAGTTTCTTACAGTAGTATTTTTACACTGGAAAGTACCAACTACTTACACTGTAATTTTTACTAACATTTTGGCATTTACACTGGATTTAAACTTACTTTTACATTGGGATTTTACACTGTAATGACTGCAAGTTTTTCTGAAAATTACACTGTTTTTCTTCATGCTGATGTCACTGTATATGATCACACAGAAGCATATTATTCACACTGGGATTCACACTGGAAATTCGTAATTTGATGTATTCCCATGTTTTTTTTTTGACAGAAAGTATTTTGTTGACAATGTCTCCATGTAGTTGCTGTATTTCCATGTTTATTTTGACTGTAAGTATTTTTGACTGGAAATTCCCACTGGGATTGCACTGTATTTTTCATTGGAACAACTACAGGGTTTTCAATGTTTCTTCCTTGATGATGTTATGTAATTGATCACAAAAATCATGTAATTTCCCAGAATTACAGCTGATGTTGATCTATTTCTTTTGCAGATGATGAAAATCGCTCCTGATTTGTTCATGTGAATGGTGGAGAGAGAAGACGGTGAGAAGTTGGGACTGTAGCTGACCTGTGGATCGTGATGCTGATTCCCCTCTAATGTTCTTCTTTGTTGCTGCTCACCAGGTTCAAAATCTTCTTCTCCCCATTGCCCATGGCCGTCTCCATGTTCTCACTTCTTCTTTTTCTCCCCCGCTTCTGATTTCGTGTTCGTGGTGTTAGGTGAGATCTGTCGACTGGTTTGTGGGAGGGGGTTGGCACTTTTCGTGCGTTGCAAGCTGGTCACAAGCTGTGGTCCTGGAGATCGAGAGGGTTTGTTTCCTGATTTTTCATGAGTGGGTTATCTGTCCAGGGTTACCGGGTCAGATGTTTTGCCCAACCCGTTTTGACGTCCTTTATGTGCTGTCGTATGTTTTCCTGGTCGTACAGGTGTCAGCTGTTGATTTGTCTAGTTTTTTGAATGTTACTAAATTGAAAAACATTCAAATGTCAAATAGACAGTATAGCAGCATACCGAGATCGAAAAGGACGAAGATGTCGAGGAACATCCCCCGGCACGTCCTACTCTGCACCAATCTCCGTTGCCGTCTGTGTGCAGTACGGCGACGATTCTTCTCCCAGTCCGGCCACGTCAAACGGCCACCACCATCACCATTGATCAGCTCCGGGCGACCGACAAAGACCCCATGGCACCACGACCCGCGGAAGGTCGACGCCGCGACTGCCCTGACAACCGGCGTGGCCGTGATCGCTGTGCGCCTCAAGTACGGCGAGAGGGCGCCCTTCAGCGGCTGCACATACCTGGCGCTGCTCTCCAACGAAGAGGCGCGCGAGCGTGACGAGGCCGAATTCGCCAAGTTCAAGAAAGAGCACGCCTCCAGGATCCTCGGCCTGCGCCATCCGACACCGTCCGTGTCCGCCGCATCGCCCTCGACATGGTCCGCGCTGCCCACTATGGCCTCACCATCAGGCAGCTGCACGTCGCCGAGCAGGCCAAGGCACCGTCCGATGAGCTGCAGTGGATGGATGGGCTCGACTGGAAGGTGATCGTCGTCAGAGACGACAATATTAATGGAGAGTCCTTCCTGATTGGAAAGATTGGTGCAGAGACCTTCGCGGGTGCCGGCAAAATCGTGGTTTACACTGCATTACTCCACGCTCACCAAAACGATGCCGAGATCGCCATCACGCTCGCGCATGAGGTAGGCAAACATATGACTTCCTACAAAGTGTTTTTTTTTGCCGATAAATTGGAAGTTCTATTCCATAGGTAATAGGATTGCAATGAGCTGGCAAGAGCTCCTCGGTACAAGGGGACCTTTTTGAAGCCAAACAACAGTACACGACTCAATACGACTGTAATTAGCCAAACAATCTGATATCCTATTCTGAAACCTAGTAAGCTTTCGGGGAATAAACTCCTGTCCTTCCATTAGAAACTTAATTTCTATTGCCAGATGGCCATATGCCGACCAAGATAATTTATCATCTGATACGATGGACATAGCCTCTGAAGAATCCGACTGCACATACACTGGTAGCTCTGTATGCTGATAGGTTAAGGCCATTCCTTGCATAGCATGTATTTCGACTTCCAGTGGGTCATTACAGTTAAAAGTAACTTGGTACGCTACAAAAATCATGGTTCCATCTTGCCAGCGTAAGATCATTCCTGCAGCCGCTGACCCATGAAGAGGTGAAAACAAGCGATCAACAGATAGGGCAGCGTGTCCAGCCGGAGGCCGAGGCCATGGTCCAGGAGATACACTTGTGTTACACGGTACAGGCTGAATAACATCCACCGCCGTTTTTCCTTTAATAATTTCCTCGGTATTGAACCTCCTAACATCTACCGAGAGCCACACTCGCCTTACTTGCCTTTTACCGTGATCCCGTGTTCTAGTAATCAGCAAAGAGCAAAGAACTCGGTAACGATTATTTTTCCAGTAGTGGATAATGACGTCAGGTAGCTATCCAGGATGGCAACACTCGTCTCGACCATGCACAATATCCGATCGCAGCTGCCAAATACGCCATATAAGAACGGTTTTGCTAATTTACAATCGGCTGTTTTGCAATTCGTTGACGTTCGAATTTCTGTCCATTTGATCTCGCGTCGAGATTCGCGCTCGGTCCTGCTCTTTTGTGCTGGTTTTCGGGTCGGTTTTTTTATCGGGCGCGGTTTTGTCCAGCCGCCCGTTTTCAGCGACCCGGCCGAACCGGTGGGCACTGTAGGTTTTTGTCCCTTTTGAATTTGGAGCGGGTGTCGTTCCCCTTTCTCATTTGGATAAGGCAGAGGGAGTGAGAGCTCGAGCGGCGGCGGAGGGCGAGGCGATTCCTCATGTTCATGGCGATTTGGAGCTCATCCGCCGCAGGATTTTGACGGCACCCTCTTCGTTCTCGTCGCCCGCGGCTGCACTGGTTGGTTCCCCTGTCTTCTCGCGCTTTTGCGCTTACTTTTCGTGGCCTTGTAGTCCCAGATCTAGGTGTTTTTGGGTTTCGCGGATCCGCGGGGATGCGTATGTCGCCACCGTGGTGTTCTAGTCCGCCATGGGTGCGCGCGTGAATTTCTGATAGGAGCCTGCAGTGTGCCACGCGTAGTCTCCATGCCGTGATCTGTGCGTTCCTGTAGATGTTGTGGAGGTGCGCCCGCCATGGTTTCTATTTGTAGATGTGTAGGTAGGCGTTAGGCTTTTTTTCCTGCTGATGTTGTGGAGGTGCGCCCGCCATGGGTTCTAGTTGTTGATGTGTAGGTAGGCGTAGAGGCTATTTTACCTGCATATGTTGTGGAGGTACGTGCAGTAGGTGTTTTTGTCAGCGGCGGATCCCGTAGCTTGTCTCTGAAGATCCAGTTGTGGTTATAGCGCCTGAATTTTGTCATGTTTGTCTGGTTTTTGCCCCCTGTTGTTTGTCCTGGTGATTTACTGAGCATGTTTATGTATTTTTGTTCCTTTTTGTTGTGCACTTTTGTGAATTTCATGCTTGTTTTTATGTATTTTCAACCATAATATGAGTGTATCTAAGATCACAGGTCTGCAGATATATGCGCATGAAGTTCTGCTGTGCATTTTCTCTCCCTATCAGTTGACCTGTATGTTCACTGCATCTTGTCCTGTAGAGGTTCACTGCATCTTGTCCTGTGCCCCTCCCCAGTTTGGTTGTCGTCGTTGACGTGTTTTTTATGTCTCCTAGAGTTGACGTGGAAGTAGGTGTAGTAGGCATTAGGTTTCAGTGGTGGATCCTATAGCTCTTGTCTCTGAAGATCGAGTTCTGGTTTGTAGCCTCTGTAGCATCTGAATTTTGGTCATCTTGTAACGTTTTTTCTTGTCTGTTGATGTTGTCTCATGTTTTTCATGTCGAACTTTTCTGTAGGCCGGGAATCGCCTGGTAATTTTTGTTGTTGCTAGCTGTAGGTGTTTAACCCCCCTTTTTGTGCCATGATTTACTTCTAGGGGAGAGCATGAATTCTGAGTTTATTTTCAGTGTATTTTTTTGTGTCATCTTATTTCAGTGTTGGCTGTTTGGGTTAGTATATTCAGTGTTGTTGTTTGCAGTGTAATTCATGTCAGAGTTACAGTGTATTTTTTTGTCCTAGTCTTACACTGTAATTGTCCAGTACTTGCAGTGTAATAAACCTTTTTTGGCGGAGCTATTGATGTCCAGTACTTCGTTGTAACGTTTTCGTCTAGTGATGTTGTGTAATTATGTTGCTCATGTCAAGCTTTATCTCGTAGGCCGTGAATTTGCCCAGGTGTTAAGGATGTATTTTTGTCCTAGTATTACAATGTAATTTCTCTTATTTTTTTACAGTGTAATTGTGCTAGTTGTACAGTGTAATCCCACTCATTTACAGTGTAAATCCACTCATTTACATTATCTTAGTTTTTGCACTGTAATTGTGATAGTTTTTACTGTGTAATTGTGCTAGTTTTACAGTGTAATTACAGTGTTTTTTTGCCTAATACTTACAGTGTAATTGTGCTAGTTTTTACAGTGTAATTGTGCTAGGTTTACAGTGTAATTACAGTGTATTTGCCTAATACTTACAATGTAATTGTGCTAGTTTTTACAGTGTAATTGTGCTAGGTTTACAGTGTAATTACGCTGTATTTGTCTAATACTTAGTGTAATTGTGCTAGTTTTTACAGAGCAATTGTGCTAGTTTTTACAGTGTAATTACAGTCTTTTTGTCCAGTTCTTACAGTGTAATATAACCCATTTTTTCCAGTGTTATTTTTTAGTTTTAATTGGATGCCTTTCATTGTTACTTATATTTTCTTTTTTCCTTTTTTGTGATCCTTCCTTTTTTATAGGTTTAAATGGGCAAGCTACAGAAAGCTTCTCATTGGGATGTTCCTGTAGTATCATCTCTAGATAGTGCAGATTCTGGGGGTGAACCATTTGTGCCTAATGATTTTGCAGAAGATGGTTGTTACCCTGTGTCTATGGTAATTATTTATTTTGTGCTTCTTTTAATTTAGCTTTATTGCCCCTCATTTTTTTTGGGTTGTCTTATTTCCTTTATTGGTTGCTTCTGCAGGAATTATCTGATGACGAAGGAGGGCTTGACAAAGCTCTTCTGAAGTTCTATCTTAATCAAGTATGTTTTATTTTTACCTAGGACTTTTCATTCTTGTTTCATTTTTTACATGTTTTTCTCTTCTCTTGCGTGATAGTTGTGTTTTTCTTATTTTTTCAGAAAGTAAAATGCTTGAAGAGGAAATTATCATCTGCTTCAAGGAGGAATGTGGTTAGTTCCTATTTACTCTTATTTTCAGTAGTTTTACTTTCTGAAAGTAAAATGCTTGAAGTTCTATCTTAATCATTTATGTTTTATTTTATAGTGTAAGTCCAATTCTTAGTAACTGCATTTTTTCAATGTATTGCAATGTTTTTTTTGTACTAAGTAATAGTAATCTGAAGCAATTATTTCGACTGGTTTGATATGTGTTTTCACTCATGTTGTTTTTGTGATTTTCTAGTGTAAGTCCAATTATTTAGTAGATGTATTTTTTATGTATTTCAATGTTTTTTTTGTACTAAGTAATAGTAATCCGAAGTAATTTATTTGAAGTGGTTGATATGGTGTTTTTCTTTTGTTGTTTTTGTAGAGGCAGAAACGCTCCAGTGATTACCCTACTTGTGCTACTTTCACTAGATATTCTGGGAAGTTCTTCTCTAGTGTTGTTGATGGTCTTTGTTCTAGGTATCGTGGTGTTGTCCAGAGATATGGCATGGGCTGTCTCTTAGAGTTTGTTAGGACCGAGGTGCCCCTCAGGTTAGTGAAGTGGCTTGCCAGTAGGTTCGATGTCCCTTCATCTGAATTCCAGCTCAAAAGGAAATTTATCCCAATGACCAAGTATGATATTCATGACATCCTCGACCTTCCAGTAGATGGTGAGCCACTTGTGTGTGATCCTGATTCTGGCAGTGATTTTATCCTCTCTCACTTCAACGTGACCAGTATTCCTCCCGTGTCCTTCTTTGCAAACAAGCTAAAATCAACTGAAGTCGAGTTGCCTGATGAAGATGTCTTTATTTGTTTCATGATTGTTGCTTTCTCAACATTCCTTTGTCCCAACTCTAGCCTCAGTCCTAGCCCAAAGTACCTTCATATCTTCAGGGATTGTCCTTCTGTGCGTAACTATGATCTGTCGAGATTTGTTTATGAGTGGCTGTTGAGTTGCATAAAAAAGTTCAAGGATTCCACTAAAGTTGCTTCCAAAAGATCAGTGACGTTTGGCGGTTGTCATTACGCTTTTGCTGTAAGTCTTGTTATTGTTCTTCTCTTTTTCATTTTTTTAAGTTTGATTTTGACTTGTTATAGTCATTTTAATCTTTTCTTTTGTTCTTATTTTCTAGGTTTGTTACCTTGACCAACTTAATTTTGGTCTTCACTCTGTCCCTGATGTCAAGCCTCGGATCCTAGCATGGAGAGGCAACAAAGTTAAGCAATTTTCAGAGCTTGATAGAAACAATAGCCGCTCTTTTGGTAAGAGGCCTCTAAAGCAGTTGTGTCCTTCAGTTCATCCGCAGGTTTGTTTTTTCCCTTGCTTGTTTGTATATTTTCTCTTTGAATTTTTACTTTCACTTTTTGTGGTTTGTTGATGTTACTCTGTATGTTCTGATGTCAACTCTATTTTTTTTTTGTCGTTGTAGCAGTCTATTGAGAAATCTTCAGCTAGCAAGGATGGTGATGTTCCCCTTTGCAACACCAAGCTTTTTGAAATGAATGTGCAGAAATCATTTGGTGCTCGTTTTGGGTTAGAGGTTAGCATAGTTATGAGTTTGATATTTATGCTTTTTTTGCTTTTTCTCCTTGGTTGTTTAATCTTGTGGGTTTACTGAATTTTTTTTCTTTTTCAGGCTGCTCAGGTAGTTATTGACCTTGTTCAATCTAGGAACAAAGACAAGCCTAAGCTATTTGTAGAATGGTCAGAATCTCTTGTAATTGATGTTCTTGATTGCATAGCAAACTCAGCTTTGAATGCGAAATCTATCGCTACACCAAAATTTTCTCCAAGCGATGTTCAATCTCTGAACAACTTCTCTTTTGGTTAGTTCCTTCCTGACGTTCTCTTTAGCTTGTCTTTATTTCTGATTTTTATGTATTTTTTATTGTATGATTTGTTAGTTTTTTGCGCATGTTAGTGTTTGTTTCTTTTTCCCTTTGAAGGCAATAAGTCTGTTTCTATTCACTCTTTCATTCCTGAAAGAAACACTGAAACTGTCGTTAAGAAGCCGTCTCCTCAAGTCCAGCCCCCAATTCCCAATTTGAACGAAGCTTCTACTTTTGCTGCTCGTGTTATTTCGGATGGGGATTTTCTCAATCCAGTAGTATTATCTAGTTTGTCTCCAGTTCCTAAGGTGTGTGTTGAGGTATTGTCTAGTAACAACAGTTATCTTTTTATTGCTTGATGCATTTAGACTAATCTTTCATTTTTTTTGTTTCATAGAGTGTGGTGAATGAAGCTAATGCCGAAGGTGCAATTCCAATGGCTCCTCTATCTTGTGGAAAAAGTGCTTTTGATGCTATAGGTTTGATCTTTTACTTCTTTTTATTTTTGTATTTTTTGTGTTCTCCCATGGATTCTTTCTTTTAGTTTTTTTTCTTGTTGTTCATGTGTGCTTGTATATTTTCCTTTTGTAGGTATATCCCCTTCAATAGTGCAGTGTCCAATTCCCGCTGTTGGTTCTTCGCTGATGCATTCAGGTCATTGTGCGTTTAATTATTTCCAGTTTACATTTTCTTTTTCTTTTGTAGTTGACCCTCTTTGTGATTTTTGTGTAGCTGGTCCTGATAAGAAGTGTGAGCCCAAGGTTGTTAATGATTTTCAAACACCAAGGTTTGCTGAATTCAGTCACTCTCTTGGTGTTCAATCACATCCTGAAGATTCCATTCAACAGCACAAAGTTAAAGAGGGTGACTCTTCTGTTGGAGGACTGTCCCCTCTGGTTCCTACTCGTTTGACGCAGCGTTTCCGTAATGTGGTTAGCATCTACCTCTTTTGTTTGTCCTTTTATACTGTTTGTTCATTCGAATTTCCATGTTTTTTCAGTAGTGACTTTGTATGTTTCATTGTTTTATATTAGATAGATGATGTTGAGTGCTCTCAGTATGTTGTTGAAAAATTCTTGAATTCGCTCGATCCTGCAAATGATGAGGTAATTATTTCTGAATTTTAAATCTTCTCTTCTCGTTTAGTAAATGGTTTTTGTTTTTTACTTCTGATTTTCCGTTTTGTTCCTTTTTTTTTTGTTTCCAGGATTGCATTGAAATGGTGAACTTGCCTCCTTCTGAAGTTTCAAGGTCAAATTTCTCCTCAAGACACCTTAATGACCAGGTATGGTGATTTTTCTTTATGATTTTTGTGTATTGATTCTTTTGTTTTTATTAGTTATTGTATAATGCCCCTGTTAATCTAATGCTTTTTGTTGCTTGCTTTATGTATGTATGTTTAGAAGGCAGTAGACGATGTTCAAATTGTGGGGACTTCCAGTTTTGCTGCTAGATGCACAGACCTTAATGCTGCTTACAACAAGCTTAACAACTTCAACTTGACAGAACCTCAATCAACTAGTCATTACCCTAAGAATCAAAAAGTAATGACAATTTCTCTTCCTTTTCTCCCTTTATGTTTATCTTTTTTTATAATTTAGTCATCCTGTTTCCAATTGTTTTCATCAATTTTTATTTTTCCTTCTGCTCCTTTGTATGTTTTCAGGCTACTGCTAGTCCAGAAGTACAGATCTTGTCTTCTGGGAATGCCTCTAGAGACCTCTCTCCTACTCAAGTTCCTAAAGCTGATGGCCCATCCTTCGTTTTTCCTAGTGGTTCATCTGGTGGTCATCAACCTCGCAGGATGGTTTTACCAGGCAGATATAACTCCGATCCTTATGTTGCTCAGGGTAACAAGTTTCCTGTTGCTGCTAAAGAAAGGCGTCACCACCTAGCAATGGTGCAAATTGGAAATCATCCAAGTTGGTACAAGTACGTTTTTCTGACCTTGTGTATTTTCATTTTTTCGAAATGCTTTATCCAATGCTGATGTTTTAGCTTCTTTTTTAGACTGGTAGGGTTTGTAGCTGTCATTTTAGTAGGTTCTATTTTTTACTACCTTTTCCAATGTGTTTGTCTTGTTACTTTGACTTTATTTTTATCCTCAGGTTGAAATATATTTTTTGATTGGGTTTTATCAATTTTTTTTCGTAGGTACGAAGCAATTCGATATGACCGAGCCTACTATAGCTACCGTAATCTTGCAACTTTGAAGTCAAGAGAACATGTGGATAATTTTTTGATTTTGTGCGTTTGTCGTTATCTGTTCAAGCAAGCTCACCCGTCAGTATCAAAGAAACATTTCTTCTTCTCCTATATTGGGGTATGTTGTATTATGTCATTCTTTTCTTATTTTGTGGCATTTTTTATATAAGAATTTTAAGTCTGGGTTTATTTTCCTTTTTGATTTTCTGATATGTAGTTATAATTTCTTTTCTTTTTTCAGGAAACCATCCTGAGAGGCAGTGATGTTGATATTGTAGGCAATGCTTTCACTGGTGGTAACAGCGCTTTCCCAATGTGGAGAAGTAATCAGGTTAGTTGTTTTATGCTTCATTTTTTAGTACGGGTGTCTCCTTAGTCTATTTTGTCCTTTTAGTTATTTTTTATTTCACTGTTGACGTCTAATTTGCTCTGGATTTGGTCTACAGTTATTCTTTCCTATTGGACGGGAGAAACACTGGTTTACCTTTGTTGTTTGCTTTAAGGAGAGGGCTTTTGCATTTCTTGATTCTCTATACGGGGCAAAGGATCATTTTCATCTGGGAATTCATGATAAATTGGTAATCAAAACTATCTTTCCTTTAGTTATTCATCCCCTTTTTTTACTTCCCGATGTGTTGTTGCGCTGATGTTTATTTCATCTTTTCGATATAGATCGAAAATTTCATAATAATCTGGGATCAGTATGTGACTCCTATCCTGCGTAAACGTATCGACTTTGAGAATTTTGACATTGTGTACCCTACTGTTCCACAGCAAAATAATTGGTATTTATATCTCCTTTTCCATTTTGGGTGTGGCTTTTGTCCTATTTTCTTCATGGGTTTCTTATCTTTTTGCTTTATTTTTTCCTTTTCAGGGATGATTGTGGTGTTTTCACTATCATGTATCTGAAGCATTGGACTCCTAGGACCCCAATTGGCAATATGTTTGGCGCGGCCGATGTTGACAACATAAGAATCAGATTGGCAAATGAGTTGTATTTCAGTGGATTCAACAGTGTCGACAAGACATTTGTTACCCACTTCTTTGATGATGTGAGTTTTCTTTGTATGCTTTCTTTTGATCTTTGGTTTGATGTGTTTCATTCTTGTCGAAGATTATTAAAGTCTGTCATCTTTTCTTTTGTACAGGACAAGGCTTAGGTTTTCCTGGAAGATGCATTTGCGACATTGAAGGCTTTGCTTAAAACTAAGCTTTTGAAGAGAAATTATAGATAGTAGTACTGCTGGCAATGTTTTTTTGTCGATAGTGTGATTAAATGCGATAAATTTGTACGCTTTGGTCTAGATGTCATGTCTGTGTGTTGGATGGCTGTTTTTTATTTTTAATGTCGTGAATCAGTGAACTCTTTTTACAGAGAAGTATAAGAAGGATGGTTTCATTGTCTCATTTTGTTTTATCTGATGCTTTTTGTTCCTTTGTGGTTGCTTGATTTTCTTTTTATTTTACTGTATTATTAAGCATGGTTGCTTCAACGCCAGTTAGACGTTCTTGGGTAATCAAGGTTCATTTCCAACCATCATATTCTTTTGCTTGTTTTTCCCTTTAGGTGTTTAGTATATTCTGAACATTTTTTATCTCTTTGTTGTTGTTGCAGGGTTGGTTCAATTCTTTCTGAAGCCCCCCAATAATTAAACTCAGATTGTCAAAGTTACAAGTTCAATATTCAGGTAAAAGAATGCTTGTTGTGCCTTTCATTTTTTTTCCTTTGTGTTTAATATTGGGTGTGCCTTTTCGTCGTACTAGCTAGTTTCTTTTGATTTGCAGTGTAATTTCGATGCTTAGTTACTGTATTTTTTTAGTAGTATTATAGTGTAATTTACTGCAGATTTTTCTATGTTTATTCCCATGAATTTCATGTAGGTTTTCTATTTCTTAGGCTTCTTTTTCCCACACTGTAAGTTTAGAGGCATTGCACTGTAAATCTTTTTGGGTTATTACAGTGTAAGTTCTGGGTTTTTACAGTGCAAGTTCATGTGTTTTTACACTGTAAATCCTGGGAAGTTACAGTGCCTTTTGACAATGTATTTTTAATGTATGTTCAGTGTAACTACACACTGTATTTCAGTGTTCCGGGAAGTTTCAATGTAAAATGCCCAAGAATTTTAATTTTAATGTAAAGAAATGTATTGTAGTTTAATTCGCACAAAACAGATCGAATTTAGGCAGCAACTCTCATCTCAATCATAGTACAACAATGAATTCGAAATTAAGTAGCAACACTGCTAACCATCATAGCACAACACTGAATTCGAAAATAGGTAGCAACACTGCTTTCCATCATAGTACATTCTTTGTTCACTAGTAGTTTTTCCTATCACTTTTCGCCTCCTACTCATCTTTTTCTTTCCTGGCTTGTCATCTTGTCTTTCTCATTCCTCATGTTCTGGTCAATTGTTTACTTCATTTCTTCCGGAGGGTTCTGCTCTAGGGTTGTGTTGTGTCATTGTGTTGCCCTTCTTCTTGCCGTTGTCCCTCTGGCTGCTTCTTTTGTCATCTACACCTGTATCCAATGAGTGGCATTAAATTATATACTTGCAATCAAGTAGAGCTCATTTCAATATTTTTTACTTACCTTTCTTGACATTCCTTGGGTTCGACTGCTTCGGTTGTTTCCCTTTAGGCTTGTTGTACACCTTGTCAAGGTTAGTGCAGTTCTTTACTGTGTGTTTCTGTGATCCACAGTGCGAACATTTGTAGAACTTGTTTTGCTTTATTGCTTCACGAATAGTTAGCATCCTTGGTCTCCCTTTTGTCTTTGCTACATCCGGGTCTTGAATTATGAATGATGACGTTGTTCTTTCTCCCTCTCCTGATGTTGGTACGAATGTAACTGTTCTTGTTGTTGCACTTTGCCCCTCATCCATTGTTTCTTCTTCGTCATCCATTTCCCGTAACCTTTTCTGTATCCTGTCTAATTCTCCCAACAGATACTCATACTTCCTCTTCTTCTTTGAAGCTATTGATGCCACATGCACCAATTTCCTTGCTAACACATTGTACCTTAGTGTGGAGTTCTCAGATGCAACAGCTGGTGTCTTTGTAATATCAAGCTTGTAGTCATTCTTCCTCCATCTGCCAATGATGTATTTTTCTGGTATCTTCTCGATGTTGAGATGGATCATCACTCGAAGTATGTGCGAGCACAGCAGGCCATCTTTTTGGATTGCGCAACAGATGCAAGAGTATTCTTCTTCTTTTAGTCCAACTTGCACTAGGTACAACCTTTTCCGGATTTCTTTTAGAGGGTAGTTTTCAGCTTGTGTCACAATGTAGTATTTGTCCTTTTCTTGCTCAAAGACATGCAGCCTTGTTGTGTCTGCCATTTTAAACTGGAATTTACTGAATATTCCAATGTTGTATAGCTCATGTGCTTGCCTTTCTATGCTGTATTTTGACCAAAATGCTTTCTGTGCAACTTTCTTGTTTCTACTAACATGGTCGCATTCTTCTTCCCTGTCATGCACAACATCAAGTATCCGGTCATACTCTCTCAAAAAGCTAGTAGCACTAAATTTAGCTCCAACCCCTTTTTTGAAAAGGGAATTCGTTCCTTCACTTCTCGCTGTAGTTTGTATGAATGGGAAGAATTTGTCCTTGAAATACATTGGGATGAACTTTTTCCTGTTTTCCCACATGTCGTTGAAGTACTTGATGTGGTGAACTTGGTATTTTTCTATCATTTCTTGCCAGTGTGTTTCAAATTCTTCAACTGTTAAGGAGTTGTCCACAATGTCCTGGAAATCTCCGTAGAGTCCCTCATTAGCTTGGAAGCAGGGCCCGACTTTCTCCTCTGCCTTCTTCTTTATGTGGAAGAGGCAGCTCCTATGGGTAGCATTAGGAAAGACTTTTTCAATTGCTGCTTGCATTGCCTTGTCCTGGTCTGTTATGATTGATATAGGATGCTTTCCTCCCATAGCCATCAGGAATTGTCCAAACAACCAAGCAAATGTTTCTTTTGTCTCATTGACGATGAATGCACAAGCAAACAAGTATGTGTTGCCGTGTGGGGATATCCCCACAAAGGGTGCAAACGGTAGGTTGTATCTGTTTGTTAGGAATGTTGTGTCAAAACTGATGCAATCACCACAAATCTCATACATCATTCTTGACCGCACATCTGTCCAGAATAAGCTTCTCACTTTATTTTCTCCATCAAGCTCAAATGAGTAGCAAAATCTAGGATTTTCTGTTTGCTTCTTGTTGAACATTTGCACTACTTCCATCATGTCAGAGTTTGCAATATCTCTGTTTACGGTCGCTGCATAGTTAGTCACATGCTTTTTTGTGTAGGGAAGATGAGCCATTCCTCCTCGCAAGTAAGCTAGGACAGCAACAATCCTTCTTGTTTCCAGGTTTGTGTGCTTCAAAACCCTTATCAAGCACTTCTCTTCATCTGACATGTACTTATGAGACCTGAAGAATCTACTATTTGGTGTTAATTCATGGTTGTGTTCTAGCTCTTGTCTTGTAATCTCCCATAAGCATCCTTTTTCTGATATGACCATCACAACTTTACAATCTGTTTTAGCAATGACTGTAGATTTTCTCATGGGCACTATGCAGTCCTTCTCTATTTCTTTTGTCTTGCCCCACTTGTTGCACTTCATAGGGATCCTTGTCACCTCATTGTTCCTTTTTTTGCTTGTTGTTCTTGAGATTGCAACTGTAGCCACTGAAAAGCCTGCCACTTTTGAGTAGAAATTGAAATACTCCTGTGCTTCTTCCTTTGTTTTGAATTGCATGCCTAGATGCGGCTTGAAATTACTGCTAGTGTTCATGAGATTCCCTTCTGATGCTGCATCTTGTTCATTTTGCAGGAACTTCTCGATGTCTTCTTCATCAAGATATCCATCGTCTCCATCTTGTGCAAGTGAGTCTTCTTGTTCCTCTCTATCTCCTTCTTCATCCCTGCCTGTGCTTGAGTTTGTGTTAATGTCTGCTCTAGTGGGATCAACATCTTCAGGCACCTGCAACTTTTAGTGATTTTGTTTTACTTTATTTTTGTCTGCAATGTTTCTGCTCATCATTTGACTTTTTCTGAATTTTTTTGGCGTGTACCTGTTGCAGGTTCATGTTGTTCAACAGGTTATTGTGCCAGGGATTGGATTCTCTCCGCCCATCTTCACTTGGTGCCATTTCATGATTCAAGTCTGCCTCCAGTGTCTGCAAAGTAAGTAAAGATTGTTAGTGTGCTTTTCCATTGGCATTTGCTTGTAACAGCTGTTGTTTTGCTCACATTGTCATATCCTGCTGTGATGAAACTCTCATCTGATTTGCTCCTGGGGTTTTCGTACAACATTTCGTTAATCTTTGTAGATCCATCTCCTGAATGTACCTGCAAGTTTCATCAGAAGTTGTTGTTTTTAATGTGATACTTGGTATTTTTTATTTATATTTTTTGTCAGCATGATACTTTGGTAAAAGTCATCTGTTTTTTTACCTTGTATATAATGTCGGAATGAAGGAGTGCGGTGAAAGAAAATGTTTCCTGTATCATAATTTTGTTAGCTTTTATGCATTTTAAATACATCTGCAAAGTTTTAGCTAGTTCATCTCACATTTAGTATAAGTTCTTCCTGTGACATTCTCAATAGATCCTCTTCAGTCACTGCCGTCGCTATGCTCCTGTCCTGTCACAATTGCAAAGTAGAATGTCAGTGTTAACATAATCATGAGCATCAAAGCATGTTTTGTATTTTTTTTAAACCTTATGTAATTCTCACAGGGTACTTTACAGTGTAAATTCTTGTTTACTTACAATGTAACCCCCTATGTAATTCTCACAGGGTTGTTACAGTGTAATTTCTTTTGTACTTTCTATGTAAATGTTCTAGGTACAGGATTATTTATATAGTTTTTCACACTGTAATTTTCTAGCATCTTTTTACACTGGATTTTTGAACTTGTCTTCATTGTTTTTTGCAGGGTGGCGAGTTCAGTGAAGCCTGAAATATGTGGCAAGCGAATTTTGGTATTGCTCTCTAATGTTCTATCATTTTTCACTGTATTTTTGATTTTCTAGTTTCCTGAATGTTTCTGCAAAATACCAAACTACAGTAAGAACGATCGGCTACACATCATTTTTACACTGGAATTTTCTAGGTAGCTACAGTGTAGTTTACAGTGTAATTTCTCGTGTACAATAAGTCTGTTTCTAGTAGTCTGATTTCTTGTCAACTGTATCAATGCTATGATTTTTGCAGTCTAATTTTCTCTGTTCTTGCAATGTAATTACTTCATTTTGCCTAGAACCATTTTTACACTGGAATATAGGAGCAATTTACACAGTAATTTTTTTGTTCTTGCATTGTAATTACTTCAATTTGTCTAGAACCATTTTTACACTGGAATTTAGGAGCAATTTACACAGTAAATTTTCTGTTCTTGCAATGTAATTACTTCAATTTATCTAGAACCATTACTACACTGGAATTTAGGAGGAACTTACACTGTAATTTTTCTGTTATTGCATTGTAATTACTTCAATTTGTCTAGAACCATTTTTACACTGGAATTTAGGAGGAATTTACACTGTAATTTTTCTGTTATTGCATTGTAATTACTTCAATTTGTCTAGAACCATTTTTACACTGGAATTAGGAGCAATTACCCAGTAAATTTTCTGTTCTTGCAATGTAATTACTTCAATTCTAGAACCATTACTACACTGAATTTAGGAGGAACTTACACTGTAATTTTCTGTTATTGCATTGTAATTACTCAATTTGTCTAGAACCATTTTTACACTGGAATTTAGGAGCAATTTACACAGTAAATTTTCTGTTCTTGCAGTAATTACTTCAATTTTCTGAACCATACTACACTGAAATTAGGAGGAATTTACACTTGAATTTTTCTGTTATTGCATTGTAATTACTTCAATTTTTCTAGAACCATTTTTACACTGGAATTTAGGAGGAATTTACACTGTAATTTTTCTGTTATTGCATTGTAATTACTTCAATTTGTCTAGAACCATTTTTACACTGGAATTTAGGAGCAATTTACACAGTAAATTTTCTGTTCTTGCAATGTAATTACTTCAATTTGTCTAGAACCATTACTACACTGGAATTTAGGAGGTACTTACACTGTAATTTTTCTGTTATTGCATTGTAATTACTTCAATTTGTCTAGAACCATTTTTACACTGGAATTTAGGAGGAATTTACACTGTAAATTTACAGGATACAAGACTAGTTACATAGGGACAGTGCAATTTTTGACCAGGTTCATGAATGTTTTCTGATGTTGATCTATGCCCCTCTGTTTTTGTAGATGAAGGAAAATCTCAGGTTTCTGTCAACGTGAGATCCTAAGAGGGGAAAGAGAGTTGATGCAGAGAGAGTTGCTGACCTGTGGATCATGTTGTTGATCTCCTTGGTGATCAGCAGGTTCATCCCCCTCTCCCAATGTTGTGTTTCCTCTTCGTTCTTCTCTTCCTGGGCGATCTCCTCCTCCCTGATCTGTCATGGTCGCCTCTCCCAGTCCCATGGGCGTCCCCAGATCCGGTTAGGTGAGATCTGTCTAGTGTTTGAGGAGGGGGAGGGGGTGGGGTTTGGCCTCTTGCGTGGTTTGCAAGCTTCGGCTGTTGTGGTCCTTGAATTGGTGGGGGTTGAGTTGTGCTGGGCAAACCGGGTTAGATGGTTACCCGACCCGTTTAGGTGTTATTTTTTCCTTTTTGATGATTTGCCTACTAGTACAGCTGTAATTTCCTGGTTGGTCAGGACATTTGACTGTTTTCAAATTGAAAAACAGTCAAATGTCAAATAGACAGTCCCTATAAGAATGATTATCTTGTCGCGGCACTGCTCAGTGCCATTATCAATGAGCCGTTCATTTGATGCAAGGGGCCAAATTGCTCTCATCGCTTCCCATAGACTGCTCGCATGACCACACGTAACCAATGCATGGAATGGACCTTCCTCCTCGATACCACAAATCATGCATGTACCTCGTGTAGCTATATGGCGGTAAGCCTTGCACTGGTTGGTTGCAAGTGCACCGGTCGCCGCTTTCCATGCAGTCACATGCATCTTTAGTGGTACCTTAGCGCGCCAAATAAAATTCCAGAGCGAGCGCTCTCCACTTGGCTCGGTACTGGGCACGCCAGCAGCAACGCGATCAACATGCTCAGACATAGCTAACCTGTAAGCGCTCTTTCGTATTACTAATACAAAATAGAAAGTGTTAGGTTATTGTATTTTCACTGGTAGTGCAAATTTCTTAATTTTACATATGAAAATTAAGTTTTCTGCTGATTGATTGATAGACCTGATCAGGTATGCATGTGTTGTTCTTGCTGGTGTTTCACCAGACATACATTAATTTGTGCCGCCCTTGTTTTTATTGTTCATATAGGTTGGGCATGTTATTGCAAGGCACTCGTCGGGGATAATCCACTGGTTAAGTCCGATCATTGAGAAAATGCCGATCTTGTTCCTCCTCGTATTGCCCTTCATGTTCCCCGTATTAGTGCCCTTCAAACGAAGGTTATTTATGGTTCATCTCCGCCACATTAATTGTTCATAAATCATGCAGGATATTTGTCTGCCCTCTTTCATGATATGTTACCCTACATATATGTGTTTGATATTTAGGTGTGAGTTAGAAGCGGATCACATTGGAATCCTGCTGCCTGCTGCTTCTGGAGTTGATGTCATAGCCATTCAGGTCCAGCAGGAGAATGCAATGCTGAGAGGAGAATCAACATTGCAAGAATGCCTCTCTTACTTCAGGTTTCATCCTTCTCCTAAGAAAAGATGGCAGTTTCTGTCGCAGCCCAAGGTTTTGCTGGAGGCGCTGGAATTATACAGACAAGTAACAAGTCACGCACAAGGTTGAATAAATTAATCATGGAGTCATGACATGTTGTTGACAGATAGATAGTATACTACATACAAACTTTTTAAAATTATACAACATAGCCTCTGAATTTTAAGGGCTGTTGGTTCCTTCTTCAGAGAATATGAATGATACAAACATTGCGAGTAAAATGGTTTCAAATTTCAGATCACAAGATAACGCATTCTCTTTTTTTTCCTCTCAAACAAGAAACAAAGATCACTCAGAAAGCAGGAATAACATTAATTACCATCATGGGAGCACCGATTCAGTCACTTACAAAAAAAATGTAAGGCTAGTTTACAATGAGCAGTGATAATAGCATGGGAAATCTGACAGAGATGAAAGGATATAAGCCCACGCTGGTTCAGCGTCTAGCCCCAGCCCACTGGCCTTACCAGTGACTTGGTACTACATTCAGGCTAGTGATTGGTAAGGCCGAGGCATAAATGCAATAACAATAGATAAGCATAAAATGTGGTACTACATTCAGGCACGTCACTTGTCGACGAGGGGGTTGTGTTGTGGGCGAGGCATACACGCACCTTACACCGCCTTCTAACTTATACACAAAACATATGGGTAGCACAAGCTGTCGCTTTCTTCTTTGGAGAGGGTGACACCAAGAATTTATTTATTTTGGTCCTGGGCACTTGGGAGATGGGAGTAGTGGTACTGTTGAGCGCCCCACGTATACATGTATACCCTTGTACTCTAATCTCCTTTCATCCATTCTCTAGCCTTTAGATTTTAAAGTCATGGACGTGACGGTCGCCCTCTATATCTCTATATATTGGCACTGTATGCCTGTGAATACATGCGTTGCATCCTATCATCTCTACACGGTATTAGTCTAACCACGACCTACCTACCCTAGCCTTGTCATCGCTGCTCCCGAGCCGTGTTGCCGCCGCTTCTTCCTTCCCCTTGCCACGCCGCTGCTACTCCCCTCCTCCCGAGCCGCCACACCGCCCCTCCATCCCTCCTATCCCTACCCGCACGACGTCGCCCCTTTGTCGCCGCATCGCCCGCCTCCTTTGTCCACCGTTGCCGCTGCCTCTAACCCTCCACCCGCCCGCGCCGCTCCTTCCTTCGAGCATCACCGCACCACCCAACCCACGTCCTTCCTCCGGCCGCCGCCCTCTCTTCTTCGTCGCGCCGCTGCCCCACCCCAAACCCTAAACAGAATCCTAGCCGCACCCGTCCCCCACTTCCGCTCCATTGGACATCTCACCAAACTCCTCCCTCTCGGCCCCAGCAACCCCTTCGCCTCCTCCTTGTCCGGAGGTAGCTACCCCTTCAGCGTCTCCTCGGCGGCTAGCATCTAGGACGTCCCCATCTTTAATCACGTCCCGGTGAAGCTCTCCTACTCCGAGGCAAACTTCTACTCGTGGAAGACGTACTTAGGTCTTGTCTTTTGCGAGTATGATCTTTGTGACCACGTCGACGGAACGGTCGATCTCCTAGCCGTGCGTAGCGACGCCGAGTGGATGGCCATCGACGCCACCATCATCCGGTAGTTCTTTCTCCCCGTCTCCAAGGAGATGTTTTACACCGTCGTTCGCAGGCATGCTGATATTTGCCATTTTTAAGACAGATGCTGATATTTGCCTTGACACACGTTGTTTGGAAAAAAAAAATTTGAGAAGAACATGGGGTTTGGATTGGCGACTAAACACAGCCATGGGCTCTTTTTTCTCAATTGACAAATGGGCTGGGCTTTAGTAGGCTGCTACACCACTGCAGCCTCTCTCCACTACACGCAACAGCGGGCGGTCGAAGCCAAGCGAGAGATTGAGAGAAGAGCGGCGCCGCCGGCGACCTCACCCGTCCGCGTCCCCGTCCCCGTCCCCGGCAGCCACCGACGATTCGAGGTCAGTCCACACCTTCTCCTTCCTCTCATTTTCCATCTCCTACTAATTTCTTCTCCTTTCTCTTCTTTCCTAGCTCGTTGGCGGCGGTGTCCGATCGGAAGGAGACGTGCGAGGAAGTTGCCATCTCCATCTACACCGGGTCATCGACCAGGTAATGGACGCCCTCCTTCCTCCCGCCCCTGCGCTGGTCGCCGACCTCCCAATCCACGAGCCTCCCCCCCACAACGCCAGGATCCAAACCAATGTGCCTTTTCCTCTTTTCAAGATCCCCTTTTCAAATATTCCCATCTCAATTTCATGTTTACCAAAATTTTCTTTTCATTGCAGTGCCAGATTTGTGATTAAGTTTGTTGCAGTTTGATTAACTTATAAGTAAGACCAGATTTTAATTTAAAATTGGCAGTACCACAATGCCTTGTTGTAGCACTACACTTCCTCTCGGTCAACAATTGATGCCTACTGTTTTTCAATTGTCGTTTGAGTTGCAGAACCGTGGGTTTGATCCTTAGCAGAGACAAGAAAAGTAGGAATTAAGTTACATGCATACCTAATCTGCATATAGGTGTAGGCCAATTCTCTTGTGTGTATGTGCAATATGAGGCTAGTGTTCACTAGACAAGTCTAATATGGGGAAAATTATTAAAGGCGAGGTAGCACAGGGCACAGGATCAATAGATCAATCTAATATGTGGAAAATGATTAATGGGATAGGGGGTAATATAGGGAAAATGATCAATAGACCTATCTAATATTGGGGAAAATGATTTATAGATACAAAGTAATATGGCAAATGATCAAGTGTCCAAGTAATAAGGGTTATATGTATGATCACAGCCACTGAAGGTTTGAGGTCAGGCCACCGCTTCTCCGTCCTCTCCTTCTCCATCTTCTCGTAATTTTTCAAATTTCTCTTCTTTCCTAGTGAAAAACCTAGCTTGATGCCCACTCATAAGCCTTAACATTTCATTGTTTCGGTGGCAGCTGAGAGAAAGAGATGAGAGGTTGCTGTGACAGATAGGATGGAACCTGCGCAGATTGCCCAAGGGTAAGACCTCCAGTTTCTCCCTTGACTTTGTGTATATTGGGCTGGTCCGCCGGATGTATGTCAAGTTATATATTACATCCGCATTGATTGAAGAATCGGCCCACTGACTCGGCTTGTTGTTGTTGTTGCTGCATTTCAGGGTTGATGCCAGGCCCGGGTGTTCTTTGACACCAACTGACCCTGTGTCCGAGGTGCTCAGTGATGACAACCTCCTCATTGAGATCCTCCTCCGCCTCACTCCGAAGCCATCCTCCCTCCACAACGCCTCCCTCATATACAAGCGATGGCGCCGCATCCTCTTTGACCCCAAGTTCCTCAGGCGCTTCCGCAAGCACCATTGGAAGCTCCTTGGCTTCTTCTACCAACAATTTAATGAAGTCCCCATGTTCACTCCAATTCTGAACCAGTTGGACCTCTTCGCAGTAGCACTGCCGGAGAACCACTTCGATCATTATTCGCTAGGCGGCGTCTTCCTTGGCTGCCGTGATGGCATCGCCCTCGTCCTCGACTATGCGCGACATGAGGCCATCATTTGGGAACCCACCACCGGCCGCAAACACCACGTGGCTTTTCCACTAGCGGTCAGTCATGGCTTCGAAACCTCTGTTGTGAGTGCAGCGGTGATGTGTTCTGCCCGCGACGTTAATCAGCACTTGCACGACGATTGCTGCTTGAACACATTCAAACTGGTACTGGTGTGCCATGAAGATTTGGCCAACCAAACAAAGCAATCTGTTTGTCTCTACGACTCCAAGTCTAACATATGGGGCAATATTATATCCATAATGGATACATGTCAGATTGCTAATGTGGCAAGGCCCAGCATCATGGTTGGGAATGCACTTTACTGGTTGCTCTCTGGAGCCAACATGCTTGAGTTTGATTTTGAAAGGAAGACCCTTGTTGTGATTGAGAAGCCAACAACATATGCCCATGTTACTGGTTCTAGCGTCGACATGTCCTTTCAGATCTTACGAGGAGAGGATAATTGCCTTGGCCTGGCGGTTATTTCAAAGTTAAATCTAAGCATTCAATTATGGGGGAGGAAGCCAAATGGTGATGGTATTTTCTCATGGGTGCTGCAGAAATGTGTTCAACTGGACGAGCTCTTTTCAACACCCGCGCGCAGAAAAAATGTTATCCTGTTGGCAGGGTATGATGAGGACACAAATTCGATATTCCTGTCTTCGGATTCTCATGATTTCATCCTGCAGCTTGAGTCGGTGCAGTTCAGATATATTGGAAAGAGAGAATGCACACACTTCAAAATGTATTATGCTTATACAAATTTCTACATTGCAGGTAATACCTCGTTGAGTTATTTCTTCTGTTGAATTCATTGCATTTACTTATGGTACATGTTTGATGTGGTATCATTCGTGTGCTTAAAGGTCAACAAGATATTTGTGAGTAAATTGAATTTTACTGTTTCCTTGTCAGAATGTTAGGACAATGCAAGTCGGGGCGGGCGGGGGGGCGGGGGGGGGGGGTCCCATTTCCATTCCTTGGCCAATACCCTTATGTGATCTTAAATTATATCATTATTTATTATCGAAATATGCTGAATCTATATTAGAAGTATAATAAAAGCTATTGTTGCTTGGTAATGACTGTGCGTAAACAAAATGCTATCGGTTTGTGCTTGTACTGATCTAAATGGGTCGATGCATACTCTACCTAGATATCAAGTGCAAGGTGTTGTGTAAAGTTTATGAGTTGACAGGAAATGATCCACATGTCTATATTATCTATCCATTTACGATGATCTGGCCTCCCGCATTTCCTGCACGCAAGGATGATCGTGCAAGGTTTGCCTTTTGTCCTCTGGTTGATGTGGCAATAAATTAGATAAATTAAAAGTATAGGGGTTAGCCTTTTAACCGTCGTCCTCAAGATATTATGCCTAAGATTGTTAATCATTAGTGTTTCCTGAATGTTGGTTATACAATGGAAACAACTTCTCATGTCTGTAACTCTGTATGTTGTCTCTCACGTTGTTTTTTATTATGAATATATGACAATAAATTTTTCCCATACATATGAAAAGTGCATAATGCAACCTAGCTAAAACCATGTAGGGTACTTTGGTGATGTTCGTCTTGCCCTCTTCTATGACCAATTCATATATTTTAGTGGGTGAACTATAAATAAATGTGTTTTGGGTGTCAAGATTTGTATCATTCTGACTTAGTGCCGGATAATATTTGATTTGCATTGTACAGCTGATTGGCATTAAAATTGTCTAGTTCTTGTGATGCTTAATTACATCTCCATCCTGATCTAGTTTTGTTTTCCTTTTAACAGAGAGGCCACGTGAGTCTTGGATCAAAGAAGAATGAGCTGCATTTCTCTCGTGGCAATTCGGTCCGTCAAAAGAAAAGCTATCTTCGAGAAGCAAGTGTAGTAGTATCCGCAAGCTGTGTTTTGAGTCGGTCGTTTATTCGGTGCTGGATTAGGATATTTGATGTAACTGGATCAGGTGATCATATATATGATAGGCAATCCTAACTGTTTGTGAGAGCCTCTGTAGTCTGTACTTTTATGTTTTAAAACACCTGCTACCAACCTGTATTGTATCCCAACACAGTCCAGTGTTTGCCTGTTTGTTATGTTGTTTGTACCTGCAAACTTTGTTCTAATTAGCAGTATGCAGCTCTACTAAGTTAATCAGTTGTTAATTTTGAGGACACTGACTACATACATCAAAGGTGAGATTCCTCATCTAGTTAGGTCCTACTGCTATAACCTATTAGGTGGAGAGATTAGAGCTTTGGATTGTTGCTACTGCTATTAAGTTCTCAATTTGGATCAGGCAGGTTCTAACTTGCGAAATTTGGAGTTGAATTGCTATTCGATCAGTACATAGATCATTATCATTGTTGCGCAGCTAATATATACTCTGAGATAGAACATATTTCTTACTCGTTTATTTATTTATCTTTCTTATGGTGGAATATGGTGAGTTAGATGCATAGTTACCGGATTCGCTGGGAGAGGCTTCGAACTCTTATCGAACATATAAACGCTGCTAGCCAACCCGCCCATACGAGGAACTTGCCGTCGCTGTTGCCTCTGGTCCACCTGATTCCCCTGCTCGGCTGAGCTGTATGCCCTTTTTACCGTTCATTTATTTTTATAGTGTTGACTTCCGATTTTACTGGCAGGTGAATGACTGATGGGCCTAACGCTAATATTTGGCTGTGTTCGCTCGTTCTTTATCGTTGCTGTGGTATGTTTTGTTTCCTTCCGCTGGTCAGCCCTGCGCGCATCGCCTTTTGGAAGGAGGAGAGGAATAAGGGGCACAACCTTAGCCGTGCCTCGCCGCCATCTATCCCTCCCCCGTTCATCCTCTCCACCCGCCGCCGCCACCGCCACCGCCACCCCTATCTCTCCTCCTCACGCACCCTCTCCTCGGCACCGTCGTCGCGATTGCCCACACGGGTGGATCAGTTGGTCAGTGCGGGATGCGACAACGCATCTGGCCGGAGGAGAACGTGGCAGCGGCATCTCCTGGCGATGGCGGTGGGGCAGGCAATGCTTCAAGGCGACGGGCTGAGGTGGCGGTGCAGGGATCCGCTCAGTCTTATGTTGCTAATGCGGGCGGACGGGGGAGCCGGGTCGAGGTGGCAGCTCCGTCCGTGATGCCAAGGTAAACTTCTCTGAATCCTTCTCCACCTTGCCCCTGATCTCTATCACTCTTTTTCTTTCTGCCCATCTATGCAGTATTGTGCAAGTGTTGTGGTTCCTTTCTTATTTTTTTTGAATAAACCTGTGATCCGCAAGCGAGCGACGGAATGAGACCAGCGGGGAAAGGAACAGGGCGTGGCCTCACATAGTAGCTTGTCGTCTGTTTCACTATTTCATACGTTTCTCTGTACAATTTCTTCAGCTTTAGAAACTATGAACAGGTCTATACATCTATTCTTCAAATTTTCAGATCCACTGCTCCTTCTAGCTCTCTACACTGTACCCTGAACCGTTACTGATGTGCACTTTGTTCAGTTTATTTTTAGAAGGGATTTAAGATGGTGCCCGACATTATAGTAAGTTAAAGACTGTTGCTGAATGAGTGGTGTGTGCAACCAGACCTCTGTCCACTTGTTTCTATGCTTGAACATTCACCGGTTCTTGAGAACCTGATGCTTCAATTGCGTAAGGTATATCTTTTCTAAAAGGATAATCGCGGAGTTGCTGTAGTGTTAAGTTTTCATGAATGATTGATGAATATTTTTTTCAGTCACAAATTCACAATCCAAAATGTTGTGCTATAAAACATAACCCCTGTACTGAACATGTGTCCCTTAATTTATAATCTATGCAGGTACAACTAAGCCTAACTCATCTGGTTCCTGTAAGTTGTCGCTGGTGTGATTCCCTTGGCATTGCATACAGCTTTCCGTTGGCAAGAATGCTAATGTAAATATTTACCTGACAAATGTAGGAACCTCTCCGCCAACTTCTTTCAGGGGGAGATCCTGAATATCGGCGTCCTTCGAAAGCAGCTGTAAGCTTAACTCTGGCCTCATCTCATTCCACTTTGTGTGTCCTTTATGATGTCAGCAAATGTTATAAATATGAATGAGTGGTATCTATTAGCTTGTACCACAAGTCCACAACTGTACTGGATCAGATTGTGCTCTGGTGCATTTCAAATGACTAGTAAGCGTGCACGTGCAACGCGCGTATCATCATGTGAAAACAATCCACATTCATCCTAGGAAAAAAATAGATCAATAAAATAAACAAAATATAATGGTGTACCAACAAAATATAATGATGATCAGAATATTGATAATAAAGCTAGGGATATTGAGAAATGTAAGATAGTAGCACTCTATATCTCCAGTATTGTACCATGCATGGACAGGGATGCTCCCAGGTTTTATTGTTACTAGATGACCCGTTGCGCCAATGGCGCAAAGGCCGACAACAAGCCAAGTATTGTAAGAGTGGTGATAGGAAAACTCAGGTATGATGTTGATACATAGTGTTATAAGAAATGCATGAGATCAGTTCATGATAGCTTATTTGCATTGCTTTTATCAAGCAAGCTACATAGGCAGAGATGCATCATATAGATAGTTCTGGTCCTTTAGCTTACGGTGAGTAAGGTACGAAGTGATGCATATCAGGTAGAGTCATGTGACTTGAGTGGTCGAAAAAAAATCTAATAAGAAAGCTTCAATTGATAAAAATATGAAAACAACCTATAATACTATATATGAACTTTAAACTGTAACTGAGTGGTAGACATTATAGTACGTCGATGTAGGCAATAATATAACTCTTCTAATAATTCTATTGATATTTTTTCAATCAATACTTGCAAGAGAGAAATATTTTGGGTGTAAGAAGAAATAAACACTAAAGTGGACTGTCCATTGAACGTGTGTGGTAAAGGAATCGTATCATAATTATCTATGGCATGCCAATTTATATATATATTAAGTAAAACATATTATCACTTTTGTCATGGAAAAGAGAAGAACATTTGATATTGATACTAAGGTTATTTGATATTGTACAGCTAATGCTATATTGGCCTACAATCACTATATCTCCTTATCCAGGTGCCTAAACTCTATCAATATACATATGTTAGATGGCCTAAGCAGACATACCGCGGTACCAATTACCTATGCAGATAGCAGGACAACGCATGACTAATTTGAAAGCTCACAGAAAATCAGGTAACACCGAAATAACTAAAGGCTTAGCAGCAATACATGACCCTCCATCAGCATCTTGTTTCCTTGATCCGTTCCTGGATTGTAGCAGGTCCGTCAGTTGTGCTGGTTAAAGTACGCATATGTGGTAAATATCATGCTTGGAAAGAATTTACATGAAATGGAAGATGAAATGCAATATATCGAAATAGCCAAGCAAATGTATAGAAAGACCTTAGTATAAAAGTACCAATTAATTAAGGTTATGACTCCTTTTCAAAATGAAGGTTTCTATAACAGTTGTATCACTGGATAATCATCATATATCACAGCTACTAATCATGGGCTAGTGCAGAGTTTTGTACAAAATATTTTCCAACAAAAGGTTAAAAGGAAGAGTGCTCTCCAAAC
The DNA here is from genome assembly GCA_011799875.1 of Thinopyrum elongatum. Classification (NCBI taxonomy): domain Eukaryota; kingdom Viridiplantae; phylum Streptophyta; class Magnoliopsida; order Poales; family Poaceae; genus Thinopyrum; species Thinopyrum elongatum. The sequence continues at coordinate 25,073,894 of CM022302.1, forward strand.
ATAGAACAAATCTGAATAATAGACTCCTACCAAGTCTACTCTATGGTAGTGTCCAAAGTGACCAAATTGGAGCATATCCAAAATCTATAGCTTATAGCTCTAGTAAAAATATGCCTTTTCACACAACAGCCAGCAAGCACACAAATTCTTGTCCATTACCTTGAGGCTTGGACAAACACGACATCTGAAAATAATACACTGCAATTTGGCCGGTCAGATAAAAAACATGCAACTATAGAATATTTTAGAGCCCAGTTCTCTAATTTTTTTACCCAAAGGCTTGGTGCACAAATGCCCCAGCAAAAACATTTTCATACATGTTCAGTGTGGATCACTACATTGATCAGAGAAAACTAATGAAAATAGAGGAAGTGGCAACCTTTATAGTTAAAATATGCATGCAGATCAAATAAACATCAGAACTACTTTGACAATCAACTAAAAAAGTATACATGAAATCATTCTGATCAGAGGTACATTGTTAACCATGTTTCTTGTTCTCACGAAAGATTCTGCACTTCATAAATTTTCTGGGCTACCTGCAGTACATAGCAAGCCATGTGAGTCAAGATCTGGTTAATGTATTGGAAGAGCTGGAAAAAAATATGTTGCGATGTATTGGAAGCGCAGAATATTAGTTAGATGGTCGATGCAATAAAGTGTACTTGTAAATCAAGGTTCAGGGAGATCATTGGATCCACTTACTGTAGCGGAACCAACAAGAGATGCCGTGTGCAGCTCCCACGGACCGCGCCCACTGGAGAAAGAGGAGCCACTACATAGGCAGCACCCCACGTCACATAAAGGACAACTTAATTCAGATGTGATATCAACATGTGGCTTGAACTATTCAAGCCAATTGTTCAGAATATAAAACAGGAATATTATGGAATTTGCGGCAAATCGAGTGAGTAATGTAAAAATCAAGAGACTGGCATTCACACCAAAATATTGTATATATGAATTTAAAATTTACAATAGGACTAACCATGCAAAAGAAACGTGCAAGGCTATATAAATTAAGGAGTTGCACATTTAAGCATCCTTCTTGCGAAACCAGACAAACGATGTAGAAGAAACAACGCATAGAGATGGAAACCAAGGTATCAAGCATGCACAGAACATTTTGTTCAAGAATAAAACAGAGAAATCATCATCACACTTGAACGATTTTTTTAAAATAAAGCAAGCAAACCGGTATGTAGTTTTCAGACTACATTGCTCTGTACCATTCATTTATGAAGGTGTGAAGCCTTGTTCAGATTTTTTTTTCTAACATGTGTCTGTAGCATCCAGAAAAATAGTTTTCCTTTTACCAGGACATTAGAAAGTGAATAGGCAAGAATCAAAGTGTTTGCAGCGAATGATACAAATTCTACAAGCACATATTCAGAATCTTCTAAAGATAGATAGAAAATGTAAGAGATCTCTGAAAACTACATGACAAATTTCAGGGTTATTTAATTCCAATGGTTGAACATGTTCAAAACTTTGATTCAAACCTTCAAAGCTCTTTGAAGCAACATAGATTGGGTTTAGAAGCAATAGAATCACACAAACTGATAGTATAGGAACATGTGTTACCTTCCTAATAAAAATATCGATGCTTGTCGATTTAGTTCCCGACGACCATTGATGTCTTTTGTCCTGGATACTGCAGAATGCACTGCCATTTATAAGCAAAAAATAAACTATTCATGAGTAGAAAGATCATTGCTGCAACTTGGAACAACATGTTCTAGTAACAGTCCTAGATATACCGAGAGAGGCTTAGTTCAGCAAAATCAACACGATTACATGACAAACTATCAAACATTGCACTACATCCCAAGAATATATAAACAAGGTGGCATCAATCTAACAAATTCAAAAATGGTTCACTGATGATGTCTTAGTCCTTGTTCACTAATCTTTCTGAACTCATTCATTTTTGAGAAATTAGTTCTGAACCTACCATGCATAGAAAAAATTGGGAACAAATATTGCTTGTACATACCCATAGAAATTTGTTCTGAACCACATGATCAATACTGCATGCATTTACCAAGCCTACTCATGCTTTTGGGAGTCGATGTATCTATTTAAAATTCAAATATCAATTTGCACCAATAAATCCCTTCTTGATAGGTAGTGCATACAACAAACTATAGACACGGAATATTCATTGCATGAACCAGAAGTAGAAGAGCTACCTGTAGATGCAAAAACAAAAAACAAATTGCAACCAGTTCTTCTAACAATATCTAACTATGTGCCAACCATGGATTACGAGTTGAACGACTAGTCATGACTAGTCGAGGGACTAGTCTATGAGTCGCAATGTGATGGTCGACTCAGATTCTCGTGTAGACTAGTTTGGTGAGTCGAGCTGTCAACAGACTAGTCGTAGACTAGTCTGGACTAGTCATGCTCTCTGAGTCGCTCGACTCAAACTTTGGAAGGGAATGAGCCAGCCCGCAGCCCGTGGAGGGGGGAAAATTGGAGCGCCAGGTTTCTGCTCGCTCCAGAACGAGCCGCCTGGACAAGGCCGCCGCCACCCATCGCCGGGACGATGGATGTCGCAGCCAGGCGCTGCGGCCAGCTGGAGCTCGTGCTCGGGCGGAGGCCATGGCCATGACCCGTAGGCGAGCACAACCCTGAGACGAGAGAGAGAGAGAGAGAGGAGAGGAAGGGAGGAGGCACGGCGGTGGTCGGCGAGCTCGCCGGCGGAAGCGGCCGGAGGCGCGGGTCATGCGCACGTGCTCCCGTGCGTGATGGCGCTGGCGGCGGCGATGGGATCGATTGGGAGCTTAGGGTTCGAGTGGCTGGGACGTGAGCTAAGTAGGCTAGCCACTTGGGCCCAAATGGGCCAGCTGGTGGGGGGCGTGCTGCACGGTGCTGAGCTGGGCTGGGCCTGACGAGTGTTCACTAGCACTGCTGGTTTTATTGTATATACTGTAATGTGCTATACAGTTTACTACATACTGCTACTAGATATTAGTAGTTGAGTACTACAGTACTATGTCGACTAGTCTAGCACTAGTCTAAGACTAGTCCGATTAGTCTATGAGTCTCTACCTCGGAACGACTCGTCGACTCGTAATCCTTGGTGCCAACAAGCTCAATACCTCACTTTTGGGCGAAGTCAACATCCATTCTAGATCAATGCAAGAAGATTCAATATTGCACCTTTCACAAAATGCAGGACCTTGTCTGTATTTTGATGCGTCTCCAAATAGCAGCAATATCACAATCTTCTGCCGCTTGCTCCCCTGTTCTAGTTCAAGCAACAAAAATATATTCAGTAAACTGAAATGAAAATCTTTTAGGAAGTAGGAGGGCTCAGTGTGAAGCAATGGTTTAGGTAATTGTCTGGTTCAAACATTTACTATGCCAATGCGTGTGTGCTATCTCCCATATTTCTACCTTCCAGTAACCACGAAAGATGATTATTTCAAAACTGCCTAAGTGAACATCGGTGTATGCATATATCGAGAAACAAAGATAAATTCCCATAACTACTGGCTTGTTCACACAGGATAAATATTTTTTTCCGGTACTTTACCTTAGTGAAAATCAAGGGCATTCAGGGATCAACAACATTCCTAAAGATGCCTCCGTCGCAGCAACCATGACAGGAACCTGCTGGCAAAATATGAACATTTCAAATTTATCTGCATCCGCATGGTTCCGCTGCTCAAGATTTAAATACAGAAATTTGATGACAAAGCATGTTGGAGAGCAGGAAACAACTACAGGTTTCTGAGGTCACAAAAAATCACTCCTTAAATAGCATATAGGCTTCAGGTCTGATATGTTTTCTTTACAAAATTGTCTTGGCGTGTTCATGAAATATTATGCATCTAATCCTAGGCATTTAAGTAACCAAATTACTGTGGATAATGTTTGGACCCATATTTATCAATTCTGATATAGCTGAATCGAAGTCACTGAATCAAGCGGATGCTATGAGCTGCAAGGCTAAAGAGAATATGTTACAACCATTTGTTTATCATCACAGAAGCAAGTATTTCCAGCTAATAATACATCATACTATGTGAATGAGTAGTAATGAATTGGCTAGGCTGCTGCACAATGCAAGAGAAGTCTGCAGAAGAATCAGACTTTATAAAAGGTTGGGATGTCGGGTTGACCTGAATACTACATCATCTGTCTGCACCTCCTCTTGTGGTATCCAACTGTAGAAATTTCACCTTGGTCTTCTTCCACTCTTAGGTAAACTTATTCTTCCTCCCTTCTATGTCAGATCTGCACACGTCAAGTTTAAAAATCCATATATTAGCAAAATTAAAATATGAGTGAGTAAGGAAGCAAGAGAGGGAGATAGGAAGAGTGGAGCGCCTAGTTCGCTGTCTCGTCATGAACAAAATTATAAATGAAAAAAAAGAGACAAGAACAGAGTCAATCATGAACAAAGCATCAAGGAATCAATAGACCAGCACGGAAGGGACTTTCACACAAGAAGAAACAACCCATCCACGTACATTTGCTTCCCACAATCCTTGCAAATCAGAGGAACACAAACAACAGAGAAAGATATGGGGAGAGGAGGAGAATGAGCAAGAGGGGATCTGGAGATGGAGGATAAACCAACCACAACCACGGAGCTCGGGCCTCGCTGCTCCATCCCAGCAGGCCGGCGTCGCTGCTCCCCACCGCGGGCCTCCCGGCCCTCACCTGCTCCTCCACCCCGACGAGAATACCCCGCCTCCCCAACCATTGGCCGTGGGTGGAGAAGGGGTTGTGGGTGAGCCTCTCCTCACCGTCGGACAGAGGCAATGGAGGTGGAATATGGGGGCGGAGTCTGACGAGAGAGGATGGAGGAGAAGGCGAGGAGTGATGCGTTGTGGATCCATGGGAAAGAAAGCTAGGGTTCGTGGAACGGCGGCCGTGTGAAACAAGCCCCATGAGGGGAGGCAGAGCAGCACAAGAGCGGTTCTTCCTCCTCTTGGTCAGCCACCATGGCTGCTATGGGTCGGCACGGGGCTAGAGAAGGAGCTGCGCGAAGATGCGGTAGGCAACGAGAGGTGGGGAGTTGCGGGAGGCCATGGGCAAGCGGGGAGGAGACGCCGCCGGGTGGGGAGGAGGAAGCGGCGTGGAGGGGTGGATGGAACGAGGAGGAGGGGATCTCTTTTTACCGCTGGTAGTCTAGGGTTGTTCATCCCGAGCGTTATTGGCCACGGACTGGGTCGACCAACCCTTCACTGCCTCGTGGGCCAAGGACTATATGGGTCCAGTAGCAGTCACATAGGAAAAAGAAAAAAGTTCATTTTTCACCCTCAAATGCAGCCCGAGGGACAAATACCCCCCTGAACTCAAATTTGGTATGATTTTAACCCTCAAATCCTTAAAACCGGGTAAATCTCCCTCTTAAGTGGTTTTCCTTTTATTTTAGGCGGTTTTGCGACAAGATCGTATGACGTGACACGGTATTTGGATGCGTAGACAGAGTAAAGCTCGCCTGCTCCTCATGCACGCCGTCTGCCGCCTCCTGTGCGCGTCGTCGTTCCCGCCTTTCCTCTCGCTCTACGTGCGCCGGCGATGGCGGCACGTCCTTCGCGGCCTACCACCCGATCGCCTTGTGGTGGGACAGGCTGCCGGTGCCGCCGATGCCATCGCCGACCCCGGCGCTCTGCTACCAGTCGTTCCTCTTCTGCCGGCTGCTGCTCCAGTCCGTGGCCGCAGCGGGGCGGCTCATCCTCGTCGTGGGGTTCACTTAGCCGCTCGCCCCGGCGCTTTGCAGCCCACTCGTGTTCGACCTGGCCACCGCGCCCATGCCGCGCTGCCTGGTCGGCCCGTGAGTCCCGCTCGGCCCGCGCAGGTGGTGCATGGCTGTCGCGGCGCGCGGCCACCTGTTCGTCGTGAGAGGCGTGGGCGCTGGCTACGGCCTCATTGTCACGCGGTCAGAGCCGATATGGGACCCCTGTAGGAGATATGCCCTAGAGGCAATAATAAATGTTATTGATTATCTCCCTGTTCATAATTAGGTTTATGTTCCATGCTATAACTGCTATGGTTCTCGAGTCTGCAAATAAAACGAGGCTCGGAGGAAGACTCATACGCACGTGTGGAATAATAAACGGTAATATGTATTCCTAGTCTGGCCTCTAAGACTAGCTCAAGTATTGCATGATGGTTCTGTTTTCCTGATCATGGGCATGTCTGTGCCAGCAATTTTGAGGGCACAGTGTTAGAAGAACATTTGTGTTGAATCGACCCAAATTGATGTTATGCTATGAGTTACATTCGTCACATATTAATGGTTAATAACACAGAGATGGTTAATGTTAGCAAAATTCCTTAGACCATGAGAGTGTCGAGTTTCTTCATACTTGCTTCATGAACTTTGGGGTTTGTTAAACGTCATCCGTAAATGGGTGGCTATTACGGCGGCTTACGGGTTCATGGAAAAGTGTGTCAAGTAACTTGATAGCTCGAGATTGGGATTTGCTCCTCCGACGATGGAGAGATATCTCTGGGCCCTCTCGGTGTTACGGTATCCATCATCGTCTGGCCAGACACTTTGTGATTTGATCACAGGGATGCCGGAACACGGTAACGAGAAAAGAGAACAATACCGGTAACGAGGTAACTGGCATAGTGGACAAGTTGTTGATCCACGGAAATGCCTACATGTCTAACCTCGGGTATTTGTAACATATCGTGAAGCAACAGGAATAGCACACGGCAACTGGAGGTTCACTCGAATATTCATTCGTGTGGGTATAGGGGTCAATATGGGTGTCCACAGCTCCGATGTTGATCATTGATCGGAAGGTGTTCCGTGTCATGTCTATACTTCACCGAACCTATAGGGTCACACGCTTAAGGGTCATCTATCTGCTGAATACTAGACAGGGAGTCTGAGAGAAAATCACCGAAAAGTTTCAGAGACAACGGAAGAGTTCCGGAGAGAGAACACTGAAAAAGTTTCGGTAAAACCGAAAAGTTGTTTCGGATAAAACCATTGATCCAAAAAGGTTTCGGCAAGCACCGGGAATGTTTTGGAGGTTGCCAGATTGGTCTGGTAATTTCTGGAATTTTTCTGGAGAAAAAACCGAAAAAAAAGTTTCGGAGCTGCCGGAGTTGTTTACCGGGTAAACAAAGATGGTTTTAAATTAAACCACCATACTGGAAATGTTCCAGAGCGCGTCCAGATAATTTTAGAGGGTGCCGGAAATGTTCTGGGACCTTCTGGAATTTTTCAGAAATAATAGTCGCGGAAAACATCTTGTCCCAGCGTGAGGGGACAAGATCCCACGGATCGTGGGGGCTGTTTTGGGGGGGGGCCCCTTTGGGAGCAGCCCCCTTGTGGCTGGACAAAATGTTGGGGGGGGCCCCCATGGTGGGGGGCAGCCCCCACAAATGGTGGAGAGTGTTGGGAGGAAGGTGGGGCCCCATGGGGGAACACCATGGACAAGGGAACATGTTTTTCCCTTGTTTGGTGGGAACATGTTCTCCTTGTTTTGTGGGAACATGTTTTCCCCATGTTTAGTGGGCTGAATTTTCAGCCCCCTCCACCCCTTCCACCACTATATAAGGAGGAGGAGAGGTGCTCTCCAACTCCACTCCAACTCTCTCACACAAGCCATGCATGATCTGGCATTCTCTCTCCCTCCCACGAAATAGTTTCGTAGTGCCGAAAGGCTGTCTGGGTTCCGGTGGGAACTAGTTCTGGATGGCGAAGCCCTGCCGGATAGATGGCACCGTATGTGTGCAACCCCGTAGAGAGGTCGTAGTTTTGTCCTTTTGCCCGAGGGGCTGTTCGAGTGTCCTCCCGAAGGGCTGTCCGAGTGACGGTCCGAGTTCTGTGAGTCCTCCCGAAGGGCTGTCCACGACACCGTCCGGGGGACTGTCCGACCGCCTCCCGGAGGGCTGTCCGAGTGGCGGATGAGGGAGTACATCCTCGCGGTTGGGAGGTTGTAAATCCTAGCTGCGGGGATCTGCACCGACGATCGTCATCGACTCTACTTCCGCTGCGCTACGAGTCGGTAACGAAAATGATCAAACCTTGTATGCAGTCTCCATAGTGGTCCTGGGCTGGTGCGTAGGTCGGAAAATTTTTGTTTTCTACTGCGTTACCCTACAGTGGCATCATGAGCCGTGCTATGCGTAGATGCAGGTTGCGATCTAGAATACATGGAGATGTATGGCTGTTGCACAATATAATTAGGTAGTAGATGAGTTCTATTACTGAAAATTATTTGTGCGGGTAGCAGATGAAATCTGTTACCCGATGTTCTTGTTGCTTCCCTCGAATTTGCGTAGTCCTGATCTTGACAGCATTGCGGAATCTGACAAAGTTCTGGCAATCCGCGATCCTTTCATGCTGCTCCTGAGTATGCTGATTGACAGATCAACGAAGTGCTAACAGTTCTTTGGGTTCCACTTTAGTCAATGAAAGATGGATGTTTCACAGATGAAAGGGCAATGCAGATATGATCTGCACGGGGGTCATGCGTATGACGAAGTTCAGTATGGGGCTCGAGATTTTATTATCTCGTGTTTCATACACCCCGCGTTGTTAATCTAGCGACTTGGATAATCATGCTTGATGATGGACGTTGGTAGCTTCGGTTTGTTTCGAAACCTTAGAAGCCACGTAAAACCGGTTTTTGCTAAACCGATTAGAGGCGTCTAACTTGGTTTTGCAGGAGGGTTTGCATGTGCATATGATGTGGTATAGTAGTGCTCATAATAATTTGATTATGTATGAGATGTCTATATGATGTAAACTGATTAACATGACCTGCGTGTCATGATTCGGCATGATGGCTGGAGCCATATGATTGCACTTTAATGACCTGCGTGTCAACCTTATGTAATGCACTTATTTTATTAGCTATAGAGATAGCAATATTATCTGGTGCATCGACAAGGTGGTGGCAATCTTCGCAAAGGTGAACACCGACGCGAATGCCAAAGACAAAGAAATACAAGACTTCTCCGTCAGAAAGGGCTATACCATATCATGCTATTATGAATTGCCTGAGATGTTTATCCCTTATGATGCACCCTTCTTGATTGCGCGGTAGTCGCTTTTATTAGGGTGATCTCTCACAAAAATATCAAGTAGTTAGTGTTCTCCCAAGTGTAGCACCGTCACGGCACCTAACTTTTCGGGGCATCACAGGATCTCCCTGGGTGCGAACGATTAGGGATGTGTGAGGCGGGTGAGTTGAGACCTCGCAGCGAGATCACTTGGTTGTCTTGACGTTCTGGAAGGATCTCCCTGAGCTCGGAACACGCCCATCGAAAGATGAACAAGAGTCACATAGAGATGTGATTGGCAAGTTTGCCTACCGATTGAAGTTCGCGCCATCAGTGTTCATCTCGTTCAATGGCGTTGAATGGAAATGCGGGTCTTGTATCACTCACAATCAATTATGAGAGATATTGATTTGAGTGGGAGCGCACTTTGAATTAACTTATTTAATTCTCAGTGCAATTAATTTTGAACACTGTCTAAGTGTGATTTGCAAAATAGTTGTAGAATAATGGCTCGCGTTTCCACCTTCCCTATTAAAATTGAATAGCTGTTAAATATCTGGTTAAAACTTTACGGTTGGCAACGTAATGTGAGGATTGTCCTCAAGAGTGCCGAGAAGGACTTTGTCCTATCGCATACTTTCGGTATTCTCTCGCTTATGCTATGGATCATGTGACTCTCGTGCTTCGATCCAAAAGCTGGAATTCCATTTCAGTCAAGTGCAATATGTTTGCTTCCATGAGACCCGAACTTCGAAAGTTTGGATAGTTATGTGATATTCATGGAATCTGAAAATCATTTTCAGAGACAGACAAAGGCTAAAAGATATGAGATATCCAAAGAAATGTTTGTTTGCAAACTATTAGTAAAGGAGTTTACTATGCATTAGACTGATAAGAGAGGGATCCAGAAGAACGCCTGTCATATGATGAAAGGTGAATAAAACAACAACTTAAAGAGAAAGGAAGTGTCCGAAGGGTGTCAGTGAAACTTTCACGCCTAGGAAGTCCAGGGCTGATGCCACTCTTAAGTTGTGTGCTTCTTCTGAGAGTAGGAGAAATACTAAAAGTTAAACTGTTAGAAGTATAAAGGCAATGAGAAAGAAGACTGGAATATCCAGCTCATGTATGAATGTCATACAAGTTTTTGATGTATAGAAGGCTGGTCAAAGATATAGTTCTTGGAAATTATGATTAAGTTGTTAATCACTGATTCTTGGGTATTGTGAGTTAATCACAAAGATACCCGCTCGATTGCATTCTGTTGCAACTCGATGTAAGAACTACTATGGCCTGAAAGACTAGCCAGGAATGAGGTTTAGGTATACACAGGGAACATAGTAAATGTTACTGTACCTTCCATCGGTGTATTACCGTCTGTGTTTATTTTCCTAATTCAATTAGAGTTTTACACACTCTAGCCCATTGCATAAGTTATCTTGCAAGAAGGTTGTTCATAAGAGAACTTTTGATGTTCGGTGTTATGAATAACATAAGGGCCATACTTTCATTATGAATGAGATGTATGTTATGAATATTGATAATAATACATTACCTCAGTATTAACTTTGATAATTCATTTTAGAGTTTTACACACTCTAGCCCATTGCACAATGTTTGTTGCAAAAGGGTTGTTCATAGAAGAACAATTGCTGTTCAGTATTATGAATAACATGAGGGCCATACTTCCATCATCGATGGGGCGTATGTTATGAATATTGATGGTAATATGATACATCCATAACACTGACGCTAAATGTCATAAGACTAAAAGAATACCACACAAGTGTGGCACTGCATTTGGTCACATTGGAGAAACCCGCATGGAAAATTCCATTATGATGGATTTTGAAGTCGTTTGATTTTGAATCACCTGACACTTGCAACTTTCCTCCGAAAAGTGAAGTGACTGAAATACCGTTCACAGGCCATAAGGAACGAGCAAAGAACTTATTGGTGATCATACATTTTGATGTATGTAGTCCGATAAATGTTGTTGCAAGTAGTGGATTTATCTATCTTCAGAAATGACTCAAGTAGATATATGGATATTTACTTGATGAGACGTAAGTCTGGATCTTTTGAAATCATTTGAAAGGTTTTCAAAATGAAGTAGAAGTTATTGTAACAAGAAAATTATGTTTCTACAATTCGATTGCAGAAAGAAATAATTGAGTTACAAGTTTAGCGAATGTCTGATGCGTTGTGAAAGGGGTTTCATAACTTGCACCTCCCGGAACACCACTGCAAGTGGAAAGTCCGTGAAGATGTAATCGAACCATTTATGACATGGTAAGATCAAAGATGACATAAATAAATTTGCCATTATCCCTTTTAAAAGGTGATGCTTTAGAGACTGCGGCTTTTACACTGAAAAGAGCTCCATCAGGTCTGTTGAAATGACACCATGGTATGGTACGCCCAACCATGTTATATCTTTTCTTAACATTTGGAATATGGGGCTTGTGTAAAAGGTTACAAACCTATTCCAAATCAGACAAGTGCTACTTTGTAGGTTATCCCAAGTCATTGGGTATTCCCCCACCACTATACCGAGGCAAAAGTTTTTGCCACAAAATGGTATGCTTTTTGAAGAAAATGGTTCTTTGAAAAAGGTGAGTGGGAGAATTGTGCAACTCGACGAGATAAACAGTATCTTCGCCATCAGATCAAAGGAAAGAGACCTTGGAAGTAATTCCGGAGTTTCCTACTGCGACTGATACGGAAGTCTCTACAATAAAATGTATGGACTTCGATCGAACTTGCAGCTGAACCACGTAGGCAAGGCTCGTGCAAACCTCTCAGGTGCGCAAACGAGATATTGTTGTTAGACAACAGTATACCTACGATACACAAGGAAGCGTTGATGGGCCCTAACTCCGGAATTGGCTAAATGCCAATACAATCCGAGATAGTTTCCATATAAGTGATTCAAGATTAAAACCTTGATACACCTTTCGGAAGACTTAGAGTCTGACGAATATTTATGGAACTATAACTGATATGAATAAAAATGTTTTATCCATAAAGCTCGACTTGTTGCAATATACAAGTTCAAGGAGTTGACTACGATGAGGTTGCTTCATCGTAGCGATGCTTAAATTCGGTTCGGGTTGAACTAGCAATTAATACATATTTCATATCATGAGATATAAAACAATGGATGACAAAAGGATTTCCATCTGATGGAAATGAAACCAAGGACCTGCATGTGTTACAGTCCAAGGTATTTTGTCAATCCAGAGGATGCTAGAAAGGGTGCAAACTTCAGAGTTCCAGCGATGGACAGAAGAGAGCAAAGTGGAGTTGGAATCTTTGTGTTTTGATGAAATGGTCAAAGGAGTTTTGACTTCATCAATGGATAACGAAGATGCTTGTAATTCAAGAAAGTAAGTGGGAGCCTAATAACATTTCTAAAAACCTTGCGTGCTTGACACATTGTTAATTGGAAATAAAATTCTTGACACGAATTAGGACTTCATTTGAAAATAGTTTTTCGATGAAGTGCTTGGGCTAAATAGCCTTAATATTAGGCATGATGATCTATGAAGATAGATTTACCTAATGGGGCTAAGCAATAAATACATATTGACAAGATGCTAAAACTTTTTAGCATTTAAAACGCCAAGGAGTGATTCTTGCCGAAGTCACATGGAAAGAGTTTTTGCAAGACTCGGTGTCCCAAAAACACTGATGAGCAAAATACATGATGGGGATTCCACACACTCTTGTGTTTGGATTAATCATGTATTCCATGGTATGTATAACAACCAGATATGTCCAATACTCCCAAAGTTGTTGCGAGTATAGATACCAAAGTGATCAAAAGTATTGATCAAGGGACAACAGTGAAAAAGGGTCATTGAGTACTATAGTAGCACTGATGACAAGTTTTCTCGCAAGTAAAGATCATGAAGAGTTCGTTGTAAAAGGTTACATCGATACAGTCTTCATCATTTCTCCATGCGATTTTCGATTTAAATTGACGGTTTTGTGTAACACACAATATGGTGGCACAGTTAGTTGGAATTTGTTCAAACAAGTTACTGTGGCGAATTCTATAACAGAGGCAAAGTATGTTGCCGCTTTTAAAGCGACAAAGAAGATGTTGAATCATATAGTTCATTCATGAACTTAGTATGGTTCCAAGATGGCTTTTGTCAATGGGACACTACTGCAAGTAGTTGCTCCATAACTCAGTCTGAGGAATCCAGGTTCGACCTGTGATTCGCATACATATCAAGCCAAGTCCACACAAAATATGACTTTTGTGAAAGCGTGAAAACGCGAGGATATGCAAAGATACACACGGAGCTGAAGTCGTCAGATCCGTTGAACATTCAGGCTATACCACAAGCGAAGCATATTTACACCGGTGTGCCACAGGTGTAAAGTGCATTAGCATTAACTAGATTATTGACTCTAGTGCAAGTGGGAGTCTGTAGGAGATATGCCCTAGAGGCAATAATAAATGTTATTGATTATCTCCCTTTCATAATTAGGTTTATGTTCCATGCTATAACTGCTATGGTTCTCGAGTCTGCAAATAAAACGAGGCTCGGAGGAAGACTCATATGCACGTGTGGAATAATAAACGGTAATATGTATTCCTAGTCTGGCCTCTAAGACTAGCTCAAGTATTGCATGATGGTTTTGTTTTCCTGATCATGGGCATGTCTATGCCAGCAATTTTGAGGGCACAGTGTTAGAAGAACATTTGTGTTGAATCGACCCAAATTGATGTTATGCTATGAGTTACATTCGTCACATATTAATGGTTAATAACACAGAGATGGTTAATGTTTGCAAAATTCCTTAGACCATGAGAGTGTCGAGTTTCTTCATACTTGCTTCATGAACTTTGGGGTTTGTTAAACGTCATCCGTAAATGGGTGGCTATTACGGCGGCTTACGGGTTCATGGAAAAGTGTGTCAAGTAACTTGATAGCTCGAGATTGGGATTTGCTCCTCCGACGATGGAGAGATATCTCTGGGCCCTCTCGGTGTTACGGTATCCATCATCGTCTGGCCAGACACTTTGTGATTTGATCACAGGGATGCCGGAACACGGTAACGAGAAAAGAGAACAATACCGGTAACGAGGTAACTGGCATAGTGGACAAGTTGTTGATCCACGGAAATGCCTACATGTCTAACCTCAGGTATTTGTAACATATCGTGAAGCAACAGGAATAGCACACGGCAACTGGAGGTTCACTCGAATATTCATTCGTGTGGGTATAAGGGTCAATATGGGTGTCCACGGCTCCGATGTTGATCATTGATCGGAAGGTGTTCCGTGTCATGTCTATACTTCACCGAACCTATAGGGTCACACGCTTAAGGGTCATCTATCTGCTGAATACTAGACAGGGAGTCTGAGAGAAAATCACCGAAAAGTTTCGGAGACAACGGAAGAGTTCCGGAGAGAGAACACTGAAAAAGTTTCGGTAAAACCGAAAAGTTGTTTCGGATAAAACCATTGATCCAAAAAGGTTTTGGCAAGCACCGGGAATGTTTTGGAGGTTGCCAGATTGGTCTGGTAATTTCTGGAATTTTTCTGGAGAAAAAACCGAAAAAAAAGTTTCGGAGCTGCCGGAGTTGTTTACCGGGTAAACAAAGATGGTTTTAAATTAAACCACCATACTGGAAATGTTCCAGAGCACGTCCAGATAATTTTAGAGGGTGCCGGAAATGTTCTGGGACCTTCTGGAATTTTTTAGAAATAATAGTCGCGGAAAACATCTTGTCCCAGCGTGAGGGGACAAGATCCCACGGATCGTGGGGGCTGTTTTTGGGGGGGCCCCCTTTGGGAGCAGCCCCCTTGTGGCTGGACAAAATGTTGGGGGGGGGGCCTCCATGGTGGGGGGCAGCCCCCACAAATGGTGGAGAGTGTTGGGAGGAAGGTGGGGCCCCATGGGGGAACACCATGGACAAGGGAACATGTTTTTCCCTTGTTTGGTGGGAACATGTTCTCCTTGTTTTGTGGGAACATGTTTTCCCCATGTTTAGTGGGCTGAATTTTCAGCCCCCTCCACCCCTTCCACCACTATATAAGGAGGAGGAGAGGTGCTCTCCAACTCCACTCCAACTCTCTCACACAAGCCATGCATGATCTGGCATTCTCTCTCCCTCCCACGAAATAGTTTCGTAGTGCCGAAAGGCTGTCTGGGTTCCGGTGGGAACTAGTTCTGGACGGCGAAGCCCTGCCGGATAGATGGCACCGTATGTGTGCAACCCCGTAGAGAGGTCGTAGTTTTGTCCTTTTGCCCGAGGGGCTGTTCGAGTGTCCTCCCGAAGGGCTGTCCGAGTGACGGTCCGAGTTCTGTGAGTCCTCCCGAAGGGCTGTCCACGACACCGTCCGGGGGACTGTCCGACCGCCTCCCGGAGGGCTGTCCGAGTGGCGGATGAGGGAGTACATCCTCGCGGTTGGGAGGTTGTAAATCCTAGCTGCGGGGATCTGCACCGACGATCGTCATCGACTCTACTTCCGCTGCGCTACGAGTCGGTAACGAAAATGATCAAACCTTGTATGCAGTCTCCATAGTGGTCCTGGGCTGGTGCGTAGGTCGGAAAATTTTTGTTTTCTACTGCGTTACCCTACAACCCCGCCACGCCGTCCGCATCGTGGGAGCCGCTCACGCCACTGCGGGACGGGTGGTTCAGCCGGGACGCCGCGGATGCCGTCTGCTCGGGCGGAAGGTCTGCATAGTCAACCTACGCGGCAGTTGTGCCAAGGAGGGCGCCGTGTTCAACCTCATGGCCGGGCGCTGTGAGGACATGCCATCTGGCATGCTCGCTGGGCGGCGTCCCTGGAAAGTGGCGACATGATCTTCGTCGTGGACGAGAGCGGCATGTCCAACGCTTCTGACCGAGAATTTGTATGAAGAGGTAAACCATGTATGAGGAGAAAAGCACGGTAGAGGATTTGGACGGCAGCAACCAATGCGGCGGCGTCCTCGTCTCCATGGTCTACAACGACATCCATTGCTAATGAAGGAAAATGAATGAGCGAGGATGAACTGATCCGATGCAAACAAGAAAAGCGGGTCTGGTGCCACGTCAAAAGAGTCAAATGCTAGCTTAATAGACTTATAAAACCGCCTAAAATCTGACAACTCAGCAGCAAAACCACCTAAGGAGGAGATTCATCCCGTTTTAAGGAGTTGAGGGCTGAAATCGTACCAAATTCGAGCTCAGGGGAGTATTTGTCCATTGGGACGCATTTTAGGGTGAAAAATGGACTTCTTTCTAGGAAAAAAGAAGTGTGGTAACTAAACTTTACACCAAACTGTATAATCCAACGGTGAAAAATCACTGAGCCTGCCAATCGGATGGCCAACATGTGTGCGCTCGGGAGAGGCCTCAGATGGGCGGGTTGCCTAGCAGCCTTTATATGTTCGATCTTGAAAGAAAATCTAGCTTGAAAGGCTTCTTTGGTCGGAGAAAGTGCCAGAGCTATCTGAACCTGCACATTGCACGCTTTGGCCTTTCTGTTAGTCAAGATCAAAAAATAGCTAGGCATTGATAATCATGAATTTACCTTTTAATCAAGTTATTTGCTTCGTTAATGTCTGGGTTGAAGTATAGCCGAGACTACTCAGTCGTACCTAAGATAGCATCTGAAATTGTGTGTAAGAGAGCCTTAAAAGTATTAGCAGACAACTTAAAACACAATAGCAGGAAGCCAAAAGAAAAATAGCGAAGTGCATACAATCAGGTTACCATCCCTATCAAAAGACACTGGTTTTCTTCCCCACCTTACATATGCCAAAAGATACTAAGCATAACATTAATCCATTCAGTTGTCTATATTCAGTAAAAAGGCATTCTGTTGAATAATGATTGCCAATGCATGTCAGGATGTAGGATTCAGAAACCACATCGAGAATAATTTAGGGAGCAGATACATCTATTCTGAGAGCCTGCAATTCATAATTCATAATGAAATGCTAGACAAGTTTATTGTCCTACTATAAACATGATCAATTTATCAATGCCAATGTTGTTGCAGCCAATCTCAAAACTTACTACTATATCAGGTCTAGTTACTGAGATGGTGTTCTGTATGAACATTAGTTAATGACAAATATATAATATGAGAAAATACTTGTGTAATTATAACAACAAGAATTATAAATATATGGATTTGGATTTCCAACTTAGCGCAAACTAACACTGCATTGTAAAGAAGGAAAGCCCTGCCAGTATGCTTTGCAATGAAATTTGATTGAATCATTAAATTATCAAGAGCAATTGGATAACAACAAGGAAAGAACATGAAGGAGAGAGTCGCAGGGTTCACCTATCCAACGGGAGTAGTAGTAGTTGCCTAGCAGCAGGTCGGATAGGCCGGCAATACGCAGAAATGAGTCAGGCTGCCGCAGCTTCCTCAAGCTGCAGAAATCGGTAGTTGGGGTAGCATCACTGACTTGGCTAGGACCTTGGTGTGTCCACGGTGCAACGCTGACATCTCATGGTCCTGCAACTTCAAGAAGCAGAGTTCCTTTCACTATACCCGAACATAGCTGATATTAGTTTGTAGTCCATGCTAGAACATCTCAGTTCACTGTTAAATGTCAGGAATTGAAGAATACAATTTCTCATCTTAGTACATAATACCAAGTTTCTCTAGATGCGTAAAATTTCAGCAGACCAAAAAGGGTATGAACTTTTAATTTTACTCCACACGTCTTACCATAAATATGGCTACTGCACCATCATCCCTTGGTTAAAATCGAGCTGTTGAAACCTCAACCCCAGAAGAAGATATTCTGCTGACTTCACTCCTAAAAACTGCACGTGCCTGAACGACTATTAAGTCATGAGACACTCCTGCAATCATAAAGTTCAACAATCTGAGGATACATTTTTAGGGCCATGAATGAGAAGTACTAAATGATAAACCTGAGATGGCGTTAAAGGTCATGGAGAAGTATAAAGCCCAAAACACATGCTCTTTCAAATAAATATTGAAACATAACAGCTTGCTACTTCAAGGTGTCTCATGACTTGGCTGTGTAGTTTTAGAACGGCGTACCTCAGGTGGAGCAAATGCGGTCCGCGTTTCAGCAAAGTTGGTAGATCGTTGTTCTGGCGAAATTTGTGGAATGGCAAGACTGGATGCTTCCGTAGAGGGGCTTGAGGCCGTCTTTTATGTATTAGACCATCTCACAATAGTATCCTGGACAGAGAGGAATAAGCATTTACTTTTTAGTTTGTGGGCTACAATCTTGGTGGTAAATAAGAATATTTAGAGCTCAAAAAGTATCGTTCTGTATAAATTCTATGAAAGACTACATTGCTACTCATTGAATCACTTATCTGAACAAAACATACCATAAATATGTGGTGTTAAAACAGTTACTTTTTGGAAGAAGATGTGTCCAATACAACCACCGCTGCAGAGAAATTTGTGGCAGGAAGGTAAATTGACTGTTTGAAGCAAGTTCACACTTCAGATGCTAATGAAACTTAAACATACATGAATGCCCACGAAACAGTTATCAATCCTCTTCTAACCCATTCAGACAAGTTGTAATAAAT
Organism: Thinopyrum elongatum; assembly: GCA_011799875.1. Taxonomy (NCBI): domain Eukaryota; kingdom Viridiplantae; phylum Streptophyta; class Magnoliopsida; order Poales; family Poaceae; genus Thinopyrum; species Thinopyrum elongatum. Next base: position 25,092,428 of record CM022302.1, read on the forward strand.
CATATTATAGCAATAACTGCAATGGAGGGCATGAAATCGTCCATATGACCATATCCAGGGGCTAATCTAGATGGCAGAGAGAAGAAGCAACATATGTGGGAGGGATATGAAGAGATGAGGAATAGGGCGAGGTACCTAGGCCGTCGGTTGCATGCAAGGAGTCAGCAGGGGTGACGCAGAGGGGTTGGTCCGTAGCGGGCGGCGTAGAGGAAGGGCGGCGGCACTACCTCGCCTACACCCCCTGCAATTAAAGAGTTGATGTTCTTCTCATAGGCCCAACTTCTCAATCAGAATACATACTTGAATAGGCCCATCACTGGGACTCTATATAAAAAACTGTATTTTGCAAAGATCAAAAGGTTAATCTCATACTTCCTTCTCTGAAAACATTGCATATGAAAGAAATGACTTGACAAATAGTGCTGTCAACTCTGAATTAGATGATCACTTCGTGCACGCACGGGACACCCAAGAAGGAAACAGAAATAGCTGAAGGAATCAGGAATTGGACACATATGTCATCGTGCCCCGCCACGCATGTCGTCGAGGGCGCTGTCGAACACTCCCGAGACGACATCGTGGCTAGAGAGCACTGAAGCGCACGGAGACCAGCAAGTCGTGGCAAACGCCGTTGAGGGTACCGACGTTGTGTGTTGTATATACTGTGTGCGTGTATATTGTGTCTTGGGCCCACCTCCTAGTTCTCCTGTATAGTTGAGTTTGTGGCCCCATTCTGTACATCATATATACGTGCTCAATGCACCGATCAATGCAATTGTGTTGCACGGCCTATCCTTAGTCTTCTACATGGTATCTATCGCAAGTCGTTCCTAGACCTAGCCGTCGCCGCCTCCTTCATGCCGCCGCCGCCGCTTCCTCCACCCGCCGCCGCCGCTTCCCTCCGGTCGCCGCCGCCGCCGCCGGTTGCCGCTGCCCTACCCACCCGAAGCCGCCGCCACCCGCCGCTGCCGCAGGCTCTTCCTTAGCCGCCGCCGCCGCCGGTCACCGCCGCTCCTTCTCCCGCTTATGCACCACTCCCCACCACCCTCCACCCGCGCCACCCCACCCAACCCGCGCCGCCCACAAACCCTAGCCGCCCCACCCACGCCGTGCCGCCCCCAACTCCCCTAGCCGCGCCATGAGTTCCTCCTCCTCCACCGTCTCCAACCCCTTTGCCGGTCCAGATGTCACCCTCGTTCGCGATCTGAACATCCACGATCGTGTTCCGGTGATTCTGGATCAATCCACCGCGCCCTACTTCGCTTGGAAGCGGTATTTCTCCTTGGTGTTTCGCGAGTACATGCTCCATGGCCACGTCGATGGCACCGTGGACTCCAGCCTCATGATCCACGACGAGGAGTGGATGATCCTCGACGCCACCATCATCCGCTGGTTCTACCTCACCATCTCCAAGGACCTCTTCCACACAGTGGTGGATGATGACGACGACGCCTACGTCGTCTGGACCAAGCTCAACGGCCACTTCACCGACAACAAACTGCAGCGCAAGGTCCTCCTTCACGGCGAGTTTTATGGGTGCCAGCAGCTTGACTCGTCCATCGATGATTTTTGCATGCGCCTCAAAAAGCTTGCCGATGAGCTTCGCGATCTCGGCGAGACGGTCGGCGATGAGCTCCTCATCAGCACCCTCACTACCGGTCTCAATGAGGACTTTGGGAATGCCACCTCCAACCTTACCCTCATCCCAGAGCCCACCTTTGCCAAGGTGATGGCGTATCTCAAGTTGGAGGAGCGACGGATGAAGATGGCCCGGACTCAGGCGACCCACACCGCCATCGTTGCCGGCACCCGTGGGGGCTCGGCGCCGCCGCCGCCGTGTCCCGCGCCGGCTGTTGTAGGGTGGAACCCTAAGATGGATCTTTTCACACTTGGTGGGGGAAAAGGAGATGAACACCAAGAACACAAAGAGGAATTCACTCCAACAATACCAAATTACACATCCACTAGAATAGCAACACAAGATCCACAAGTTCACAAACACAATCAAAGGAAAGATACAATGGTAGAGTTCTTCCCACTCCTAAGAGATGAGGTCTTCATGATGGTAGTCTTCTCCTAGAGGAGGTCTTGAAATCCACAAGTGGATCCTCTCCTAAGAGGCCTTGATCTCCAATGGAGGTGGTAGAAGGAGCAAAGCTCTCAAATATCTCATATATGTCTTTGCTAACCCTAAACATAACCCTAGGTACGGAATATATAGGCTTGGGGTCGAAGTAGAAGAAGAGGGGGTCCAAACGCCATCTCAGCCGTCCATCCTGTAGGGCCCGTGCGCATGGGGAAAGTTAGGCCCGTGCGCACGGGGGTCCCGTGTGCACGGTACACGCCCGTGCGCACGGGGTGCTACTGCGCCAACTCCCTGAGTAGCCCGTGGGCACGGGGTCTTGGGGGCCCGTGCGCACGGGGTCGCCTGGGACCTCCTGTCCAGCTGCTGTTGGTCTTCTCCCTCCTTTGTGTGGACTTGGGGTGCTTCTCCTTGGACTTGGTGGTGCTCCTCAGCTACTTGGAAGGGTCCTTCTTCGTACCTAATGAGGCATAGAGTATTTTGGTGAGGTAGCAACCAAGTTCCACTTGTATCCATATGCATGTCAACTAGGAAGGAGTTCACCTCGGTTTCCATTGCACGTGCTCTAGCTCTTGTCATGGGTCCACGTGGTGCTTGATGTGTTGGTGTAGAGTCCATGGGGATGATGGAAGGATGCTCCGCATCATCTCCCCCCCCCCTTGGGAGAGATCCGTCCACGGATCGTGATCTTCATCACCATGGTACTTGGCCAAGTCTTTGATGTTGAAGATGTCGCTTACGTTGTACTTGTCGCGTGGGATGTCAATCTTGTAAGCGTTGTCATTGTAGCGTGCTAGCACCTTAAAAGGTCCGTCTGCTCGTGGAAGTAGCTTTGACTTGCGCTCGTTGGGGAAGCGCTCCTTTCGAAGATGAAGCCATACGAGATCTCCCGGTTGGAACACCATTGGTTTCTTGTTGATGTTGAGCTTGTTGGAGATGCGATGTACTTGATGCTCGATCGTTGCCCTTGTATCCTCGTGCATCTTCTTGAGAAAACTTGCCCTTGCACTTGCATCCATGTTTGCGTGTTCTTGGAGTGGAAGAGGTAGAATGTCCAATGGGGACAACGGGTTGAAGCCGTAGACAACCTCGAAGGGGGACTTGCCGGTAGTAGTGTGTCGAGCTCGATTGTAGGCATACTCGGCGATGGGTAAGCATCCTCCTACTCCTTGATGTTCTTCTTTATCAACACGCGTAGGAGAGTAGATAGCATCCGGTTGGTGACTTCCGTTTGGCCATCGGTTTGGGGATGATAGGACGTGGAGAATAGAAGCTTGATGCCGAGCTTGGCGCATATGGTCTTCCAAAAGTAGCTTAGGAACTTGACGTCGCGGTCCGACACAATGGTCCTTGGTACTCCATGCAACCTCAAGATTTCCGTACAAAAGAGATTTGCAACATGTGAAGCATCGTCTATCTTATTGCATGGGATGAAATGTGCCATTTTTGAGAATTGGTCCACAACAACAAATACGGAATCCTTTCCATTGCGAGTCCTAGGCAAACCAAGCACGAAATCCATACTAATATCTTCCCATGGTTGATATGGACTTGGAAGTGGCATATGTAAACCATGAGATTGAGCTTTTGACTTAGCTTTGCGGCATGTAGAGTATCGGTTGGTGAAGCGTGCGACATCGCGGAACATCTTTGGCCAAAAGTACTTGTTGGAGAGTGTGGCAAATGTCTCGTCGCGTCCAAAATGTCCCATAAGTCCACCTCCGTCAGCCTCTTGCAAAAGTAACAAACGAAGAGAAGACTCGGGTATACAAAGTTTGTTAGCGCTCATAAGGTAGTCATTCTTGAGATAATATTTCTCCAAACAAGTGTTAGCAAGAAATTTTGCATAAGGAAGCGCAAAGGAAGGATCATTCGCATAGAGATCTTTAATATGCTCAAAGCCAATAACATTTAACTCTCAAGTTTAGTAACAAGCATGCATATGCGGGAAAGAGCATCCGCCACAACATTTTCTTTGCCTTTAATGTACTTGATCACATAAGGGAAAGACTCAATAAATTCACTCCATTTGGCATGACGTTTATTCAACTTTTTTTGACCTTTAAGGTACTTTAGTGTCTCATGATCGGTATGTATGACAAATTCATGTGGGCGAAGGTAATGCTCCCAAACATGCAATACTCGGACTAACGCATACAATTCTTTGTCATATATAGGATAGTTAAGGTGAGCACCGGAGAGTTTTTCACTAAAGTATGCAATGGGTCGCTTTTCTTGCATCAAAACTCCACCAATTCCATGACCGCTAGCATCACAATGAACCTCAAAAGTTTTGGTGAAATCGGGTAATGCAAGAATTGGGGCATGTGTAAGCAAAGATTTGAGCTCATCAAATGCGGTAGATTGAGATGGACCCCAAACAAAGGGTGCGTTCTTTTTACTCAAAGCATGCAACGGCGTGTCAATAGAACTAAAATCTTTCACAAAGCGATGATAAAAACCCGCTAGACCAAGGAAACTACGCACTTGTTGCAAATTAGTGGGTTGGGGCCAAGTTTTATTTGCTTCAATTTTGGACTCATCAACATGAACACCCTTGGAAGACACAACAAAGCCCAAGAAAACTATCTTGTCAACACCGAAAGTGCATTTCTCCATATTAGCATAGAGACGTTCTTTTCTAAGTGTTTGCAAAACGGCCCTAAGATGATCTACATGCTCTTTGAGGGATTTGCTAAACACAAGAATGTCGTCAAAGTAGACCACAACAAACACTCCAATGTAAGTATGAAGCACATAATGCATAACTCGCATGAAATTTCCGGGTGCTTCCGATAAACCCATAGGCATAACTAACCACTCATACAAACCAAATTTTGTTTTGAAAGCGGGTTTCCATTCATCACCCTCTTGTATGCGGATTTGGTAATAACCACTTTTAAGATCAATTTTTGAGAAAATAGTGGCACCGCTAAGCTCATCTAGCATATCATCAAGGCGTGGAATGGGATGCCTATATCTAACGGTGATAGCATTGATGGGTCTACAATCGGAACACATGCGAAAGCTACCGTCTCGTTTTGGCACGAGAATGACCGGAACGGCACAAGGACTCAAACTTTCACGCATATGTCCATGGTCTATGAGATGTTGGACTTGCCTTTGTATTTCTTTGGTTTCATTGGGGTTGACACGATATGGAGCCTTGTTAGGAAGAGGCGCGCCGGTGATGAGGTCGATCCGATGTTCAATGCCACGTAGAGGAGGAAGACCGGGAGGTAGCTCATCGGGAAAGACATCCTCGAATTCCCGCAACAAGTTAGACAACACTAGAGGAAGAGGATTAGGAGTGTTAGTCTATGCCACCTCAGCTTTGCACACTAGGACATAGTGGATGACACTCGATGGGTTCTCACACACTTCTCTCATCTCTCTTTTGGTGGCGAAGAGGATTAGGTTTTTCTCTCGTGGCGAAGAGTCGCTAAATTTTGGCTTGTGGCGCTCACTCTCTTTGTGGTGGTTCACTCTCTCACTAGTCTCTCCACAATGGGTGGATGCTTGCATGTCGGCGACCACTTGGCTTGGAGACATAGGTCGTAGCACGTACTCCGTTCCCTTCATCTTGAAGATGTAGTGGTTCGTTCTTCCGTTGTGGATGACGCCACGGTCGAATTGCCAAGGTCTTCCCAAGAGAAGATGGCACACGGACATAGGGACCACTTCACACTCAATGGTGTCCTCATAGGCGCCGATCCTGAAAGAAACGTGCATGGTGTGCTCCACTTGGATGGTGCCGGAGTCGCTTAGCCATTGGACCTTGTAGGGGCGAGGATGCTTCTTCTTGACTAATTGTAGCTTGCAACATAGCTCTTCACTTGCCAAGTTGTGGCAACTTCCTCCGTCAATGATGACTTTCACGGAGCGCCCGTTGATGCCGGCCTTGGTGTGGAAGATGTGACACCGTTGGTCTTCGTCTTGTTGGTGTTGAAGCGTCAAGACCTTGGAGACCACGAGAGCGGGACTTGAATCATTGTCAATAGACTTGAGCATCTTCTTCTTCATTCACTTGACGGTGCATGGTGACGTGCTCAATAGCTTCCATCTCGTCTTCACTCATGGAGTCGTACGTGCTGTCATCATTGGCGATCATGGTTCGCTTGTTGATGCATTGGAAAGACTTGTGTCCACGGCCACCACATGTGAAGCACTTGATGGAACTTGTCTTGACGGGGTCGTCCGGTGGTGCCGATGAAGAAGAAGTCTTGTTCTTGTAGGTGCTTGCCGGAGGACGAGTCGAGGAAGGTGTCGCTTGCTTGGAACTTGACCTGTCGCCGGTACTTGGTGATGCTCTAGTCGAGGTAGGAGGTGTCGAAGTCGTAGTAGAGGTAGCTTGAGTGTATGAGCCGTAGGTCTTGGATGAGTACTTGGCGTACTTTAAGTCTTCTTATACTTGTCGTTCCACCTTGGTCGCTTGGTGAACTAGCTCGAGAAGGTTGGAGTAGGGTTGGAAATCAGCAATCTTCCGTATTGGGTGGTTGAGGCCGTTCAAGAAGCGTGACATTGTTTGCTCATCGTCTTCTCTGACATTGGCTCGTATCATGGCAATCTCCATTTCTTGATAGTATTCTTCCACCGTCTTCGTGCCTTGCTTGAGAAGTTGCAACTTATTGAAAAGATCTCGTGTGTAGTATGTAGGCACGAAGCGAGCTCGCATGACATCCTTCATTTGTGTCCAAGTCATGATGGGTGGCTCGTCCTTCTCGCGACGTCGCTCGATTACTTGTTCCTACCAAATGAGGACATAGTCTTGAAACTCAAGGGATACCATGGCGATCTTCTTTTCCTCGTCATAGTTGTGAAGACGGAATATCTTGTCGACTTTCAATGCCCATGATAGGTACTCCTCGGGGTCGTTGCTTCCGGAGAACTTCGGAATGTTGAACTTGAGCTTGCCGTAGTGGAGTCCTTCATCATAGTGACGATGTTGATGACGCTCTTGTCGTGGAGGAGGGTCTTCAAGCACTAGATCCGCGTGATATCGCTCTTGGCATGGAGGAGGGTCTTGGATCACTCGATTAGGTTGCCGAGGAGGGGGTCAAGGCATATGTTCCCGGTTTCGCCTTTCTTGTTGTTCCTCATGTCGTGCGGCTTCTTCTTGTCGTGCTTGACGAAGGGCTTCCTCTTGCTCACGGACTAAGAGGCTGCCTTGAGCAACGGCTCGAGTGGACTCTCGGAGTGCGTCTTGAGCCGCTTGAGCTTGAGCTTCACGGCTTTGTTGATCTGGCCGGATTGCATCGCCATCTTGAGAGGCTTGACGTTGACGATGTGGCGGTGGTTGTTCTTGATCCATGGTTTCTCGCTCTTGGAGTCGCGCTTGCTCACGTGCTCGAACTCGGTCTTGTAGCCCATTTCCATGGAAGGGATTTTCTTGAGCTTGGCAATCTTGAGTAGGACGAGCTCGAGGAGGAGGACTTGCATCGGAAGAAGAATAGGATGACGAGTGGCGACTTGAGTGGCGCCGTCTTGGTGAAGAAGTTGAAGACGATGCGCGGCTCACCATCATGTTGCGTAATTCGTCCATTTGGTTGGAGAGCTTGGCATCCAAATAGTCCCGTTGTCGTGCTTCCGATTGTCGTAGGTCGGTGGCGAGTTGCTTGATGCGATCACCCAAAGCTTCACTCTCTTGATGTAGAGCTCATTGCGCGATGAAGAAGTGGTTCTTGGTGACGTAGTCGCGTTCACCATCTTGCTCCTCGAAGAATGGGTTCGCCGAAGAAGAAGGCCTATCCATCATGTGGAAGTTGTGGTAAGTAGGAAAATGAGAGAACAAAACCAAAGTTACCTTTTCCGAAGATTGTGGATGTAACAAGTACGATCCCACGTGATGCTAGAATAGTAGAATTGGTATCGGGTAATGTTTTTCACACCTACAAGTAAAAGGCTTATGGAGGATCTCGGTTAGGAAGTGGTACAAATAATTCAAGCAAATGTTAGTCAATATGTTGAAAAAGTTGAAAAGATGCATAAATGGCAAGTAAGACAAATAGATCAAACCCAAGTATATCACTAGGAACAAACACTCGGAAAATAAATGGGATCCGCGCAACCAAGGAATGAGCTCTATTAGGTGTAACCACGGAAATGCTCATGTTGTACGGATACTAGGAAGATGCTAGCTCGATTGCTCTAATGTGCTAGATACGCTAGTGAGCCAACCTAGAGGAGAAACGAGTCGTCTCACTATCCCAAATGTGCTTAAGTATGTATGAACCAAGATGATGAAGTATGCTATAAGGCCCAATGCTATTGCTTACAAGCTCTTTGCTTCTCTTCCTTCTTTTTCTTAAAAGCTTTTTTTTACTATGCCACAATGCTTGATATACGAGCCACAATGCGAGGTAACAAGTAGTATATGCATGGGAGAGACGTAACACTAATGGTGCACTAAAGGCGTGGCCCGGCAATACTCAACAGGCTAGTCTCGATGGGTAAGCTACGCAAAATAGGCTCAAGGCTATCAAGGTAATGGCAAGGGTAAGATAATGGTGTCATCGAGGATACCGTCCTTGCTTACGGTTGGTATGAAGATGGGTCGAAGCCGATGTGGAGTCTGAGTCGATGGTCGAGTGGCGGTGATGATGATGTCGAATCGCACTTTATATGAAAGTTTGCTTGAATTACCATGGTATTCAATGCACTTTATATGAAAGTTTTTATTATATCCCTCTTGGATGCCTATCATATTAGGACTAAATTCATAACAAAAGCAAATTACCATGGTGTTTAGAGACTCTCAAAATAATATAAGTGAAGCATGAGAGTTCAATAATTTCTACAAAATAAAGCCACCACCGTGCTCTAAAAAGATATAAGTGAAGCACTAGAGCAAAATAGCCTAGCTCAAAAGATATAAGTGAAGCACATAGAGTATTCTAATAAATCACGATTCATGCGTGTCCCTCTTAAAATGTGTGTACAGCAAGGATGATTGTGGAAAACTAAAAAGCAAAGATTCATATCATGTGGTGAATAAAAATATAGCCTCGAGTAAAGTTACCGATAGACGAAGACGAAAGAGGGGATGCCTTCTAGGGCATCCCCAAGCTTAGGCTCTTGGTTGTCCTTGAATATTACCTTGGGGTGCCTTGGGCATCCCCAAGCTTAGGCTCTTGCCACTCCTTATTCCATAGTCCATCAAATCCTTACCCAAAACTTGAAAACTTCACAACACAAAACTCAACAGAAAATCTCATAAGCTCCGTTAGTATAAGAAAATAAATCACCACTTCTGGTACTGTTGTGAAATCATTATTTATTTATATTGGTTTAATATCTACTATATTCCAACTTATCCATGGTTCATACCCCCCGATACTACCCATAGATTCATCAAAATAAGCAAACAACACATAGAAAACAGAATCTGTCAAAAACAGAACAGTCTACGAAGATCTGAATTGTTCTAATACTTATATAACTTCAAAAATTCTGAAAAATTTGGAAAACATAAGAAATTTGTATATAAATCCTTTGTAAAAAATTCAGGGTTTGTCCAAGCGCCAGTGAATCTAAACAATTCTGTGACTAGACGCAAAAGTTTCTGTTTTTCAGCAAGATCAAATCAACTCTCACCGTAAGCCATCCGAAAGGTCTTACTTGGCACAAACACTAATTAAAACACAAAAACACATCTAACCAGAGGCTAGATGAATTATTTATTCAAAAAACATAAAATAAAAATATTGGGTTGTCTCCCAACAAGCGCCTTTCTTTAAAGCCTTTTAGCTAGGCGTTGATAATTTTGATGATGCTCACATGAAAGATAGCAATTGGAAAAGAGCATCATGTAGCATGTGAAAAACAAGTTTAAGTCTAACATACTTCCTATGCATAGCCATTTTATAAGCAAACAAATTATCAAGACAAGAAAAAACTAGCATATGCAAGGAAAAAGAAAGAAACAATAGCAATCTCAACATAACGAGAGGTAATTTAGTAACATGAAAGTTTCTACCACAATATTTTCCTCTCTCATAATAATTACATGTGGGATCATACTCAAATTCAACAATATAACAATCACATAAAATATTCTCTTCATGATCCAAATGCATGCAAAGTTGACACTCTTCCAAAATAGTGGGATTATCATCAAATAAAGTCATGACTTCTCCAAACCCACTTTTATCATAAATTTCATGAGATTGATCATTCTCCAAAGTAGTGGGATCATTATTACCTAGAGTTGACACTCTTCCAAACCCAATTTCAATATTATTGCAAACACTATTATCATGAGGCTTAAATAAATTTTCAAGATCATAAGAAGAATCACCCCAATCATGATCATTGCAATAAGTAGTGGACATAGCAAAACTAGCATCCCCAAGCTTAGGGCTTTGCATATTATTAGCACAATTGACATCAATAGAATTTATAGTAAAACCATTGCAATCATGCTTTTTATTCAAGGAGCTATCATGAATCACTTCATAAATTTCTTCATCACAATTTTCAGATTCACGAATTTCAGGCAAAAATTCATAAAGATAATCTAGTGCACAAAACTCACTAGAAATTGGTTCATCATAATTGGATCTCTTAAAAAGATTAGCAAGTGGATGAGGATCCATAAACTTTTGTTTCTGAATTTCAATAAACACACAATTATATCAAGCGGACAAGCAAACAAGCCAAGTAAGACATAGAGGCAAATGGAAAGAAGGCAAATAAAAAGGCAAATCTTTTCAAAAATCGTTTTAGAAGTGGGGGAGAGGAAAACGAGAGGCAAATGGCGAATAATGTAATGCAAGAGATGAGAGTTTATGATGGGTACTTGGTATGTCTTGACTTGGCGTAGATCTCCCCGGCAACGGCGCCAGAAATTCTTCCTGCTACTTCTTGAGCTTGCGTTGGTTTTTTCCTTGAAGAGGAAAGGGTGATGCAGCAAAGTAGAGATAAGTATTTCCCTCAGTTAGAGAACCAAGGTATCAATCCAGTAGGAGACAACGCACAAATCACCAATACCTGCACAAACAATCAAACAACTTGCACCCAACACGATAAAGGGGTTGTCAATCCCTTCACGGTCACTTGCAAAAGTGAGATCTGATAGAGTTGGATGAAGATAAACAAACGATAAAGTAAATATTTTTAGGTTTTTTGGTTTATAGATCGGAAAGTAAAAGATTGCAAAATAGTAGATCGGAAACTTATATGATGGAAAATAGACCCGGGGGCCATAGGTTTCACTAGAGGCTTCTCTCAAGATAGCAAATAATACAGTGGGTGAACAAATTACTGTCGAGCAATTGATAGAAAAGCGCAAAGTTATGACGATATCTAAGGCAATGATTATGAAATATAGGCATCACATCCATGTCAAGTAGACCGAAACGATTCTGCATCTGCTACTATTACTCCACACATCGACCGACTCCTGCCTGCATCTAGAGTATTAAGTTCATGAAGAACAGAGTAACGCATTAAGTAAGATGACATGATGTAGAGGAATAAACTCAAGCAATATGATGTAAACCCCATCTTTTTATCCTTGATGGCAACAATACAATACCTGCCTTGCTGCCCCTACTGTCACTGGGAAAGGACACCGCAAGATTGAACCCAAAGCTAAGCACTTCTCCCATTGCAAGAAAAACCAATCTAGTTGGCCAAACCAAACCGATAGTTCGAAGAGAATTAGAAAGATATCAAATCATGCATATAAGAATTCAGAGAAGATTCAAATAATATTCATAGATAAGCTGATCATAAATCCACAATTCATCGAATCTCGACAAACACACCGCAAAAGAATATTACATCGGATAGATCTCCAAGAAAATCGAGGAGAACATGGTATTGAGAATCAAAGAGAGAGAAGAAGCCATCTAGCTACTAGCTATGGATCCGTATGTCTGAGGTAAACTACTCATGCTTCATCGGAAGGGCAATAGAGTTGATGTAGAAGCCCTCCGTGATCGAATCCCCCTCCGGCAGGGTGCCGGAAAAGGCCCCAAGATGGGATCTCATGGGTACAGAAGGTTGCGGCGGCGGAAAAGTGTTTTCGTGGATGCTTTTGAGGGTTTTCGAATATATGTGAATATATAGGATGAAGAAGTAGGTTGGTGGAGTCACGGGGGGCCCACAAGGCAGGGGGCGCGCTCTACCCCCCTGGGCGCGCCCTCCACCCTTGTGGCCGCCTCGTGGCTCTTCTGACTTGCACTCCAAGTCCCCTGGGTGTCTTCTGGTCCAAGAAAAATCATCGCGAAGGTTTTATTCCGTTTGGACTCCGTTTGGTATTCCTTTTCTGCGAAACTCAAAAACAAGGAAAAACAGAAACTGGCACTGGGCTCTAGGTTAATAGGTTAGTCCCAAAAATAATATAAAATAGCATATTAATGCATATAAAACATCCAAAACAGATAATATTATAGCATAGAACAATAAAAAATTATAGATATGTTGGAGACGTATCAGTGCGCACGGGGTTAGTGAGGCCCGTGTGCACGGGGTCCCCTGGAAGCGGACGAAAAGCATCGGATCCATGGGGGAAATCAACTTTGCGGCCAAAATCGATGGATGGAAGGGTGGGGAAGATGGTATGGGGGTAGATCCACTTGTCAAACACCAAATTCGTGGATCAAATCAACCAAATCTCACAAGATCAAACAAATTGCAAGAAAATTTTTGGGGCTATTTTTGGTGGGGATTTTCAAATTAGGATGAAAAACAACAAAATCAAGCTAGAAAGTGGAGGGTAGGGACTCCAAGATGTGAATCAACCTTGCTCATGATACCAAGATGTTGTAGGGTGGAACCCTAAGATGGATCTTTTCACACTTGGAGGGGGAAAAGGAGATGAACACCAAGAACACAAAGAGGAATTCACTCCAACAATACCAAATTACACATCCACTAGAATAGCAACACAAGATCCACAAGTTCACAAACACAATCAAAGGAAAGATATAATGGTAGAGTTCTTCCCACTCCTAAGAGATGAGGTCTTCATGATGGTAGTCTTCTCCTAGAGGAGGTCTTGAAATCCACAAGTGGATCCTCTCCTAAGAGGCCTTGATCTCCAATGGAGGTGGAAGAAGGAGCAAAGCCCTCAATTATCTCATCTATGTCTTTGCTAACCCTAAACATAACCCTAGGTACGGAATATATAGGCTTGGGGTCGAAGTAGAAGAAGAGGGGGTCCAAACGCCATCTCAGCCTCCCATCCTGTAGGGCCCATGCGCACGGGGTCCTGTGTGCACGGTACATGCCCGTGCGCACGGGGTGCTACAGCGCCAACTCCCTGAGTAGCCCGTGGGCACAGGGTCGCCTGGGACCTCCTGTCCAACTGCTGTTGTTCTTCTCCCTCCTTTGTGTGGACTTGGGGTGCTTCTCCTTGGACTTGGTGGTGCTCCTCAGCTGCTTGGAAGGGTCCTTCTTCGTACCTAATGAGGCATAGAGTATTTTGGTGAGGTAGCAACCAAGTTCCACTTGTATCCATATGCATGTCAACTAGGAAGGAGTTCACCTCGGTTTCCATTGCACGTGCTCTAGCTCTTGTCATGGGTCCACGTGGTGCTTGATGTGTTGGTGCAGAGTCTATGGGGTTGATGGAAGGATGCTCCGCATCACCAGCCCTCCTGCCCGCGCCGGCCTTCCCCCCGGCGCCGGCCGCCCCCTTCCCGCCACCCCCGCTGACCGCTAACGGGGGTCGCCGCGGTGGCCGCAAGCAGCAGCAGGGCGCCGGGGCTCAGGGAGGAGCAGCCCGCCCCCACCAGCAGTATCAGCCGGCCCCGTGGTACGCCGACCAGAACCCGTGGACCGGCGTTGTGCACGCCTACTCCATGCCGGTTCCCCGCACCCTGCGTTTTACGCTGCGCCGCTGCCCTACGAGGCGCCCTACGGGCCAGTCTCCTGCGGACAGCCGCCGTAGCCAAGAGGGCTGCCGCTGCTGCCCCTGACGGCGCCGCCTCAGCAGCCTGTGCTCCCGCCCATGCCGTGGGACCCAGCTCTCTTGGCGGCCCTGCACTCCGCTCCCTCTCCGTCTACCTACACTGGCGGCGGCGACTGGTATATGGACACTGGAGCTACCGCGCATATGGCTGCTCATCCCGGTAACCTCCATACCTCCTATCCCGTCCACACTTCCGCTTGCATCACCGTCAGTGATGGTTCTTCCCTTCCCATTACTCACATAGGACATGCATCTTTTCCATCCACATCTACTCCATTGTCATTATCAAACATCTTAGTTTCTCCTGATCTTATTAAAAATCTTGTCTCTGTTCGTTCTTTTACACGTGAAAATCCTGTTACCGTTGAGTTTGACGAGTGTGGTTTTTCTGTTAAGGACGCTCGTACCCGGACGGTACTCGACCGATGTGACAGCCCCGACAAGCTCTACCCAGTCCATTCCACCGCCTCCACCACCTCCGCCGCCCCTGTTGCCCTCGCCACCGGTGTGGATCTTTGGCATGCTCGCTTGGGTCATCCCAACCCCTCTATCCTTCATCATATACTTCGGAGTTTTCTTTCACGTGTAATAAGATTGATGATCACTCTTGTCATGCATGTCACCTCAGCAAACATGCTCGTCTTCCTTTTAGGGCATCTTCTCATGTTGCATCATACCCGTTTGAGTTAATTCATTGTGATGTTTCGACCTCTCCAGTTGCGAGTAATACGGGCTATCTTTATTATCTTGTTATTCTTGATTACTTTTTGCTATATGTGTGGACCTTCCCGTTGCGGCGTAAGTCCGATGTTATCTCCACTCTCGCCGCATTCTACTCATATGTTCTCACACAGTTTGGTCGTCCCATCCTTGCGTTTCAGACAGATAACGGGAAGGAGTTCGACAACTTAGCTATTCGCACTCTCCTTACCACACATGGCATGACTTTTTGTCTCACATGCCCGTACATTTCGCAACAGAACGGTCGCGCTGAGCACGTCCTCTGCACTCTTAATGATTGTGTTCGGATGCTTCTCTTTCATGCCAATGTGCCTCTGCGCTTTTGGCCTGACGCTCTCGCCACCGCATTACTCCTCATTAACATCCGTCCCTGCCGTACTCGCAGGAACTTTGGACCTCATCATCTGCTCTTCGGTGCACCACCCTCTTATGATGAGCTTCGCATTTTCGGCTGTCTCTGCTATCCTATCATCACCGCCACTGCGCCTCATAAGCTTGCACCTCGCTCCGTCGCATGCATCTTCCTCGGCTATCCACCTAACACTAAAGGCTACTGCTGCTACAACCCTGTCTCACATCGTGTATTCACCTCCCGACACGTTTACTTTGATGAGAAGGTGTTTCCCTTTCAGCAGCAGGTACCACTCGTAGCCCGTCACCGCCGGCCCTTCGGCGACCCCGTCAGGTGGATGGCCCCGCTCGGCTCTTGGACCGCCTCTGGTCTTTGGCGGTCCTCGCGTCGTGGGACGAGCTGCGCCTCGCGCCCTCACGCCGCCTTCGCCATCATTGCCGGGCTCGTCGCTGGCGCCCTCCCAGGCTGCCTCGGGAGCGGCCCCATCGCCGGCCGCCTCGCCGGCCGCTTCGCTGACATCCTCACCGGCCCCTTCGCCCACTCGCCGGTGCCATCGCCGGCGGCCTCGCTGGCTTCGGCTGCCCCCTCAGGCCCCATCCCGGAGCTGCCGTCTCGCCCCCTCACTCGGGCTATAGCCGGCATTCAGCTCGCTGCCTCCACCACCGAGCCATCACCGCCCGAGCCTGCGGTACTCTAGCGACGAGTATCTCCTCGCTGCCTCCACCACTGAGCCGTCACCAATTCCTACATCCGCCCGAGCAGCCCTCCGTGATCCTCACTAGCTTGCTGCGATGCAGGGAGAGTTCGGCGCTCTTCAGCCGAACCGTACCTGGACACTGGTTCCCCGGCCTTCTCGCGCCAACGTCATCAGCGGCAAGTGGGCTTTTCGTCATAAGACCCGCTCGGATGGCACACTTGAGCGCTACAAGGCTCGTTGGGTGGTCCGTGGGTTTCGGCAGCATGCTGGCGTCGACTTCACTGAGACGTTTGCACCGGTTGTCAAACCGGGCACGATCCGCACCATCCTTCAGCTAGCGGTCTCCCGTGGCTGGCCGGTTCATCAGATGGATGTATCCAACGCCTTCTTTCATGGCCACCTTGAGCAGCAGGTTTACTGTGAGCAGCCCACCGGTTTCATCGATGCCTCTCATCCTGGGCATGTGTGCTTGCTGTCCCTGTGCCTATACGGTCTCAAGCAAGCACCTTGCGGCTGGTACCAGTGTATCGCCGGGTTTCTTTAGACACTGGGCTTCTTTGTCAGCCGCTCGGATGCCTCATTGTTTGTCTATCACCGCGGCGACACGACTGCCTACTTGTTGCTCTACGTCGACGACATCATCCTTACGGCCTCCTCCGCAGCACTTCTTCAGCAGATCACTCTCCAGCTGCGTGACGAGTTTGACATCAAGGATTTGGGCGCTCTCCATTATTTCCTTGGCATTGAGGTCGTTCGGTGACCCGACGGCTTCTTTCTTCATCAGCAAAAGTATGCGCATGAACTACTTGAGCGTGCCGACATGCTCAACTATCATCTTGTTGCTACTCCTGTTGACACGAAGGCCAAGGTTTCTGCTCTCGAGGGCTCGCCCTTGTCGGATGCTCCATTCTACTGGTCCATCATTGGTGCTCTCCAGTATCTGGCGCTCACTCGACCAGATCTACAGTATGCTGTTCAGCAGGTGTGTCTCCACATGCACGCACCTCGTGACTCCCATTGGACACTCGTGAAACGGATTCTACGATACATCCGTGGCATGATGTCTCTTGGACTCACTCTCACGGCGTCCACCTCTCTGGATATGGCGGCTTATTCCGATGCTGATTGGGCTGGCTGCCCTGACACACATCGCTCCACCTCTGGCTACTGCATCTACCTCGGTCTTCACTCGTCTCGTGGTCGTCCAAGCGACAACCCACAGTTTCGCGCTCCAGCGCGGAGGCCGAGTACCAAGCAGTGGCTAACACAGTCGCTGAGTACACCTAGCTACGATAGCTACTTCAGGAGTTGCATCATGATGTCTCCCAGGCTACGGTTGTCTATTGTGACAACATCTCTGCGGTGTACCTTTCCGCCAACCCCATTCATCATCGCCGGACCAAGCACATTGAGCTGGACATTCACTTTGTGCGTGAACAGGTGGCCCCTGGATGCATTCGGGTTCTCCATGTTCCGACCGCACAACAGTTCGCCGATGTGATGACTAAGGGACTGCCTACTTCCACCTTCGCCAATTGTGTTGCACGGCCTATCCTTAGTCTTCTACATTGTGGATGGCCTACGTGCCATGGGCAACAAAAATCAGAAAAATTAGGAACGACGAACCATTTTTTGCATGAACAACGGAACAATTTCTTGACCTGTAATCGGCACAAGAAAAGGTTTCTGACAGCAAAAAAAGAAATACTACTGCCCTCCAATTTTGGCTTCTTGCCCTGTAGTACTACGCCATCCAATCCAATCCCCAACGATCAAGAACTCACAACCAAACCTAGACAACGACGCAATCTTGGCTATTGGAATCGAACACTGAATCCACACAAAGGTCTTGGTATATGGAAGCGAGAGGGGCGCACGCACGAACTCACGAACCTGGTACATGGACTTCAGGAAGTTGTTGAACCTGCAACATGAATCGTTGTTGCCGCAGATGACCTAGATGGCCGGGGTTTCGGCCACCAAGTGGGCCGGCCCCAACAGGATGGCGCACCGTGCCTCCGTGCCAGGGACAGCCGCTGGCTGCCACGACTTGAAGAAGCGCCACGCCGGGATCGTTTCATCGATGGGGAGCATGCCGCGGTGAACGCCGTTGAGGGAGCCGATGTTATTGTCATAGGAGGCGTCCTTCTCGATTTGGGGCTAGAGAAAGAAAGGGGAGGCACGATTCGGTGGAACTGATCCACAAATCACGGTGTTGTAGGCGGGGCCGTGGGGATCGGGGGATGCGAAGTGCTGGGAGGATTGGCAGATCACAGCATCTGCCAGTAGAACATTTGATCCGATGCGTTGATCTGGGTGACAGAATATTGATTTAATATGGACAGTAGGATATGTTTCAGTTGATTCGATCCGAAGGTCCTGGTTATTCCGTGTACAGTTTGTTGTGTGGTTTTAAGAGAATTTATGTTCGCTCTTTTAATAGTAGTGTAGATGCAGGCATGTCGAAAATCTGGAGCTTTGCAGGCTGCCCATCCAGAAGGGTTGCAGTGGAATCCTCGGTTCCCTGCAGTGCTGCCGCAGAAAATGATCTCATGCCAGATGGATTGTTCAAATATTTGATGGTTATACTGATGGGAACAGTCAGCTTATTTTATTTTCTAAAAAGACACGAACAATATCTAGTACGATTGACTTCTTCTGTAACAGCTTCATTGAGAAGCTCAAAGGTCGTGACTGTGACTGTTCTTAGGCTAATATTTCAATTGTTGTTATAGCATTTGTATCATTCTTCACAGGTTGCGAAATCAAGCGTGCTAGCGGTGGAGAGCTATTTGAGCGCCAATGACTCAACAGCTGATTATCAATCAGGTTTATGTATTTTATTTTCATCGGCAATGCTGGATACTTTTGAGTTGCAATGATCATATGGTTCAGATAGACAATTTAATCATTTTTATTTTCTGTACCAAGTTTATGCTTCAATCGATCAACAATTATTTTGAATCACAAACCTGTTACTCTTTGGAGTGGCCAAATGTGTATCTTTGAATCTCCAAGTGCCACCGGAGGGCTATATATATTTCATTGGTTCATGGATCCTTAGGAGGCACATAATGGTATAAATAATTAGCTTGCAAGTTCTATATTTCCAGAGGAGTCATAATTCGTGTAGGGGAGCAAAGCCATACATGATAAGCAAGGGGAACATGCAACATACGTAGCCGAGGGCTTATCTGTAGATAATCAAGGGATCCTAATTCAGCACTGCTCCTTCATGTTAGAATTAATCATTGCAAAATTTTGATAGAGATGATTTTGTTTAGATAATTAGTTTAGGTAGTAACATTTTGATTGATAAGGCACATGTTTATTTGCTTCTTCATTCAGGGATACACTAAAGTAACCATCACCGTCAGTAAAAAGAAGGCATACAAAACATGAAGTTTTTGCCTTGGTTGTATGCCTCATTAGTTGTCGCTTATTTATTTCAAGTTATTCGTCGAGCTTCTTTATGCTTCCCGTTTCTAAATAAAAAAATTAATACAATATTATTGATATGTGGGGAGGTGAGATAAGAAGAAAAGAGGGTCATCAGTTTTGCTTGATGTTAAACCATGTGATGACGAGACTAACATATATGGTCAAGCTAGAGCAAGTTGTCCGAAGTGTCAAGATGGAGGGCCTTGTTTGGGTTGCTTGTGTGTTGCTGATTGATACGTCCATTTCGCATCATGCTTTTATGTTGATATTTATTGCACTATGGGCTGTTATTACACATTATGGCACAATACTTATGCCTTTTCTCTCTTATTTTACAAGGTTTACATGAAGAGGGAGAATGCCGGCAACTGGAATTCTGGACAGGAAAAGGAGCAAATATTAGAGACCTATTCTGCACAACTCCAAAAGTCCTGAAACTTCACGGAGAGTCATTTTGGAATTAATAAAAAATATTGGGCGAAGAAAGCACCAGAGGGGGGCCACCAGCCATCCACAAGGGTGGAGGGCGCGCCCTACCCCCTGGACGCGCCCCCTGCCTTGTGGGCCACCTGGCAGGCCCCCGATGCCCATCTTCTGCTATATGGTGTGTTTTGACCTGGAAAAAATCAGAAGGAAGCTTTCGGGACGAAGCGCTGCCATCTCGAGGCGGAACTTGGGCAGAACCAATCTAGGGCTCCGACGGAAACTGCCCCCCGGGAGGGGGAAATCGAAGCCATCGTCATCACCAACGATCCTCTCATCGAGAGGGGGTCAATCTCCATCAACATCTTCACCAGCACCATCTCCTCTCAAACCCTAGTTCATCTCTTGTATCCGATCTCTGTCTCAAAACCTCAGATTGGTACCTGTGGGTTGCTAGTAGTGTTGATTACTCCTTGTAGTTGATGCTAGTTGGTTTATTCGGTGGAAGATCATATGCTTAGATCCTTAATGATAATTAATACTCCTCTGATTATGAACAAGAATATGCTTTGTGAGTAGTTAAGTATGTTCCCGAGGACATGTGAGAACTCTTGTTATAAGTAATCATGTGAATTTGGTATTCGTTTGATATTTTGATGAGATGTATGTTGTCTTTCCTCTAGTGGTGTTATGTGAACGTCGACTACATGACACTTCACCATGATTTGGGCCTAGGGGAAGGCATTGGGAAGTAATAAGTAGATGATGGGTTGCTAGAGTGACAGAAGCTTAAACCCTAGTTTATGCGCTGCTTCGTAAGGGACTGATTTGGATCCATATGTTTCATGCTATGATTAGATTTATCTTAATTCTTCTTTCGTAGTTGCGGATGCTTGTGAGAGGGGTTAATCATAAGTGGGAGGGTTGTCCAAGGAAGGGCAGCACCCAAGCACCAGTCCACCCACATATCAAATTATCAAAGTAATGAACGCGAATCATATGAGCATGATGAAAACTAGGTTGACAGTAATTCCCATGTGTCCTCGGGAGCACTTTGCTTTATATAAGAGTTCGTCCAGGCTTGTCCTTTGCTACAGAAAGGATTGGGCCACCTTGCTGCACCTTAGTTACTTTTGTTACTTGGTACCCGTTACAAATTATCTTATCACACAACTATCTGTTACCGATAATTTCAGTGCTTGCAGAGAATACCTTGCTGAAAACCGCTTGTCATTTCCTTCTGCTCCTCGTTGGGTTAGACACTCTTACTTATCGAAAGGACTATGATAGATCCCCTACACTTTTGGGTCATCAAGACTCTTTTCTGGCACCGTTGCCGGGGTGTGAAGCGCCTTTGGTAAGTGGAATTTGGTAAGGAAACATTTATATAGTGTGCTGAAATTTACTGTCACTTGTTACTATGGAAAATAATCCTTTGAGGGGCTTGTTCGGGGTATCTTCACCTCAACCGGAAGAGCAAAGAGTTGCTACTCAACCTACTGAACCTAATGAAAATATTTATTATGAAATTCCTTTGGGTATGATAGAGAAACTGCTAGCTAATCCTTTTGCAGGAGATGGAACATTACATCCTGATATGCACCTAATCTATGTGGATGAAGTTTGTGGATTATTTAAGCTTGCAGGTTTACCCGAGGATGTTGTCAAGAAGAAGGTCTTCCCTTTATCTTTGAAGGGAAAGACACTGACATGGTATAGGCTACGTGATGATATTGGATCTTGGAACTACAACCGATTGAAATTGGAATTTCATCAGAAGTTTTATTCTATGCATCTGGTTCATCATGATCGGAATTATATATATAATTTTTGGCCTCGTGAAGGAGAAAGTATCGCCCAAGCTTGGGGGAGGCTTAAGTCAATGTTATATTCATGCCCCAATCATGAGCTCTCTAGAGAAATTATTATTCAAAATTTTTATGCTCGACTTTCTCATAATGATCGATCCATGCTCGATACTTCTTGTATTGGTTCTTTTATGAAGAAGACTATTTAATTCAAATGGGATTTATTGGAAAGAATTAAACGCAACTCTGAAGATTGCGAACTCGACGAAGGTAGGGAGTCAGGTATAAACCTTAAGTTTGATTGTGTTAAATCTTTTATGGATACCAATGCTTTTCGTGATTTTAGCACTAAATATGGACTTTACTCTGAGATTGTAGCTTCTTTCTATGAATCATTTGCTACTCATGTTGATCTCCCTAAGGAGAAGTGGTTTCAATATCATCCTCCCATTGAAGTTAAAGTAGTTGAACCTATTAAAGTTGAAGAAGAAACTATTACTTATAATGTTGATCCTATTGTTCCTACTGCTTATTTTGAGAAACCATCTTTTCCTGTTAGAATAAATGATCATGCTAAAGCTTCAACTGTGGTTCGTAAGAGTTATACTAGAACACCTACACCCCCGGAACAAATTAAAGTTGAACCTAGTATTGCTATGGTTAAAGATCTCTTGGTAGATAATATTGATGGGCATGTTATTTATTTCTGTGATGAAGCTGCTAGGATTGCTAAACCTGATATTAAAGATAAACATAGACCTGTTGTTGTCATGCCTGTTGTTTCTGTTAAAATAGGAGATCATTGTTATCATGGCTTATGTGATGTGGGTGCTAGTGTGAGTGCAATTCCTTTTTCCTTATATAAAGAAATTATGAATGATATTGCACTTGCTGAGATAGAAGATATTGATGTTACTATTAAGCTTGCCAATAGAGATACTATATCACCAATTGGGATTGTTAGAGATGTTGAAGTCTTGTGTGGGAAGATAAAATACCCTACTGATTTTCTTGTTCTTGCTTCCCCACAAGATGACTTTTGTCCCATCATATTTGGTAGACCTTTCTTGAATACTGTTAATGCTAAGATAGACTGCGAGAAAGATATTGTTACTGTCGGTTTAGGGGATATGTCTCATGATTTTAATTTCTCTAAATTTCATAGACAACCCCATGATAAAGAATTGCCTAGTAAGGATGAAATTATTGGTCTTGCTTCTATTGCCGTGCCTCCTACTGGTCCCTTAGAACATTATTTGCTAGACCATGAAAATGATATGTTTATGAATGAAAGAAGGGAAATAGATGAAATATTCTTTAATCAAGGGCCTGTTTTGAAACACAATTTGCCTATTGAAATCCTTGGGGATCCTCCTTCACCCAAGGGAGATCCCGTGTTTGAGCTTAAACAATTACCTGATACTTTGAAATATGCTTATCTTGATGAAAAGAAGATATATCCTGTTATTATTAGTGCTAACCTTTCAGAGCATGAAGAAAAGAAATTATTGAAAACTCTGAAGAAGCACTGTGCCGCTATTGGATATACTCTTGATGATCCTAAGGGCATTAGTCCCACTCTATGTCAGCACAAAATTAATTTGGAGCATGATGCTAAACCAGTTGTTGATCACCAATGACGTTTAAATCCTAAGATGAAGGAAGTGGTAAGAAATGAAATACTAAAGCTTCTGGAGGCAGGTATAATTTATCCTATTGCTGATTGTTGATGGGTAAGTCCTGTTCATTGTGTCCCTAAGAAGAGAGGTATTACTGTTGTTCCTAATGATAAGAATGAATTGATTCCACAAAGAATTGTTACAGGTTATAGAATGGTAATTGATTTTCATAAATTAAACAAAGCTACTAGAAAAGATCATTACCCTCTACCGTTTATTGATCAAATGCTAGAAAGACTATCCAAACATACACATTTTTGCTTTCTAGATGGTTATTTTGGTTTTTCTCAAATACCTGTGTCAAAAGATGATCCGGAAAAGACCACTTTTACTTGCCCTTTCGGTACCTTTGCTTATAGACGTATGCCTTTTGGTTTATGCAATGCACCTGCTAACTTTCAAAGATGTATGACTGCTATATTCTCTGATTTTTGTGAAAAGATTGTTGAGGTTTTCATGGATGATTTCTCCGTTTACTGAACTTCTTTTGATGATTTCTTGAGCAACATTGATCAAATTTTGCAGAGATGTGAAGAAACTAATCTTGTCTTGAATTGGG
Organism: Thinopyrum elongatum; assembly: GCA_011799875.1. Classification (NCBI taxonomy): domain Eukaryota; kingdom Viridiplantae; phylum Streptophyta; class Magnoliopsida; order Poales; family Poaceae; genus Thinopyrum; species Thinopyrum elongatum. The sequence continues at coordinate 25,116,128 of CM022302.1, forward strand.
AAAAGTGCCACTTTATGGTTAATGAAGGTATTGTCTTGGGGCATAAAATTTCTGAAAGAGGTATTGAAGTTGATAAAGCTAAAGTAGATGCTATTGTAAAGATGATGTGTCCTAAAGATATCAAAGGTATAAGAAGTTTCCTTGGTCATGCTGGTTTCTATAGGAGGTTTATTAAAGACTTCTCTAAAATTTCTAGGCCTCTCACTAATCTCTTGCAAAAATATGTTCCTTTTGTTTTTGACGATGATTGTGTAGAAGCATTTGAAATACTTAAGAAAGCCTTGATTTCTGCACCTATTGTTCAACCACCTGATTGGAATTTACCCTTTGAAATTATGTGTGATGCTATTGATTATGCTGTTGGTGCTATTCTAGGACAAAGAGTTGATAAGAAATTGAATGTTATTCATTATGCTAGTAAAACTCTAGACAGTGCCCAGAGAAATTATGCTACTACTGGAAAGGAATTTTTAGCAGTTGTTTGTGCTTGTGGTAAGTTTAGATCTTATATTGTTGATTCCAAAGTAACTGTTCACACTGATCATGCTGCTATTAAATATCTTATGGAAAAGAAAGATGCTAAACCTAGACTTATTAGATGGGTTCTCTTATTACAAGAATTTGATTTGCATATTATTGATAGAAAGGGAGCTGAGAACCCCGTTGCAGACAACTTGTCTAGGTTAGAAAATGTTCTTGATGACCCACTGCCTATTGATGATAGCTTTCCTAATGAACAATTAGCTGTCATAAATGCTTCTCGTAATACTCCATGGTATGCTGATTATGCAAATTACATTGTTGCTAAATTTATACCACCTAGTTTCACATACCAGCAAAAGAAAAAGTTTTTCTATGATTTAAGACATTACTTTTGGGATGACCCACACCTTTATAAAGAAGGAGTAGATGGTGTTATTAGACGTTGTGTACCTGAGCATGAAGAGGAACAGATCCTACGCAAGTGCCACTCCGAGTCTTGCGGAGGACACCACGCTGGAGATAGAACTGCACACAAGGTATTACAATCCGGTTTTTATTGGCCTACTCTCTTCAAGGATGCTCGTAAGTTTGTTTTGTCTTGTGATGAATGTCAAAGAATTGGCAATATAAGTAGACGTCAGGAAATGCCTATGAATTATTCACTTGTTCTAGAACCATTTGATTTTTGGGGCTTTGATTATATGGGACCTTTTCCTTCCTCTAATGGGTATACACATATTTTAGTTGCTGTTGATTACGTTATTAAGTGGGTAGAAGCTATTCCAACTAGTAGTGCTAATCATAACACTTCTTTTAAGATGCTTAAAGAAGTTACTTTTCCGAGGTTTGGAGTCCCTAGATATTTAATGACTGATGGTGGTTCACATTTTATTCATGGTGCTTTTCGTAAAATGCTTGCTAAATATGATGTCAACCATATAATTGCATCTCCATATCATCCTCAGTCTTGCAGTTAAGTAGAATTGAGCAATAGAGAGATTAAATTGATTTTGCAAAAGACTGTTAATAGATCTAGAAAGAATTGGTCTAAGAAACTTGATGATGCATTATGGGCTTATAGAACTGCTTATAAAAACCCTATGGGTATGTCTCCATATAAAATGGTTTATGGAAAAGCATGTCACTTACCTCTTGAATTAGAACATAAAGCTTATTGGGTAATCAAAGAGCTCAACTATGATTTCAAACTTGCCGGTGAGAAGAGGTTATTTGACATAAGCTCTCTTGATGAATGGAGAACCCAAGCCTATGAGAATGCAAGTTGTTTAAAGAAAAAGTTAAAAGATGGCATGACAAAAAGATACAAAAGCGTGAGTTCAATGTAGGTGATCATGTTTTGCTATACAACTCTCGTTTAAGATTTTTTGCAGGAATGCTTCTCTCTAAATGGGAAGGTCCTTACATTATCGAGGAGGTCCATCGTTCCGGTGCCATAAAAATCAACAACGCCGAGGGCACAAATCCGAAGGTGGTAAACGGTCAAAGAATCAAACATTATATCTCAGGTACTCCCATAAATGTTGAAACCAATATAATTGACACCGTAACACCGGAGGAGTACATAAGGGATACTATCCAGAATGTTTTAGACTCCGAAAAGGAATAGGTATGTGGTACGGTATGTAAACCGACTCCAAAACGATTCCAATGATAATTTTTCTCCTTTTTGGAAAATTTAAAAAATTAGGAAAATTAAAAGTAGTCCGAAAGAGACACGAGGAGACCACAAGGGTGGAGGGCGCGCCCTACCCCCCTGGGTGCGCCCCCTGCCTTGTGGCCACCTCGTGTGCCCTGCGGATGTCATGTTATAAAGAAAAGAATATGTGATGACATGTTAGGCAGCATTCCACATCAAAAATTCTATTTTTATCATTTACCTATTAGAGGACGAGCAGGAATTAAGCTTGGGGATGCTGATACGTCTCCAACGTATCTATAATTTTTTATTGTTCCATGCTGTTATATTATCATTCTTGGATGTTTTACAATCATTTTATAGTCATTTTATATCATTTTTTGGTACTAACCTATTGACATAGTGCCAAGTGCCAGTTGCTGTTTTTTTTTTGCATGTTTTTTACATCGCAGGAAATCAATACCAAACGGAGCCCAAACGCAGCGAAACTTTTTGTGAATTTTTTTGGACCAGAAGACATCCAGTGGGCCGGAGAAGCGCCTGGGGGCCCAGGCGCGCCCTGGTGGGTTGTGCCCACTTCGGGTGCCCCCCGAACCGCCTCTTTGCTCTATAAATACCCCAATATTCCAGAAACCCTAGAGGAGTCGACGAAAATCAATTCCAGCCGCCGCAGAGTCCAGAACCACCAGATCCAATCTAGACACCATCATGGAGGGGTTCACCACTTCCATTGGTGCCTCTCCGATGATGCGTGAGTAGTTCTTTGTAGACCTACGGGTCCGTAGTTAGTAGCTAGATGGCTTTCTCTCTCTCGTTTGATTCTCAATACAATGGTCTCTTGGAGATCCATATGATGTAACCCTTTTTGCGGTGTGTTTGTTGGGATCCGATGAACTTTGAGTTTATGTTTAGATCTATCTTTTTATCCATGAAAGTTGTTTGAGTCTTCTTTGATCTCTTATATGCATGATTGCATATAGCCTCGTATTTCTTCTCCGATATTTGGGTTTTGTTTGGCCAACTTGATCTATTTATCTTGCAATGGGAAGAGGTGCTTTGTAGTGGGTTCGATCTTAGGGTGCTTGATCCCAGTGACAGAAGGGGAACCGACACGTATGTATCGTTGCTACTAAGGATAAAACGATGGGGGTCTATTTCTACATAAATAGATCTTGTCTACATCATGTCATCGTTCTTATTCTATTACTCCGTTTCTCCATGAACTTAATACACTAGATGCATGCTGGATAGCAGTCGATGTGTGGAGTAATAGTAGTAGATGCAGGCAGGAGTCGGGCTACTAATCTTGGACGTGATGCCTATATAATGATCATTGCCTGGATATCGTCTTGAGTATTTGAAGTTCTATCAATTGCCCAATAGTAATTTGTTTTCTCACCGTTTGCTATTTTTCTCGAGAGAAGCCACTAGTGAAATCTTCGGCCCCCGGGTCTCTTCTTTAATATATTTGCCTTCGCGATCTATTTTCATTTGCTTTTATTTTCAGATCTATTAATCCAAAAATACAAAAATACCTTGCTGTACTTTATTTTATTTGGCGTTCGATCTATCAATATTTACTACTCTCTCCCGGCTCCGCGCCAATTTCTGGCACCGTTGCCGGGGAGGAGCACGTCAAGATAGTCTCCCATCAACTCGCCAATTTCTGGAGCCGTTACCCGAAAGGGATTGACAACCCCTTTAATACGTCGGGTTGCGAGTATTTGTTATTTGTGTGCAGGTGCTGTTCACATAGTGTTGCTTGGTTCTCCTACTAGTTCGATAACCTTGGTCTCATCACTGAGGGAAATACCTACCGCTGTTGTGCTGCATCATCCCTTCCTCTTTGTGGAAAATACCGATGTAGTTCAAGCCGCAATCAAAAGGAATTTCTGGCGCCATTGCCAGGGAGGATCTTCAACATATACCAGGTTCCTAATCACAAATCTCATCTCCTCGCAATTTACTTTATTTGCCATTTGCCTCTCGTTTTCCTCTCCCCCACTTCACAAAAATTTGCCGTTTTATTCGCCCTCTTTTTTGTTCGCCGTTTTCTTGTTAGATCTGTTTTTGAGTGCAATCTTGTTGCGAAGTCACCATGACTCAAGAGAACACCAAGTTGTGTGATTTCTCAAATACCAACAACAATGATTTTCTTACCACTCCGATTGCTCCTCCCGCCACTAGTGCGGAGACTTGTGATATTAATACTGCTTTGCTGAATCTTGTTATGAAAGACCAATTTTTCAGTACTCCTAATGAGTATGCCGCGTCCCATCTTAACAAATTCGTGGAATTATGCGATATGCAAAAGAAAAAAGATGTGGACAATGATGTTGTGAAGTTGAAATTATTTCTGTTTTCTTTGCGAGATCATGCAAAAATTTGGTTTTCTTCTTTGCCTCGTAATAGTATCGATTCTTGGAATAAGTGCAAAGATGTTTTTATCACTAAGTATTTTCCGCCCGCAAAAATTATTTCCCTTAGAACCCAGATTATGAATTTCAAGCAACTTGAACATGAGCATGTTGCACAATCTTGGGAAAGGATGAAAATGATGCTAAGGAATTGCCCAACTCATGGGTTCAATCTTTGGATGATCATACAAAAATTTTATGCGGGGTTGAATTTTGTTTCTCGTAATCTTTTAGATTCCGCCGCGGCTGGTACTTTTATGGAAATTACTTTAGGTGAAGCCACCAAATTGCTTGATAATATCATGGCAAATTATTCACAATGGCATACCGAAAGAGCTCCTACTAGTAAAAAAGTTAATTCGGTTGAAGAAATTTCTTCTTTGATTGAAAAAGTTGATGCTCTTATGAAATTGGTTGCTAGTAAAAGTGCTCCTATTGATTTTAATGATGTGCCTTTATCTACTTTGATTGAGCAAAATAGTGATGCCGTAGATGTGAATTTTATCTCGTGAAACAATTTCAATAACAATGCTTATAGAGGTAATTTTAATCCTAGGCCTTTTCCTAGTAATTCCTCTAATAATTATGGTAATTCCTATGGTAATCCTTCTTATAATAATAATAGGAACACCTCTGATCTTGTGAATAATATTAAAGAATTTATCAATACTCAAAGTTTTCAATGCTTCGATGGAAGAAAAGTTGAATAAGATTGATGATTTGTCTAGAAGTGTTGATAGAATTTCTCATGATGTGGAAAATCTCAAGATGAAAATTTTTGTGCCTAAAGTGAAGAGGTCAAGACTTTAATTAGTGATGTGCCCACTATTTTGGATTACAAAGACTTTAATTATGATAGCTGCTCTTTGATTGATTGTATTTCTTTGTTGCAATCCATGATAAATTTACCCCTTGCTTACGAACAAAATAAAGCCTTTACTAAACATATTGTTGATGCTATGATGAAAGCTTTGGAAGAAAAGTTGGAATTAGAAGTTACAATTCCTAGAAAATTACATGATGAGTGGGAACCTACTATCAAAGTCAAGATTAAAAATTATGAGTGTTTTGCTTTATGTGACTTGGGTGCTAGTGTTTCTACAATTCCGAAATCTTTATGTGATGTGCTTGGTTTTACCGATATTAAAGAATGCTCTTTAAATTTGCACTTGGCGGATTCTACTATTAAAAAGCCTATGGGAAGAATTAATGATGTTCTTATTCTTGCAAATAGGAATTATGTGCCCATAGATTTTATTGTTCTTGATATTGATTGCAATCCGTCTTGTCCAATTATACTTGGTAGACCGTTTTTACGTACTATTGGTGCCGTGATTGATATGAAAGAAGGCAATATTAAATTTCAATTTCCACTAAGGAAGGGTATGGAACACTTCCCTAGAACAAGAATTAGGCCTCCATATGAATCAATCATGAGGGCATCTTATGGATCTCGAAACAAAGATGACAAAACTTAGATCCTTGAGTTATGCCTAGCTAGGGGCGTGAAACAATAGCGCTTGTTGGGAGGCAACCCAATGAATAAAATTTATTTTTTACTCTTTGCTTTCTGTTCTTGAGTGTTTGAACAATTATGCTACTGTTATAATTGTGTTTTTTGTGTTTTAATTAGTGTTTGTGCCAAGTAAAGCCTTTGGGATAGCTTTGGTGATAGTTGATTTGATCTTGTTGGAAAACAGAAACTTTTGTGTCCAGAAAAATAATTGTTTAGAATTACAGAAGCGACGAAAAATTCTGAATTTTTTACACAAGATTGATATACAAATCTCCTCTGTTGTCCTAATGTTTTGTACTTTTTAGAGTTTCAGAAGTATTCGAAATATTCAGATTGCTACAGACTGTTCTGTTTTTGACAGATTCTGTTTTCTTTGCGTTGTGTGCTTGTTTTGATGATTCTATGGTTTTCTTTGATGATTTTTTGCCATAGAAAAGTGGGAATACAGTAGATATAATGCAATAATAAAATATGAATTGGTTTTCTACAGTACTTATAGTAGTGATTTGGTTTATTATACTAACGGATCTCATGAAGGTTTTGTTGAGTTTTGTGTGACTGAAGTTTTCAAGTTTTGGGTTATCTTACGATGGATGAAGGAATAAGGAGTAAGAAGAGCCTAAGATTGGGGTTACCCATGGCATCCCAAGCTATTATCCAAAGAGAAGCAAGCAACTAAGCTTGGGGATGCCCCGAGTGGCATCCCCTCTTTCTTCTAACGACCATCGGTATTTTACTCGAAGCTATATTTTTATTCGTCACATACTATGAGTTTTGCTTGGAGTGTCTTGTATGATACGAGTCTTTGCTTGCTTTGCTTTTTGTTTTAAGTCTTGAATCCTTGCTGGACACATCTATTTCAGAGAGCCAAAATTATGCCATGACTTGTTAGAATTGCTATCTATGCTTCACTTAATTTTTTTTATGAGCTATGGATTTGCTCTAGTGCTTTACTTATATCTTTTTGAGCACGGCGTGCTTTAGTATTTTTGAAGAAATGCTCTCATGCTTCACTTAGATTTATTTGGGAGTTAGTAATGCTTTTTAGAAATTCTCTCTTGCTTCACTTAAATTAATTTGAGAGAAAGAAATATTATGCTCATGATCTTCACTTATATTTGTTTGAGATTATCAAAAGCAACACATGAAAATTAGTCCCAAAGTGATAGATATCCAAGAAGGATATAATAAAAACTTTCATGAAGATCATTGGACAAAATAAACTTGATTCCTTGTAATAGTTTTGAGATATCATGATGTGATATGTGAGTTATGTTGATGAGTAATTGTGCTTTAGTAAGAATATTGGTGTTAAGGTTTGTGATTCCCTATGAAAGCACGAAAGTCAATAGTTATGCAATGAAATTATTTCCTACTTGTGGTGCATTATTCAGTGTTAATTATGCTTAATGCTCGCTTATGAGATTATTTGTTTTTTGGTTGGTCGCTTCTCAATCTTTTGCTAGCCTTCATTTTGCACTAAGTATGATCACTACTTGTGCATCCAAAACCCTTTAAACCAGTTTTGCCACATGAGTCCACTATATCTACCTATATGAGGTATTCTCTTGCCGTTCTAAGCAAATTTGTATGTGCCATCTCTAACTTTCAAAATAAACTTCTCTTTTGTGTGTTCATACCGCTCGCGAGGCGGTAAGGGGTGGCTAATATTTTCCATGCTAGATGTGTTATTCTCACGATGAGTGTTTATTCAGTTGTCATTGCATGAGAGTAAGGCAAAGGTATTAGGGATGATCAGTCCCAAAATGAAAAATGAATTTACTTTTTGTTGTCAAATAATAAATTCCTTGGAAAGTGTTGGTATGGAGGGGACCCGTGGATACGGCTAGCCATGGAAAGTGAAAGAAATGGTGGAAAAAGGAATAAACTTTATTTTCTGTTTGGGAACCGCCTATGATATATCTAGCATGGAAAGTGTTGGGAACTCTAAGTCATTTTCGTTGGTGGAAAAAACACACCTCCCAAAATGTTTTTTATCTCTAAGTTTTTCGCTTTGAGCTCTGGCACCTCTACAAATTCCTACTTCCCTCTGCGAAGGGCCTTTCTTTACTTTATGCAATTTTTATTTTTATTTTGAGTCTCCATCTTCTCTTATAAAGAACCAACTAAGGGACACTATGATCGTACTTGAGCATTGGGTGTAGCTAATATGCGAGTGTGTTTCATGAATGGATCAATGATTGAGCATATTGGGGTAGGGATAACTTATTTTACCATTGATATTTTGAAAGACATGGTTGCTTGTTGATATGCTTGAGTATTTAAGTTATCATGTCAAAACTAGACTATTGCTTTGAATCATATAAAAGTCCAAATGTCCATGCTATAAAGAAAAGAATATGTGATGACATGTTAGGCAGCATTCCACATCAAAAATTCTGTTTTTATCATTTGCCTACTCGAGGACGAGCAGGAATTAAGCTTGGGGATGCTGATACGCCTCCAACGTATCTATAATTTTTGATTGTTCCATGCTATTATATTATCATTCTTGGATGTTTTACAATCATTTTATATCATTTTTTGGTACTAACCTATTGACATAGTGCCATGTGCCAGTTGCTGTTTTTTACATCGCAGGAAATCAATACCAAACGGAGTCCAAATGCAGTGAAACTTTTTGTGGATTTTTTTGGACCAAAAGACATCCAGTGGGCCGGAGAAGCGCCTGGGGGTGCTCCGTGGGGAGCACAACCCACCAGGGCACGCCTGGAGGCCCAGGCGCGCCTTGGTGGGTTGTGCCCACCTCGGGTGCCCCCCGAACCGCCTCTTTGCTCTATAAATACCCCAATGTTCCAGAAACCCTAGAGGAGTCGACTAAAATCAATTCCAGCGACAGCAGAGTCCAGAACCACCAGATCCAATCTAGACACATCATGGAGGGGTTCACCACTTCCATTGGTGCCTCTCCGATGATGCGTGAGTAGTTCTTTGTAGACCTACGGGTCCAGATCCAATCTAGACACCATCATGGAGGGGTTCACCACTTCCATTGGTGCCTCTCCGATGATGCGTGAGTAGTTCTTTGTAGACCTACGGGTCCGTAGTTAGTAGCTAGATGGCATTCTCTCTCTTGTTTGATTCTCAATACAATGGTCTCTTGGAGATCCATATGATGTAACTCTTTTTGCGGTGTGTTTGTTGGGATCCGATGAACTTTGAGTTTGTGATCAGATCTATCTTTTTATCCATGAAAGTTATTTGAGTCTTCTTTGATCTCTTATATGCATGATTGCTTATAGCCTCGTATTTCTTCTCCGATATTTGGGTTTTGTTTGGCAAACTTGATCTATTTATCTTGCAATGGGAAGAGATGCTTTGTAGTGGGTTCGATCTTACGGTGCTTGATCCCAGTGACAGAAGGGGAACCGACACGTATGTATCGTTGCTACTAAGGATAAAATGATGGTGTCTATTTCTACATAAATAGATCATGTCTACATCATGTCATCGTTCTTATTGCATTACTCCGTTTCTCCATGAATTTAATACACTAGATGCATGCTGGATAGCAGTTGATGTGTGGAGTAATAGTAGTAGATGCAGGCAGGAGTCGGGCTACTAATCTTGGACGTGATGCCTATATAATGATCATTGCCTGGATATCATCATGAGTATTTGAAGTTCTATCAATTGCGCAACAGTAATTTGTTTTCCCACCGTTTGCTATTTTTCTTGAGAGAAGCCACTAGTGAAATCTACAGCCCCCGGGTCTCTTCTTTAATATATTTGCCTTCGCGATCTATTTTCATTTGCTTTTATTTCCAGATCTATTAATCCAAAAATACAAAAATACCTTGCTGCACTTTATTTTATTTGGCGTTCGATCTATCAATATTTACTACTCTCTCCCGACTCCGCGCCAATTTCTGGCGCCGTTGCCGGGGAGGAGTACGTCAAGATAGTCTCCCGCCAACTCACCAATTTCTGGCGCCGTTACCCGAAAGGGATTGACAACCCCTTTAATACGTCGGGTTGCGAGTATTTGTTATTTGTGTGCAGGTGCTATTCACGTAGTGTTGCTTGGTTCTCCTACTGGTTCGATAACCTTGGTCTCATCACTGAGGGAAATACCTACCGCTGCTGTGCTGCATCATCCCTTCCTCTTTGGGGAAAATACCGACGTAGTTCAAGCCGCAATCACGAAGCTGACCACTTCGGGAAATCAACGGAGGAAGAGATGGAGGCTGACTTGAAAAGGTTGGATGCCATGGAGGAGGATCAAGAAGTTACCTCTCGTCTTCAAACAAGATTCATGCTGGAGGAACTTCAGAGCTCAGCAATACCAAATTCGGTCATTCCTCCCAATGCTAGATTTCTCTCTTATGAAAATATGAAAAAGAGTGTTGCTTTTTCTCCCGCAGCTATGAAACATCCATGGGTGAATGGATCTCTAGCCGTCACGGGTAAACTTCGCAAGGAAGTAATGGATCTTAAGCAGCAAAATAATAAGCTCGAGGAAGAGAATCGCATCCTAAGGGGCATCATCGCCAAGAATATCACATCACCACCTCCGAAGAAAGAGACATAAATACATGGGTATGGGCACACCCCTTGGCAACTGCCAAACTTGGGGGAGGTGGCCCGGTATCGTATCACCATCACACCTTTACCTTTATCGTTTTTCTTAGTTCGATCCTTTTGGTTATATCTTGATCTAGTAGAATAAAATTTTAGCATGATCTAGCTTTGAGTTTTGTTTCGAGATCTATCTATGTAATCGATTCCGTGGGTTATATATAATAAAGAGTAGTTTTGAGTTGAGGGCTTTGCTTCCTTGCTATGATCTTGAGGGAATTAAATAAAAGAAAGGGATAAAAAGAAATAAAAAGATCATATATTGATCTTATGGAGAGTAATGACTTCACATATAAAGAGTATGATGAATAAAAGTTGTTGAGAGTTGACAAACATAGTTTTGGTCATTGTTGCAATTAATAGGAAGTAATAAAGAAAGAGAGGCTTCACATATAAATATACTATCTTGGACATCTTTTGTAATTGTGAGCACTCATTAAAATATGACATGCTAAAAGGTTGATGTTGGACAAGGAAGACAACATAATGAGTTATGCTTTCTTATATCCAAATAGAAGTTATATTGTCATGGATCCTCCAACATGTTGAGCTTGCCTTTTCCCTCTCATGCTAGCCAAATCCTTTACACCAGGTAGAGATACTACTTGTGCTTCCAAACATCCCTTAAACCAGTTTTGCCATGAGAGTCCACCATACCTACCTATGGATTGAGTAAGATCCTTCAAGTAAATTGTCATCAGTGCAAGAAATAAAGATTGCTCTCTAAATATGTATGATCTATTAGTGTGAAGAAAATAAGCTTTATACGAACTTGTGATATGGAAGAAATAAAAGCGACGGACTGCATAATAAACTTCTTTATCACAAGCGGCAATATAAAGTGACGTTCTTTTGCCTTAAGATTTTGTGCATCCAACCATAAAAGCGCATGACAACTTCTGCTTCCCTCTGCGAAGGTCCTATCTTCTACTTTTATCTTCTATCCTTATACAAGAGTCATGGTGATTTTCACCTTTCCTTTTTACACTTTTTTTCTTTTGGCAAGCACTATGTGTTGGAGAGATCCAGATATATATACCCACTCGGATGTAGGTTATCATAAAGTATTATTGCTGACATTACCCTTGATGTAAAAGGTTGGGAGGCGAAACTATAAGCCCCTATCTTTCTCTGTGTCCGATTGAAGCTTTGAACCCATAAGTATCGCTTGACTGTTAGCAATTGTGAAAGACTAAATGATAGTTGAGTATATGTGGACTTGCTAAAAAGCTCTTATATTGACTCTTTTTGATGTTATGATAAATTGCAATTGCTTCAATGACTGAGATCATAGTTTGTTAGTTTTCAATAAAGTTTCTGATTCATACTTTACCTTGTGAATGAATTGTTACTTTAGCATAAGAAATTATATGACATTATATGTTGCTATTCTAAAGATGATCATGATGCCCTCATGTCCGTATTTTATTTTATTGGCACCTCTATCTCTAAACATGTGGACATATTTTTTGATTTCGGCTTTTGCTTGAGGACAAGCGAGGTCTAAGCTTGGGGGAGTTGATACGTCCATTTTGCATCATGCTTTTATGTTGATATTTATTGCATTATGGGCTGTTATTACACATTATGGCACAATACTTATGCCTTTTCTCTCTTATTTTACAAGGTTTACATGAAGAGGGAGAATGCCGACAGCTGGAATTCTGGACTGGAAAAGAAGCAAATATTAGAAACCTATTCTGCACAACTCCAAAAGTCCTGAAACTTCACGGAGAGTCATTTTGGAATTTATAAAAAATATTGGGGGAAGAAAGCACCAGAGGGGGGCCACCAGCCATCCACAAGGGTGGAGGGCGCGCCCCCCTGCCTTGTGGGCCACCTGGCAGGCCCCCGATGCCCATCTTCTGCTATATGGTGTGTTTTGACCTGGAAAAAATTAGAAGGAAGCTTTCGGGACGAAGTGCCGCCATCTCGAGGCGGAACTTGGGCAGAACCAATCTAGGGCTCCGACGGAAACTTCCCTCCGGGAGGGGGAAATCGAAGCCATCGTTATCACCAACGATCCTCTCATCGAGAGGGGGTCAATCTCCATCAACATCTTCACCAGCACCAACTCCTCTCCAACCCTAGTTCATCTCTTGTATCCGATCTCTGTCTCAAAACCTCAGATTGGTACCTGTGGGTTGCTAGTAGTGTTGATTACTCCTTGTAGTTGATGCTAGTTGGTTTATTCGGTGGAAGATCATATGTTCAGATCCTTAATGATAATTAATACTCCTCTGATTATGAATATGAATATGCTTTGTGAGTAGTTATGTTTGTTCCTGAGGACATGGGAGAAGTCTTGTTATAAGTAATCATGTGAATTTGGTATTCGTTTGATATTTTGATGAGATGTATGTTGTCCTTCCTCTAGTGGTGTTATGTGAACGTCGACTACATGACACTTCACCATGATTTGGGCCTAGGGGAAGGCATTGGGAAGTAATAAGTAGATGATGGGTTGCTAGAGTGACAGAAGCTTAAACCCTAGTTTATGCGTTGCTTCGTAAGGGATTGATTTGGAACCATATGTTTCATGCTATGGTTTGATTTATCTTAATTCTTCTTTTGTAGTTGTGGATGCTTGCGAGAGGGGTTAATCATAAGTGGGAGGCTTGTCCAAGGAAGGGCAGCACCCAAGCACCGGTCCACCCACATATCAAATTATCAAAGTAACGAACGCGAATCATATGAGCATGATGAAAACTAGCTTGACAATAATTCCCATGTGTCCTCGGGAGCGCTTTGCTTTATATAAGAGTTCGTCCAGGCTTGTCCTTTGCTACAAAAAGGATTGGGCCACGTTGCTGCACCTTAGTTACTTTTGTTACTTGTTACCCATTACAAATTATCTTATCACACAACTATCTGTTACCGATAATTTCAGTGCTTGCAGAGAATACCTTGCTGAAAACCGCTTGTCATTTCCTTCTGCTCCTCATTGGGTTTGACACTCTTACTTATCGAAAGGACTACGATAGATCCCCTATACTTGTGGGTCATCACTGATACATGTTTTTTTCCTGTTTGCATAATTACTTGTGTTTTGTAAGGTTAACGGTTTTCCGTCCCTTGCAGCGAAGCTCGTGCTAGTTGGATATGGCATCAAGAAGCTGGTATAGATGCTATATTATGATGTCCATGTTCCAAGAAGTTACACCACCCTAGGACTCTGCCGTAGAGGAACACTGAATGCCTCCTTTGAGCACGAACTACAGAGACAACGAGGACCTCAAGGTGAGCCACGCTCCTTTCGATTCTCTCATGCTTCCGTTGTTGTACCATCCTGCTGATATGATCCGTGAACTATTGCAGCTTTGTCATCCACTCTAGCGATGTTATGCGTCTCGAGGTGTGATGGATCCAAGAGCACGTAAGGAGCTTTTCCCCACAACACCGGCGACAGGCAAGCGAGCTTTTCGATCCACGACAACATCGGTCCACAGGTATGTCCTAAATTATTAATCGATTCTTCTCTGCTTTTTTGATCTGGTCTCTAGCCATGAACTGGAGGATTTGTTCTAGCCGCTCCTTAATAAGCAGCAAGTTTGGCTTAGTGAATTTTCTCTACCAATGATTTGTCACTACTAGGGAAAACCTTATACACAGAGGTATAGCAGTAGCACTGGTGCGCTACTGCTACTTAGTAGTAGCGCGCGTCAAAAAGGCGTGCTACAACTATAGTTGTAGCAGTAACGCGTCTGCACAAAAAAGCGCTACTACTATAATTCCCACACTGTTGCCGGTAGGCTAGGAATAGTAGTAGCGAGCCTGAGGAAAGCACGCTATTGCTAAGTGCCTTGTAGCAGCACGTTTCTGTTGTAGAGCGCTACTACTAAGAAAAAGAAAATAATTAGAAAAATAAATAGAAAAGTAAATGAAAATGAAATAAATAGAAAAGGAGAAATGAAAAAAATAAAAAGAAAAAGAAAAATAAAGGAGAAAGGCATAGCAGTAGCGCTTGTTCTCACAAAGCGCTATAGCAACGTTAGCAGTAGCGCTTTTTGCATACCCGCGCTATAGCTAAGTTCCTTAGATAGAAGGAAAAGAAAAAGAAAAATAAATAGCTACTTACTGTAGCAGCAGCACGTTTTGGTGGAAAGCGCTATAGCTAACTTAGCTATAGCACGTTTTTCGTACCAGCGCTACTGCTAGTTTGACTTAACCACGCGCGGGCTCAAAATTTTGCTAAGTCCTTTTCCCCTCTCTCCCCTTCTCCCCCCACTCGATCTGTCGCCGCCTTCGCCCGAGCCCGCCCTCGCCCTGCGCCCGAGCACGCCCGAGACGCCGGCCGTCGCCCGAGCCCGCCCTCGCCCTCACTGCCACCTCCCGAGGCCGCCCTCGACCTCACCGCCGCCGCCCTGGACCTCACCGCCGCCGCACTCGACCTCGCCGCCGCCGCCCGAGCCCTCCCTGGACCATCGCCGCCCGAGCCCGCCCTCACCGCGCACCGTAAGCCTCTCCCTCTCCTCTCCCCTGCTCTCCTCTCTCTCTCTCTCTCTGCTAGCTAGGGCAAATTTCATAGAGCGCTACTGTGATGATGTTCATATGAACCCTAGGTGTTCATATCAACCCTAGATTTGTTTAGGACAGTAGGATTTTTTTTAGCATTTAGGAAAACAATTTAGCAATTTTTTTAGGAAACTAGCTAGGGCAAATTTTTATGAAAATGCCTAAACAGTAATTCAATTTAGCTTTAAATTAATACAGGGTATATAAATAGTAGTAGCATTTAGCTTTAAATTAATAGAGGCTATAAACAAAAAACAGTAGCATTTAGCTATAAAAAATTATTTGGACTATGGACCTGAATCTGGTCCAAATTTCATTCAAATGAAATTTGAATTATTTGGACTATGGACCTTAATATTTTTGAAGAAATTGGGTGTAGGTACTAAGGTCTTGCTGTGAAAATTTTGGTGAGGTCAGAAGGGTTAGAGAAAATGGAGTTCCTTTGCAATTTCTAATAAGGTCAAGTATTGTTGGAATATTTGCTCTAAAACAATTTGGATGAAAAGAAAATAATGTGTGTGTGCGTGTGTGAGAGGAATAGCTAGAACAAAATTTGGGTTCTGTCCTAGGCAGAGAAGTGTTTAGTGAGGTCATTTTGCAAAGGTTTTTTGTTTTGAAAAGACCACTATTTTTAAGGAAAAGAATTTAGGAAAGTTTTATTTTAAAGATGATCCCTTCCTAGACTTTTAGCTTTAGACAAAAAACAAAAGTATTTAGCTATAAATAAAAAATAGTAGCTATGGCATTTAGCTATAAACAAAAAACAAAATTGTTTTTCTTTTTCAAAAACTTATTTAAAGTAATTATTGCTATGTAAACGAAAAACAAGATTGATGTTATATGATATATGTCATTGATGTTCATTTGCATATTTCATTATTGTTGATTATATCTTTTCATTGAAGTGGTCATGTTATATGCAAATTCTTCAATAGTGTTTGCTCATGTTATATGCAACATTGAAGTGGTTCGATTGTGCCCAAGTGGCCTTTTGTTGTTTCCAGGGAATGAAGCCGAGTGGCCTATGTTTTGCCGGAATGTTGATTCATTTCCGTTCCGGCAAATTTCAGGTGCCTCAATGAGTCGGTGCCTGAATTGCCGTATGAGTACTCAGGGTTTGAGCGTCATGAGTACTCAGGGTTTGAGCATCATGAGTCGGTGCCTGAATTGCTGGAGGATGAACGTATTATAGACAACCTTCCAGTAGCAAAGAAGCATAGGAAGAGATCGAGGAAAGGCAACAAAGCTGCTTCTATGATCCAGCCGCCTCAGCAGCCTCGGGTTCAAGACCGTATAGCTATCCCCGGTGCGGCAAAATGTCATATCCCCGGTCATCCGATCCTACCTAAGGCAGCGGTAGAGGCCATATACGGCGATCTAAGGAGACTTCATGATGATGTGCTGCGGAGAGAGAAAAGCCTAATCGCCTCGGAAAATCCAGGATACCCATTCTACGTGCTTAACGTGCCATGGCAAAGGTTGTACATCGACACATTCCCCGCGGAGAAGTTCTTCCTTCGATTCGATTACATCTTCGACATTTTTCACTTGAAAAAGCTGGATTTTACGTTTGTCCGCCTTTTTGCCTTGTACATGAACTACATCATATGGATTGAGCAGATACCTTATATCTGTGTCGCAGACCTATACTTCATGCACGAGGGCTTCTTGGCAGTCTGCCCAGAGCACCATGAATACGCAAGGGACTACATCGCCGATTTCATGGTCGCCAATAAGGACAAGGAGACGATTCTCATGCCTTATCATCCCATGTAAGTCATCCGCGCGGATATCCTTCCTTCGATTTCAATCATTCATTTGCACGGTGGAGGCTAATTTGAGGTGTACTTATTTTGCGCAGCCACGGGCGCGCCGTCCTCATCATCCTTTACCCCTGATTCTCCCACGCTCTTTACTTGGACTCATCGAAGAACATGAACAAAAAGGATTACACCCACATCAAGTCTGTTCTCGATAGTGCTATCTTTATCTACGTCGTACCAGGAAGACAAGGAACCGCAGTCCTGCCTTCGGCCATAAGACCGACTTCTGCTACATCCAGCAACCGAGTGGTACTCTTAGTGATGGATTCTATGTCCTACACAACATGCTGGAGTACAAACAGGATCAGCAGAACCTTCGCATGTCACCTACATCTTGCGATGCCCATATTCTGCAATGGGCAAAGAACCTAGGAGATATCCCGGATCATCGACTTCGAGCTAAGTTCTATCACATCCAGCGTGAACTTGCCCAAATCATCATGAAGGAGGTCATCGAAAAAACATGGATGTTCTACGAAGAAGGGCAAATGTCGCGGGAAGACGTCCGAACATGCGTATCAGCTCAGCGTCTCGACCTAAAGCCTTTCACTACGCTCGTGGACTATCTCCTGACTTGGCTGGATGGCACGACATGTTGGAGTGATTGACGATATATGAAAATGTGTCCATTTAGTCCATACTTTCTCTTTGAAGAAACTTTGAGTTATGCACGACGAAACTTTATTTGTGATGTAATTAAACCGTCCTCCTCAACTAGCGAAGATCACTCTAGTTAGGGCATTTTGGGTACGATGAACTTTGTTATTTATGCTTATGATATCTTGCTTCTATTTTTTCCAAGTCTGTCTCTTTCTGTTGCTCAACTATATATGTTGCATATCATCGACTCATGTGACGATGCAGGTGCATAGATCATCGATGGCGAAGAAGTGCTACGCCAGGAGTATACGATGAGTGGCCGGAGTGCCAGGCCCAGGTGTACCGGTTTCTGAGCGACAGCCAGTAGTTAGTTTAGGTTCACGCTATTGCGAGATAGGTATACGAACCGACGCCTCAAGAAGTACTACATTATGTATGATGAGACATGTCATGTAACTTGTATAGCTATATCATGATTATGATGTGACGACATGATTTGTGTTGGATGATATGATGAGACTATTATGTGTATGATATGATGAGCATATTGCATGTTTATGATATGATTAGAATACTGTATAAAACCTGTACAAAAACATCGCAAATACGCAGCAAAAAAAAAGATATGAGAAAATATAGTAGTAGCGCTCTTTGGCGCTGGACAGGAAAACGCTACTGCTAAAGCACTTAGCAGTAGCACTGGTCTGGAAAGCGCTACTGCTAAGTAGGTATAGCTGTAGCGCGTGTCAATAAGCGCTACTGATAAACGTTAGCTGTAGCGCCGTATCAGTAGCGCGGTTCCCCGCGCTACTAATAGCCCTTAGACCCGCGCTACTGCTAGGCTTTTCCCTAGTAGTGTGTGTGGATTGCAAAAGTAAGATCAATATACATTTTTCATTTGGTTCCTCGGCTGTACTGTGGGAAATGACCATAGAAAATATACCACATGTTCCCTATTATTTGAATATAATTTGCCATCTACAATTCAACTTGACGAAGTAGTAATTGCAATAGCACCATTGAAAAGGTTGACCATGAAGGCACCGACCAGTTTAATTTGTTTGTTCTCCATCTTCTGCAATTATCATAATTTATGGTTGCTTGATCCGCTCCTTAATAAGCAACAAGTTTGGCTTAGTGATTTTTCTCTACCAATGTTTTGTGTGGATTCCAAAAGTAAGATCAATATACATTTTTTATTTGGTTCCTGGAATGTACTGTGGGAAATAACCATAGCAAATATAGCACATGTTCCCTGTTTTATTTGAATATAATTTTCCTTCTACAATTTACCTTGACGAAGTAGTAACTGCAATAGCACCATTCAAATGGTTGACCACGATAGCGCCGACCAGATTAATTTGTGTGTTCTCCATCTTCTGCAATTATCACAATTTATGGTTGCTTGATCATTGATTATCTTTTTGGACATACAATTCCCCCTTGTTTGGGGAACCCTACTTCATCTATACTTGAGTTGAAGCTCTAGGTGCATGGCGTATCATTTTGTAATAACAAAATGTGTTCAGGTGTCAAATATAAAATACAATGCATTAGTGTTCAATTTTATTTTTTATATTTCTGCGAGGGCCACTTTTCTCAACCTTACCATTTAATGCTCCCTTTCATTTTCAGTGGAATGATTAGATGCAGGCTACTAGGAGCTCAAAGAAGAAGGGCATTTTGAGCAAAGGAACCTTTATTGATCTGTATGTTCTACTTTTAACTTTCTACTGAAAATAAAGCTAAGTTGCTGATGAATTTTTCTAGGCATCTCTAACTTGGCATAGCAGGGCCATGTAGGTGCTTGCAAATTGTCACTTGCATGCCATGCTAGAGCTCTCTTGCGTATTGCAGTGAGCTGGCCACAGCTCATGTTTAATTTGTTGCCCTTTCATCTATAAGGTTTTTAGTGTGTAGTACTTCTTTAGACTACTTGTTTGTTCTTCATTAATGAACGAGCCCATCCTGGTTTGAATCTTTAATTGTACAGAAGCTATGATAATTAATGCCAAGTTATTTCTCTTACTTTTGTGAAAGAATAAAATGTAGTTCTCAAAATGGATTTTCCTTGTTTCTTGAACTTTTTACTTCTGTAAAGTACTACTAATTGGGTAATACCAGACAAATTTTCTATGGTGGCATTTGATTCCATTAGTGTAAAGATGGAACTGACAGGAATTTCCTTATATGGTCATAAATTCCTGGTTGAGTGCCCTGTTCAGCTTGAGGTAATAAAATCCTGGCGAGAGCTCCATCCAGTAAGATAGAACATATCGAACGAATTCATGAGTATTTGCAACTATATGCATACCATGTCCTTTGTTTCATATTAGTTGACAAATAGCTCGTCGACATGAATAATTATTCTCTAAAACAACAATTTAGTGGTGTGCTAAGTTACAATTTTGCAATTTAAGTGTTGTCAAGCAAATTATCTCCGGTGCCTGTACTTTTCAGCCATGTGAAACGAAAATAATAAATAAGATCAAGCATTCTCTTGATTTCTCTAATATAGAGCTTTTAGCACCTCTTCACTGATCAATTGGGATCCTTTTTTCTATAACATGCAGTCAAATCTTTGTTTCTCATTATATATTTTTATAGTCTATTCAAAACACTGGAAATTGAAGAACTGGTAATGCTTTTGGTATTCTCATATTTTTTGTCAACATTAGGAGATGTAAATTCAGTTATGCTTTGATCTACAAATTTTGGAAGCGCAGTATGTTACCTTGCTTTCTTATCTTGTGTTATGTGCTTCTAAAAGATGAGGATATGCATAGGAAGTGAACAATTTTTTGTGTGTATGGCATTATCTTCAAAAGAAAAGGATTTGTATATGCACACGCGTGTGACGATCCCTTCTTGCAGCAGCTCTGGAAGGAGGAGTGTGACCATGCTTGTAAAGTAAAATGACAAAGTAACAACGCCGTTGGACTGCTCTTGCCAGAGTGGCAATGTCAAGCAAATTGCATATACAGTGTCTCTTCAGATGAGATCTGTCTTCTTAAGCGACTGGTTGGTTCAAGAGTACCTGCCATTAGGTTCTATGTCTGTATGATGAACAACACATGTAGTACAGGATAAAGAATGATGAGAATTAATTTACATATTGTCCTATGCCATGATGTACTTTGCGTACCCACCATAATTAACTCCAGTTTGTTGTCTCGCTGCAGTACTAATCTGCTCCATACACTAGGATCTTTCTCAAGGACTTTCTTAACGCAATCGTTGAAAACATGCGAATCAGAACCTCGTGTGGATGTGTACAGGAACAAGCTTGTTTAATATAAGGTTAAGATAAAAGAGCGACTATCAACATAAACTGGACGCAATTTGTCAAAGCAGCCAGAATCAGGAAAAGGGATGTATGTGTCTTTGTCTTTGAAGAGACTCGGGGTTGTCGGCTGTCACTCAACGTCCCTAATCTTTCATAAGGCGAGCTCACTGATAGCCTGCTCCAAATAGTAGAAACGCAATATGATCATACATTGCCAAGCGACAGTGATGGTGTTTTGTCAACAGGTTATATGACATTGCGTTGATCGCTCAGGAAAAAGATGTCAATACAGCACACATCAAGGCATGTCCTATACTTCTAATATAGTTATATACATAGTTTGTTCCTATGCTTTTTATAAAAATCATTGTATATAAGTTATCATGTAATGCGATCTTGCCTTACTTTTGGTATGCTATCATGAACCAATGCACTTTTGGCTTCCATCTTGTAAATCTATCAAGCACAAAAGGTGTTCTATCATGTATCCTGCTTCAAGTTGTTTTAATATGGGTAGAACATGGATTGCTGCTTGCTGTGTTATGATTTGAGTGTGCTACCGCACCTTTGATCTGGATTGCTATACCCCTTCGGTCAACAACCCATCATAATTGAGAGACATCATAGTTGTGTAAATATTCTTGGGTCAGCTCATATGTGTATTAGGCTATGTTATATTTTATATGCAATTCTCCAGTGGCTTTATTACCGAGTTGGATATGGCTGCACCCGATAGGGGTACGGCAAGCCGCACTTATTTACCTCTCATCCTATTATGCTATAGCAAATGAGGTTTACAGTAGCGCTTATTGTTTCATTCCATTTTATTATCCTTCAATTACCACATCATACTCAGTCCTAATAGGCTTCTCGTGCCATGGGTGTAATAGGTCATATACCATGAAATTCAATGATATGAAAGGCATTTCTGCTTTCACTAACAACAGCTCACCAAACACACCCATCATGAAGAGTTGCTTAAACAATGAAATCATGTTTGATAATGATGAGACATGCAGCAATGACAGCCAAAGGTTAAGAGACAAGAGCTATATATCTATGAGCATATCTCCTAATATAACTTGATTTATAAAACCAATGTAAGCTATCATCATGTGATCTCATAACTTTCTTTTGAACACCCATGGTTTGAATGCTCGGCTTGCTCTTGCTTTTTGCGCCATTGGTGCAACGGGTCATCTAGTCTAGATCAAACGACCCAGATAGGAGTTCGACTTCGGTCGGTTCGATCGGAAATCGCTGCCTGATTCGCCGAACTCTAATCGGTCAAGTTTTCTCCTCATTCGTCTACTCATCCACAAGGGCACGAGCGTGCGACGGTAGAGATAAGACAGGGTGAAGGGGATCATCTAACATACTGTATTGCTATTTGTGTGACAAAGAATCTGCCCTGTTCACTGAATTGACCAGCATTATTTCACATTCACACATGTAAAATACTGCTTAAATTTTCTGGTGATGTGTCGGGTGCGAGTCTTGACCCACTTTATGTTGGCTAAGCAATCTATAGCAGGCAATGCACTCTTCCGTAGCACATTCAGAATTTACTATAGTTTGTTTTGCAGAGGTTGCAGCCTATCTGCACTTCACTAATGTATCACATGGTTAGTGGCTTAGTTCTTTAGGTATTAGGCGTAATTGGATGAGCCCAAACTAAGTGTAGCTAGGTTGGCTAGTTAAGCCATAGAGTTGCACTTACAGCATATGTTCTCCTTCCCCTCCATCTTACGGTGATGATGATCTGCATATTGGTTCTTCTGTTTGGCTTGAAGCAGAATTACCATGTGAAGAACAATGTACGTCGGCAGCGACAAGGGCACCATAAAGCAGGATCGGTAGTTGTCGTGGTTTTGTCACGGCAGATGCCCTTGCGAAAGGACTTAGGTGTGGAGCCATCGCAACGTAGGTTAGCTTGAAGGGGTTGAAGGGGAGAAGAGACACAAAGAATTTACCCAGGTTCGGCCCCTCTCAACGAGGTAAAAGCCTACTCCTGCTTTTGTTGACTATTGCTTGGGTATCGATTACAAGGGCGCGAATACGCTTGACCTGGCTCTCGATCGATTGTTTCCTGGCCTAAGCCATCACCGTGTCTCGCCTTTATATACACACGTCGAAGCCCGGCGACTTACAAGAGTCCGAGCCGGATCACACAACGTGATCGGTCTAGTTTCTAAATCGCTTTGCCTTAGTAGGCAAGCCACCATATGGCGGTTCACGCATTCGGGTCTTGGGCCCTCACTGGGCCTACCTCCAAGAATCACCGTCTTCATACTTCTTCTTGGGCTTCCTTGAATCTTCTTTGTATTAAACCACCAATGGTGTAACCTGGCCCCAGCATGGCGGGTCACACCTAGGGGTTATATCACCAACATTAGGCCCCAGATTGATTTGAACTTGTTCATGTCAATCTTCACTGCTTTAACTAACAGACTATCCACCAATGTTGAATATTCAAATAAACCACTGTAGTATCACACGAGCCAAACCATCGTAAGCCGCCGTGACATCATGTAAACAGAATCATTGTAACCCGCCATGACCTCATGCGCATTAAATATGCACAGAACCCATGATATCATAACGGATCTTTATCTTAATGGGCTTTCCGAGAATCGAGGCGCCCGCACTGCGAAGATAATCATTCTGCCTCCTCGATTTCCGTGCATGCCATTTTATCACCTCCTTATAAATAGGGATAGGGGGGCCCTTTTGTCAACTTTTACCCCTGCCTCTTTCCCTTCTTCTTCTTCCTCGCGACCACCGAAGCCTACGGAGCTCCGTCGCCGCCATCGATCTTCACCAGTGACTCCCACTCGGCCGCTGCATCAACCTGACTCTGACCGAAAAAATGCGGCGCCCTCCCGCTGTTCATCAGCATCAGCAGGTTTTCGTCTTCCCCTGCTTTCAATCTGCATTAGGGTTTTCTCCGTTCATCGGTATTCGTCGGCGTACATCGCACTCGCCTATGGTTCTTCCAATACACTGCTTGTTTGGATCCCAATAGAACATAAAAATCATGCGGTAGCAATCTTTAGTAACTGCCTCTCATCATAGATCCATTCCTCTATTCTGAGATTCATATCTCAACACAGTAGTTCGTCCTTCATATTTTAGGTTTAACAATTTTCTCCTATTTTCCGAACTGCCGTAGATCCAAAATTATAAGCAGGATCCGTGAAACTTGTTTGTTCAGCACTTAGTAAAATTTCACTAGAATCCAGATCTGTAGATGTCGTCATAATTATTGTTGCATAAGCGGCTCATAGCGACACATTTTTGTAACCCGCCAAACTCCAGCCGGCTTACTCATAAATGTTTAATCCTCCAATATCCTCTTAATCAACAACCATGACTGCATAACCTGTTGATGCTTTGCTGGCTTAACCATACTTACTAACCCCCATCGCTCATAATAATCCATCTTGTATGCATAACTAGTCTTGAGCAACAGACTTGCTTGTTTAATCATTGGGCGGTTTATCATCATAATATCAATCCTCCAATTCTTCACTCTCAGGTTTTAACTTGGCACAAAATGACTAAGACTACCACCTCCTGTGATTGGGTCGCTTCTACTGTCACTGAACAGTCTCTGAATGAATACGTTTCCACGGGTGTCTTGCCAGCAAAGAACATCATTCACTGGAGAGTTCCAGGGACCGAAACTAAGCCTCTCCCCAACAAAGGCGAAGTCGTAGTTTTTGCAGACCACCTTCTTCGCGGTTTCTCACCACCCGGCTCAAAGTTCTTCTGAGATGTTCTGCACTTTTATCAGCTACACCCTCAAGACCTCAGTCCCAATTCGGAGTCCAACATTTGTAACTTCCAAGTGTTCAGCGAGGTGTACCTTCAAGAAGAGCCCAGTGTTGACTTGTTTAGAGAATATTACTATTTGAACAGCCAGACCAAGATGTCAGACGGACCCTGTGTTGAGCTTGGCGGGGTTTCAATCCAGAGGCGGAGAGACACCGTCTTTCCCGCAGCAGCACTACCCAGCCATCACAAGGACTGGAATCAAACTTGGTTCTACTGCCAAGACACTTCTCCAGCGGGTGAAAATCCTCTGCCGGGTTTCTGCACTTGCCGGCTCAGCCCAAGGCACCCACTCCCTGACAGGATCAGCACCGCAGATCGAGCCAAGTATGCGCCAACCTTTTCAAAAATAAGGGCTCTGTTAGCCAACGGCTTAACCGGAGTTGACCTGGTTCGATGCTGGGTTGCTTGGAGGATCATGCCTTTGAGCCGCCGCACCGGCTTAATGTTTGAGTATACATGTGACGTAAAGGACCCTCAGAGGTATAATTCAACACGCCTTGACGATAAGAGATCAATGAAATGACAAAATCATTACTTGGGGAAAGCCTCGAAAGCTGCAGCAACACGGGTCTAAACCCCTATTGCACCCTCAACCCTGCTCCTGACGTAAGTATTTCCAGCCATTTTTGTACTTATCATTTTTTCATAAATTGCAGCACTTCTCATTTGTCATCTGCGTTTTCAGGCCAGCTCTTCCTTCTGGAGCAAGAAGCTGCAGGATAAGAAACCACAGGATAAACCAGCAAAAAAGGCCAGAGCCAAAACCAAGGCTCCAAAGAAGACCAAAGGAAAAAAACCTGATGCGACAGACTTATTCGCCCTGGATGACGAGTCGGAGGTAGAACTTGATTCCCTTGGCTTTTTATTTATGCAACTTATTGACATTGATTCCTCTCAGGATGATGCGGAGATCAGCCATGCCGACGCCGCAGAGGTAACTAATATTTCCTCCGACTCAGCGCCTTTGCCAAGACAGAAAACCCGGCAGGTGACCCGGAAAGTTAGATTTTCTCACCCTCTTGCTCACTTGGATCCCGACTTTATTTTGAAAAAACAAAAGCACGAAGCCAGACGCAAGACTCTGAGTGATGGTGACGCGGAGCTGATTTCCGGCTTACCAAATACTGCAGTTCCTCGCAAGCGTGAACATGAGGTGCTTCATGACCCAAGTTCTCTTTATCCTCTAGCCGGCTTAATAAGCCAGCCTCTCACACCTTCTAACTCAAATTATCAGAAGACACCTCCATCATCTGGCGATTCTTCAAAGGCCCAAATGCCTGTCTTCAAAGTCGCCCCTGGGTAAGTTTCGCACTTGCTTTATTTGTTGATCAATATATACTCAGGTTCCTATATTTTCATTGCAGAGGGATAGCCAAAGCTGGTAAGAAGAAGAAGCTTGGCGGTTCTTCAAAAGATCCTAAAACAGTTGAGCCGGAGAAACAATCTGCCGATATCTCTGAGGCTCATATTCAAGATCCAACAGAACTCATTAATGACCCGCCACCTTCAGCCGATGCCGCCATCTCTGAACAAATGGATGTTGAGGTTGACCCGGCGGCTAAATATGACACGCCGAGGCCTACCATGCCTGCTGAAGAAAACTCTTCTCAAAAGGTTGCCAGGGATGTCATCATCACTGGCACAGGTTACACAGAGCCAGGGAATCCTACTACCTTAGCTAAACACAGTGCCAAGGAAGAGGTTTTAACCGCCGAAACAGGCAAATGGAAGCTGGACCAGGAGGGCTACGCAGGCTACTTGAGCCGCCTCCATACCAACCGTGACATGGAGGCCGGCTTAGTAAACCTTATGAAGGAATGCTTTGAGGTAAGCTATCATCCCTTTCCATATGAATCCAGGTTAGCCGCCAAGTCTAGAGGATAAGAAAGAATTGAATATACTGTAGACTTAAATAATGGTCTTCAAACTGTAGTTTCTCAAAACCAATTTATCCCAGTGAGATCCAAATCAGTAGCCCCCAAGGGCCGGCTTAAACTGAAGAGTTGAGCCGGGACATGGAATCGTGTTCAAAATCCAAACATGTAGCCCCCAAGGGCTGGCTTAAACTGAAAAGTTGAGCCGGGTCATTAAGTACTTTAAAATGACCTACATTAGCCCCCAAGTGCCAAGTAGAGTACTTGTAATGTGCTTGGGACTTCAATATAATAATCATCATAATTTGTAAATGCCGCTTGATTATTGCATTTCAGGCTGAATTAAATATGAAGGAATCACTAGTGGGCGAGTTGAGGCAGTATATAAAGTCGCAGCAAGTAGAAACTTCAAAGGCCAGGTCAGAGCTGAAGGCCGCCTTGGAAGTAACTGAAAAAATGAAAATAGACTTCAACGAGGAAAGAGCCGGCTGGGAGACTGAGAAGGCGGCGCTATTGAAGAGAGCCAAAGATGCTGAAGCTGCTCTTAAGCCGGTGACTGAGGAGTTATTCGGCTTAAAGCGACACACTAATCTTATGACAACTGCCATCTTTGGTAAATAACGCTTAATCTTTATCCTTTCACAACCTATTTATTTTGACCCGCCTGGCGACTCATCTGTATGTTTGCTCAACAGGCCTCAGGAGCTCCAATCTTGGCCAGGATATGCTGGTGAAACTCAAAGCCGTATATGCCTTGGTTGAACAATTATATACTGCCACTCAACAGACTCTTGTGGCCATCTCCAATGGTAAACAGCTGCCCACACTCATCCGGGATGTACTAGCCAAACTGTCCATAATGCCCCAAAAGCTAGAAGAAATAAAATGATCAGCCGCCCGTGCTGGTGCCATCACCGCTCTCAACCAAGCCAAAGCATGGCAAGATGAGCTATACCAGGAAGAGATGGCCACTGGCTGTCCAAGCCTTAAAGAAGACGGGTCTCCTTTTGATCAGACGGATTTTGCGAAATGCGTGAAGGAGATGCGTCCCTTGGCGTGCAAACTGGCCGAGGAGACAGATTTATCGAGGTATCAGCCGGCGTACAACATGGAGAATGCTAAGGTCAAGTCGCCGGCTTATGATGTCGTGGATCTCACTCCTCCAATTTGTAAGCATACTTTTGCCCCTGATGTTGATCCGTCCCCAATTATCAATGATGAAGCAATATTCGAAGCCTTAACCGGCATCGACTGGACATCACCTGACCTCCAGATGGGCGAAGAAGGAGAGTCGGAGCGGGATGACACGGAATCATCAACCCGCCGCGATGAAGACAACTGATACCAGGCGGCTCTCCAATCAGGGCATAGAAATTTTGTACTGAAAAAACACTTTGCCCCAAAGATGCCTGTCCTTGGTGGCCTTCTAATAGGCTAGATTTGAAAACAATGATCTGTCATGCCATCGTGCATGTTAGCTTTAGCTGCTTAAACTGCCAATTTGATATGTTATTATCCACTGCTGAGCTTTCTTATAATATCATCATCTATGTGGGTCAGATCAATATTTTCATATTTCCTGCACACAAGTTAAACAGCATATGCCCTTGTGGTTTAAGCCAGGGCGTGTAATAAACCCCAATATAATAGTCTTTGAAGAATTTTATAGAAAGACTAGAGTAAAGGCTATCTAAGCCGAAACATTATGGCGACTTAAAGTCCAAAGCCAGGGCGGGTTACCAAACCCCATATATTCATACAATTATTGAAAGACATAGATGTAGGCATGAAATATCATGATTTTGATTGCTCAAGGCAAAATATCCTGGCAACTTAGAGTCCGCTATCAGGGCGGGTTACCAAACCCAATATGCTCAATTATGAGTCATATAATCAAGGGTGCATGGCTTGTATTGTACCAAACGCACTTGAGCAGAAAAATTCTTCAAGGGACACAAATCCAAAATATTCAGAAAAATTCAAGTGCTTTCACAGGCCGCACAGCCTTAAAATTCAAGTGCTTTCATGGGCCGCACAGCCACAAAAACCCAAGTGCTTTCATAGGCTGCACAACCTTAGAGTTATCCTCACTCACTGTAAGCCGGCCCTCACATGACAAACCGCCGTTTTAACCTTAACGAGTTCAGGTTCTTGAAAAAGATTGACTGTTAAGAGTACAACGGGTCATTGAGGATTACCTGGTGGAGTAGCATCATGCAAACAGGCAGGACAAACTCGGGATTCAGCGTCCACGCCTGGTCAAGAGGGTAAGAAAGCTAAACCCAGTGGGTTGGAAGCCCCCAAGTGACCTTATGAACAAATAATAAAGACTCAGATGCTTAGAACTGAAACGACAGAGGCCCTGAATTATCAGGGATGCCGGCTTTATTATATTGATCATAATATATACATTGGTAAAAGTATGTACAACGACAAGAGCCGGTGGCTCAAGTGTAATAAGGCCGAAGATGAGCGATGTTCCAAGGCCGGCGGGTCTCCTCCTCCGACTTACGCGAGTCCCTGTGTTCTCGAATATCAATGAAGTAGTATGACCCGTTGTTCAGGTTTTTGCTGACCACAAAAGGTCCTTCCCAAGGTGGGGATAGCTTATGCATATCTGTTTGATCTTGGATTAACCGGAGAACCAAATCGCCTTCTTGAAAGGTTCAGGTCCTAACTCTGCGACTATGATAGCGATGCAGATCATGCTGATATATTGCCGAATGAGCCACCACAAGGTCACGCTCCTCATCCAACACATCAAGCGCATCTTGACATGCTATCTCATTAGTAGCCTCAACATAAGCCGCCACACGAGGCGAGTCATGACGGATATCGCTTGGGAGAACCGCCTCTGCCCCATAAACCATGAAGAAAGGCGTATAGCCTGTTGACCTATTGGGGGTGGTGTTGATACTCCAAAGTACTGAGGGTAATTCCTCGACCCAACAGCCCGGCATTCTCTGCAAAGGAACCATAAGCCGGGGCTTTATGCCTCTCAAAATTTCCTGATTGGCCCGCTCCGCTTGACCATTAGATTGTGGATGAGCCACTGAAGATACGTCAAAACGAATATGCTCTTGTTGACAGAATCCTCTCATAGCACCCTTAGATATATTAGTACCATTATCGGTTATGATACTATGAGGATACCCAAAACGGAAGATTGCTTTCTTTATGAATTGAACCACCATTGCCGCATCACATTTGCTGACCGGCTCTGCCTCAACCCACTTGGTAAATTTGTCAACCACCACCAAGAGGTGGGTCTTTCTATCTTTAGACCTCTTAAAAGGTCCAACCATATCAAGCCCCCAGACTGCAAACGGCCAAGTAATTGGAATCATCCTCAATTCTTGAGCCGGCACGTGAGCCTGTCGAGAGAATTTCTGACAGCCATCACACTTACTAACAAGATCCTCTGTGTCAGCATGAGCCGTCAACCAATAAAAACCATGACGAAAAGCTTTAGCCACCAGAGATTTAGAGCCGGCTTGATGACCACAATCACCTTCATGGATTTTCCTGTAGAATCTCTCGGCCATCTTCAGGAGAGACACAATGCTGGAACACGCCTGTGACACTCCATCGGTGTAACTCGCCATTGACAATGGTCATAGACTTAGACCGCCGGGTTATCTGCCTGGCCAAAGTTTCATCCTCAGGCAACTCGCCCCGGGTCATATAAGCTAAGCATGGAACTGTCCAATCAGGAATAGCATGGAGAGCCGCCACCAACTGTGCCTCCGGGTCAGGAATAGCAAGATCCTCCTCTGACGGTAACTTGACTGAAGGATTATTCAAAACATCAAGAAAGACATTAGGGGGCACCAGCTTACGTTGAGACCCCAGCCGGCTTAAAGCATCGGCCGCCTCATTCTTCCTTCGATCAAGATGCTCCACCTGATAACCTTTGAAGTGACCAGCAATATTATCAACCGCCCGGCGATAAGCCGCCACGAACGGGTCTTTGGAATCCCAAGTGCCAGAGACCTGCTGAGCCACCAAATTGAATCGTCGAAGCACCTGACCTGGCTTAAATTCATCTCCTTAGCTATCCGAAGGCCGTGGAGTAGAGCCTCATATTCAGCCGCATTATTAGTACAGGGAAACATCAACCTTAAAACATAACAAAACTTACCACCTCGTGGGGAAGTCAAAATAACTCCAGCCCCCGAGCCTTCTAATTGCCTAGACCCGTCAAAGTGAATAGTCCAGTATGTGTTGTCCGATTTCTCCTCCGGCATCTGCAACTCCGTCCAATCATTGATGAAATCCACAAGAGCCTGAGATTTGATAGCTGTCCTGGGCATATATTTCAAGCCATGAGGTCCAAGATCTATTGCCCACTTGGCAACCCGGCTTGTGGCCTCTCTATTTTGAATAATATCTCCTAAGGGAGCAGAGCTGACCACAGTAATAGGATGGCCAAGAAAATAGTGCTTCAACTTGCGACTAGCCATGAACACCCATATACCAGTTTCTGCCAATGTGGGTATCGTTGTTTAGACTCAATTAACACCTCACTAACATAATAAGCCGGCCTCTGGACTGGGTACTCCTTACCCGTCTCCTTTTGTTCCACCACAATCGCCACACTGACAGCTGCCATGTATAAAAGTAAAGGCTCTTTCTCCACAGGAGTTGCAAGGACAGGCGGCTCAGCCAATTGCTTTTTGAGCGCCTCAAACGCCTCATTAGCAGCATCACTCCAGACAAAGTGATATGTTTTCTTCATCATCTGGTACAGAGGAATTGCCTTCTCTCCCAGGTGGCTTATGAACCGGCTTAAGGCGGCAATACGACCCGCCAGGCACTGGACATCATTAATACATGCCATCTTAGCCAAGGAAGTAATAGCCTTAATCTTCTCCAGGTTAGCTTCCACACCTCTCTCAGAGACCAGAAAACCCAAAAGCTTGCCTGCAGGTACACCAAAAACACATTTGGCCGGGTTAAGCATCATTTTGTAGACCTGGAGATTATCAAAGGTCTCTTTCAAATCATCCAACAAAGATTCTTTCTTTTTGGATTTCACCACAATATCATCAACATAAGCATGAACATTGCGTCCAATCAGGTTATGAAAACAATTTTGGACACAACGTTGATAAGTTGCCTGCGCTCTCTTGAGCCCAAAAGGCATAGACACATAGCAGAAAGCTCCAAAAGGTGTGATGAAAGTCGTCTTCTCTTGGTCTTTAACTGCCATTTTAATCTGATGATAACCAGAATAAGCATCCAGGAAACTCAAACGCTCACAACCCGCCGTGGCATCGATGATCTGATCAATGCGGGGAAGAACAAAAGGATCAGCTGGACATGCCTTATTGAGGTCTGTATAGTTCACACACATATGCCAAGTGCCATTTTTCTTAAGTACCAGCACCAGGTTAGCCAACCACTCAGGGTGAAAAACTTCAACAATGAACCCGGCCGCTAAGAGCCGGGACACCTCTTCTCCAATGGCCTTGCGTCGCTCTGCATTAAAACGGCGAAGGAATTGCTTGACCGGCTTAAACTTAGGATCAATATTGAGAGTGTGCTCAGCGAGTTCTCTCGGTACACTCGGCATATCCGAAGGCTTCCATGCAAAGATGTCCCGATTCTAACGGATGAACTCGATGAGCGCGCTTTCCTATTTTCGATCCATATTAGCACTGATAGTGAACTGCTGAGATGAGTCGCCAGGGACAAAGTCAACCTGTTTGGTGTCGTCCGCCGATTTAAACTTTAGCAAAGGGTCTTGCTCTGTGGTTGGCTTCTTTAAAGGGGTCATGTCAGTCGGGTCAACATTATCTTTATAAAACTTGAGCTCCTCCGTGGCACAAGCAGACTCAGCATTAGCAGCATCACCTTTTTCGCACTCCAAGGAAATCTTTCTATTGCCATGGACTGTAATGGTACCCTTACGTCCTGGCATCTTAAGCTGTAAATATACATAACAAGGCCGTGCCATAAACTTGGCATAAGCCGGCCGACCAAACAGGGCGTGGTAAGGGCTTTTGATCTTAACCACTTCAAACCACAATGTCTCTGCCCTGTAATCATAATCATCGCCAAAGGCCACTTCCAAGGCAATCTTACCAACTGGGTATGCCGACTTACCAGGTACCACGCCGTGAAAAACTGTAGAAGATGGCTTAAGATCTTTGTTAATTAAGTTCATACGGTGAAAAGTATCATAATAGAGGATATTGATGCTGCTTCCACCATCCATGAGCACCTTAGTGAATTTATAAACCCCAACTTGACGGGCAACTACTAATGCCAGCTGACCCGGATTATCAACCCAGGGCGGGTGATCCTCACGACTCCATACAATTGACTGTTCTGACCACCGCAAATATCGAGGCACCGCCGGCTCAACTGCATTGACCGCACGTTTATGAACCTTCTGGTCTCGCTTGCAAAGGCTTGTAGTGAAAACATGATATTGGCCACTATTAAGTTGCTTGGGATTACTCTGATATCCTGACTGTTGTTGCTGGTTACCCTGACTGGGCTGCTGATTATAACCACTCTGGTTACCTTGTCCTTGATATCTAGAATTCGAGCCGCCGCCCCCAAAGCCGGGCCCGTGTGAGCCGGATCCTAACCCGCCGTGCGGGCCATTATTGTTATTATGATTCTGGTGAAAGCCAGAATTCTTGTATTCCTTCATAATAAAGCTATCCTTCCACAAGTGAGTCGATGGTTTATCGGGGAAACTATGTTTTGGGCAAGATTCATTCAACATCGCCTCCAGTTTAAATTTCGGCCCTCCAAACTGCGGCTTACCCTTACGACGCTGCTTATTACATTGTGTATTAGCGTTAGCCACAAAGTCTGACCCGCCATCGGGTTGCCTGCGTTTGCCACCATTGCCCTGGTTAAGACCTGTCACGTTTTGCTGCTGACCCTTGTTATTACCATTCTTCTTCCCCTTGTTGGACTTCTCATCATCGGATCCAAGATCTTTGGTGTTGTCTGAGTCAGCATACTTGATGAGAGCCGCCATGAGATCTGCCATGTCATTGCAGTGACGTTTAAGCCGCCCCAACTTCTGCTTGAGGGGGGTGAAATGGCAATTTTTCTCTAGAATCAGAACAGCAGACCCAGTGTTGATACTATCCGATGAGTGGATAATGGCTGAAACCCGGAGAACCCAGTGGTGGGCCGACTTATCCTCTCGCTGCACACAAGCGTCCAGATCAATAATCGATAGGGGCTGCTTACATATGTCTTTAAAATTCTGAATAAAGTGCGCCTTCAACTCAGCCCATGAATTGATAGAATTGGCGGGTAACCCCTTCAACCAGGTTCGAGCTGGCCCATCCAGCATCATGGTGAAGTACTTGGCCCATATAGCATCATTTACATCTAACATCTCCATCGCCAGCTCGTAGCTCTCAATCCAGGCTTCGGGGGGGAGATCAGTTGTGTAATTAGCCACCTTACGAGGGCCTTTAAAATCCTTAGGCAGACGTTCATTACGTGGAGCCGGCACTAGACACGGTACACCAACAGTCCTGGAAGTCATCCTAGCCTCCACAGATGCCGACGGGTTTAACTGAAGCCGCTGATGAGCCACCAGTTCCGCCTCTTGACGTGCTCTAGCCTGATCCATAAGGGCCTGAACATTGTTATCGTCCCGGGGCGGGTTCTGCCCATGGGGTGGGTCATCGATGCGAGGCAGGTTACGACGCCGCTCGCTGCTGGAAACCGCCGGCGATTCAATGCGCCGGCTGTAACTTCGACTATGGCGTGGAGTTGAATGAATTCGCTCGCGGCTGTACGAGTAAGCCGCCTGCTGGGCCACAGCTGTCTGAAGAAGTTCCACAGCGTTCCGGGTCTCTATCGCAGCTGAAGACTCGCCTTAAATTGGAAGAGCCGCCAACCGCGAAGCCGCGGCAATCATGTTATCCAGCGGGTTGGAGTAATGGCCCGAAGGTGTTGGTACTCGCTAAGGCGGGGTCAAATCCATACGAGGCGGGTCTGTTACACGAGGCTGACCCGCCGCCCCGGTCACAGGCGCCGCAGCAGCCCGGGTCACACCGGGTGGGTTACTTGGTCCTGCTCCGGGTGTACTAAAAAGATTCCTCCCCTCAAACTGCGGAGGTAAATGGCTCTGGTGCCTCCTCCGTAGGACAGCGTTCGACGCGTTCTGGTCCAGACCAAAATGAAAGGCCTTTGCCCTTATCAGCTGTGTCTCAGCCTCCAAGGCGGCTCGCTCTGTGGCCACCCTGACATTTTCTGCCTCAAGATCTTCTCGGGCCTTGCTACTTCTTGAGCTTTTGTTGGTTTTTCCATTGAAGAGGAAAGGGTGATGCAGCAAAGTAGAGATAAGTATTTCCCTCAGTTAGAGAACCAAGGTATCAATCCAGTAGGAGACAACGCACAAATCACCAATACCTGCACAAATAATCAAACAACTTGCACCCAACACGATAAAGGGGTTGTCAATCCCTTCACGGTCACTTGCAAAAGTGAGATCTGATAGAGATAGATGAAGACAAACAAACGATAAAGTAAATATTTTTGGGTTTTTTGGTTTATAGATCGGAAAGTAAAAGATTGCAAAATAGTAGATCGGAAACTTATATGATGGAAAATAGTAGATCGGAAACTAATATGATGGAAAATAGACCCGTGGGCCATAGGTTTCACTAGAGGCTTCTCTCAAGATAGCAAATAATACGGTGGGTGAACAAATTACTATCGAGCAATTGATAGAAAAGCGCAAAGTTATGACGATATCTAAGGCAATGATTATGAAATATAGGCATAACGTCCGTGTCAAGTAGACTGAAACGATTCTGCATCTACTACTATTACTCCACACATCGACCGACTCCTGCCTGCATCTAGAGTATTAAGTTCATGAAGAACAGAGTAACGCATTGAGTAAGATGACATGATGTAGAGGAATAAACTCAAGCAATATGATGTAAAGCCCATCTTTTTATCCTCGATGGCAACAATACAATACGTGCCTTGCTGCCCTACTGTCACTGGGAAAGGACACCGCAAGATTGAACCCAAAGATAAGCACTTCTCCCATTGCAAGAAAAACCAATCTAGTTGGCCAAACCAAACCGATAGTTCGAAGAGAATTACAAAGATACCAAATTATGCATATAAGAATTCAGAGAAGATTCAAATAATATTCATAGATAAGCTGATCATAAATCCACAATTCATCGGATCTCGACAAACACACCGCAAAAGAATATTACATCGGATAGATCTCCAAGAACATCGAGGAGAACATGGTATTGAGAATCAAAGAGAGAGAAGAAGCCATCTAGCTACTAGCTATGAACCCGTAGGTCTGAGGTAAACTACTCACGCTTCATCGGAAGGGCAATAGAGTTGATGTAGAAGCCCTCCGTGATCGAATCCCCCTCCGGCAGGGTGTTGGAAAAGGTCCCAAGATGGGATCTCACGGGTACTAAAGGTTGCGGCGGCGGAAAAGTGTTTTCATGGATGCTTCTGAGGGTTTTGGAATATATGTGAATATATAGGGCGAAGAAGTAGGTCGGTGGAGTCACGGGGGGCCCACAAGGCAGGGGCCGCGCCCTACCCCCCTGGGCGCGCCATCCACCCTTGTGGCCGCCTCGTGGCTCTTCTGACTTGCACTCCAAGTCCCCTGGGTGTCTTCTGGTCCAAGAAAAATCATCGCGAAGGTTTTATTCCGTTTGGTATTCCTTTTCTACGAAACTCAAAAAGAAGGAAAAAAATAGAAACTGGCACTGGGCTCTAGGTTAATAGGTTAGTTTCAAAAATAATATAAAATAGCATATTAAGGACAGTAAAACTGGGCACTTTCCGAGCCTTCTCACGCATCCTCACTGGTGAGCCATTGGATTTGACATTTGGATCGTTTCTGGTCATTCGATGATCGTTAATTGCTAGCAGGTTACGTTTTTAGCTTCGTGGGCCGGCTGTCCTAGCGGGCGCTACTCCGGAAGCCGAATTGAAGCACGCTGGTTCATTGGGTTGTCCGGCGCATCTCGTGCTTGTGGTAAAAGGCCCATCTATGAGATCCAGCTAACACGATCGCCTTTGTTTTTCTTTTTTTTGCGGGGGAGCTAACACAATCGCTTCCGCTCCATCCCCGACCCTGCGACCATCACTATCCTCTCGTGAAGCCCTAGGCGTGTCGCCGCCGCCGCCGCCGTCATCCCCTGGAACCTCAGGCTGACAACCTGTGGTGTCATCGTCTCCACATATCCTCGAGAGATCAGACCCTCGCCCGACGTTGCGGGTTAGTGATGCAAAGGGCGGCGACGCTGCATCGCGAGCGATTGGAGTTCGTCGGCCGTCATTCAGGCGGGGACTAAGGCAGACATTCTACAACGATTAATGGCAGCCGGGGTTGATGGTGGAGTTGCAGGCGCTCCTCCTCTTGCAGACAAAGATGGGCGGGTCGCGCACCCAGCACCACAACGCCTTGGGCACCATGGATTTGATGCCGTTCCTCACGATCCGACAGGTCGTCACAGATCTTCCTGTGCCGTGTGGATAAAGCCGCCGAGAGGAAGCGGAGGAAGCCCGAGTCCTCCTCCTCACGGATCTCCTTCTCGACCTCGATGAGAGGAGCATCTTCAACCTCGATGCAGGTTTTTCCTTCGCACCACACAAGCACTGATCCAGCCGTCGTGTGACTCAGTTCGATTTCTTTGAAGTTATTTTTCACTTTATATTCTGGTTTATTGGTTTGCGGAAATTTTCAGCTGACGAAAAACACGCTATCGTTCTCATCTAGCAGAGGCTCCGCCCATATCTTCTATGATGTATCCTCGAGTATTGCCACTTGCCGTGTCATGAGGTAATTATTCTAATCCTTTGACACTTTGGATGTCAATTTTATCAAGCAGTTTTTGTGTAAGATCATGTATGTGTTTCAGTTTATGGCGCATATCAGGTGGTTCACAGGGCAAATGATGCGGCTAGATGCAATGACCTACCGTGGAGCCAGCACGGTCTCCGTCTCGATATTTTCCTCGAAATGTTTTGGTAGCAAACTGATCGAAGTTCGTTCGATTAACACTTCCATTTTCCTTGCCTGCTGCTATATGCAAATGCCATGTAAATTTCAGAACATGACCTCTCTATAATACTTTATGTTGTTCTTTTTTGTTGCCGGTAGTAGGTAAAATTTCTCCTTCTCCTATAACCTCTATTTTCGCATATCCATGGAACAGAGAACCATTTTCTTGCCTCTTGTTCCTGTTGAGAACATATATGTTATGCCTATATGACACTGTCATCTCTCCCTCTTTTGTCCTGTTTGTTGGAATGGACTTGCACTGAATGCATTGATCCTTTTTTCTCTGGTACGAACAGATAGAACAAATGCCTATTTTCACTCTCTCATCTCAGGAACTGATGCATCAGTTCAGTACTTGTTTGTGCTTCTTCCTTCCTGCTGGTGAGAACATATGCTTAACTTCGGTTTCTGTATATTTTCTGTTGGGTCCCTTTTCAAGTGACGGTCCAAATGTTGACAAATACTCCCTCTGTAAAGAAATATAAGAGCGTTTAGATCACTATTAGTGATCTAAACGCTCTTATATTTCTTTACGGAGGGAGTACAATAAATTATGGGGTCAATTGAAATACAAACTTCTCATCGTTGTCTCAGATTTATTTTGTCAATGATGAAATAACTATAGTTATGCATGTGCACATGTTCTTCTAGGTTGTATCTTTTTCACTTACAAAGCTCACCGAGCAAAGGTGGGAAATTATCTAGCTCTGTGCCACGTGTAAAAAAGCATATCGCTGCCATAAGGCTAACATCATGTATAGCTATCCATACAATTACTAAATCAGTGTAGCAATCCACCCCATATGAACAACTTATAAAATTATATTTTCCTTGTTTATTGTCCTTAGGGTGGGAGAATTGATTTGTTGCTCCAATGGAGAATAAAAACCGAGGGATTTGTGCAGTTTGATCTCAACAAGGTATGATAATGCTCCTGTACTTTTATCCATTCATTTTCTATTTTAAATCATAATGTTTGTTACTGTACCAATCTTTTCCCTTGCAAAATTCTAAATTAATGTAAAATCCA
This sequence comes from Thinopyrum elongatum, assembly GCA_011799875.1. NCBI lineage: Eukaryota > Viridiplantae > Streptophyta > Magnoliopsida > Poales > Poaceae > Thinopyrum > Thinopyrum elongatum. Next base: position 25,154,800 of record CM022302.1, read on the forward strand.
ATGTTCCAGTAAATATATCTTACACTTAAGAGTCTAAAAATCCCGTCTGGTAGCATATTAGAGAGAAGATACGTGTGTATCTAGAACAACATATACTGAGTGAGTTAAATCCATTAATGAAAACGTTTAAAAAAGATATTCAAGCTTTAGATCTGGTGGGCAAAAGCAAAAGGTGATTATTGGTTGCACAAAGTATCATAAGTAGCCTTAGGTGCAGTATATATTTGCTTCCCTTGTTCAATACAGAAGTTTTGGACATGACAAGTCATAATAGCCTCATGCCTACTTAGATGAATGGGGTTGCTATGCTAACAAGATACAACCATTTGTAACTTCGTTTCTTGCTCTTCAGATGAACTTCTTTGTTTTTTAGTAAAACACTTGAACTTCTGATCAGTTTTGCATTGATGTTTATGTGATTGGTGTCATATACATTTGTCAGGAAATAATGTCGCTCCAAGCCTCAAACCATGCCAGAAGACTCCCCCCACCCCGCGCGCGAGTTCCATGGCACTAATGAGTGACACAAGTATGTAATGGCATGACATCTCCATATATATGTATGCTATTTTAATCCTCAATGTTAATCATCTTTGTTTCTCCCCGAATATGTACATGTCAAGTTACGCAATTACATACAACCTTCAATCGGGACTAAAATTTTGATCAAATATGTCCTGTCTATATTGAGGCATTGTAACTTTACAAAATTCTCATATTTGCACCACTTGATTTTCACTAATATTTATGTAGCTTTCTATAGACGGGCGCGGCAACGCGCGCCATTGATGATGCATATAAAACATCCAAAACAGATAATATAATAGCATGGAACAATAAAAAATTATAGATACATTGGAGACGTATCAAGCATCCCAAGCTTAATTCCTGCTTGTCCTTTAAGAACTCGAAACCACCGTGCTCAGGCCCCATGGTGGGCGTCAACTGTTGTGATTTTCTCACGGCAGATGCCCTTGTGAAAGGACTTAGGTGTGGAGCCATCACAACATAGGTTAGCTTGAAGGGGTTGAACGGGACAAGAGACACAAAGAATTTACCAAGGTTCGGCTCCTCTCAACGATGTAAAAGCCTACTCATGCTTTTGTTGACTATTGCTTGGGTATCGATTACTAGGGAGCGAATACACTTGACCTAGCTCTCGATCGATTGTTTCCTGGCCTAAGCTGTCGCCGGGTCTTGCCTGTATATACACAGGTCGAAGCCCGGCGGCTTACAAGAGTCCGAGTCGGATCACACAACGTGATCGGCCTGGTTTCTAAATCGCTTTGCCTTAGCAGGCAAGCCACCATATGGCAGTTCACGCGTTCGTGTCTTGGGCCCTCACTGGGCCTACCTCCAAGAGTCACCGTCTTCATACTTCTTCTTGGGCTTCCTTGAATCTTCTTTGTATTAAACCGCCAACGGTGTAACCTGGCCCCAGGATGGCGGGTCACATCTAGGGGTTATATCCCCAACAGTAGTCATTTTTTTCTTTAACTTTAGTAGTGTGATCTACTCGCGACCAATCTGTTTTACCCAATGAAAACGATAGCGCACTATAGCAAAATAGCGTCTGCCTAAAAATACATTATTAGCGGGCTATATCGTCCTATGAGACATTGTACAGTGATTTATTTAGCGAGCCTATTCTCAACACGCTGCAGCGTGCTATTAGCGGCGTTATAGCACTCTTTTTTTTAAGTGGTTGTACCTTGTACAAAGAACTGTTCTAGAAGTCAAGGGATCCAAAACCAGCAATATTCTTGGTCATTTTTTTTTCATTCTTGTTTCAAGAGCACCACAAAATTTCATTGTGTTTTTTGTAGTACCAGATCGGACGGGGGATGCTATGTTATGTCCATGCAGAGTAACTGAGAGTGTGCTTTCCATGTCAGTTGTGATTTGCTAAATTGTTTCCTGGTTGATAAGTACCTATAAGAAGACCTGTAATCTAGTCTCATTTTTTTGAGTTGGAGTCTATGCTTCTGGTTGAGTCATGCATGGCCGTTGCTCATCTGTCTGGCTTGGTTCCTGGTGCAATGGTAGTATTGCCGTGTTTTTTTGTTTTGAGAATTTAGTAGTGCCGTGTTGTCACGTATGGCCTACTTTATTTTTATCTTGGGTGCAATTTACTTGTTGACGTATAGGTGATCTGGCTTACTATGATTTTTGTTGAATGTAGTATGTTTATAGACAGAACGTGTTGTATTTGCCACCAAAAAATGAGTGTCTTTTTAGGGGTGGAAAAAATGACTATTTTTTTGAGGGATAAAAAAAGGAGTAATGGGCCGGACCTTCTCTTTTCGCCTTTCTCGATTTTACTAGCGTGAGCTGTTCTCCTTCCGTGTCCTGTCGCAATTTTGCCTCTCTTCTCGCGGCTTTGAATGCTAGCTAGATTCAATCTAAAACTAAACCGTACCTACGTTTTTCTACTTGTTCAGCGTGAGCTCAGCTGAGGGGGAGGAGGATACATGATGGATTCCGCTGCTAATGGGATTCCCCACCCAGAGCCGGAGCCAGGATTTCTCAAAGACTAGGGCTAAAACTAAGTGACCAAAAAAATGTCAAACACTACGCATAACATTGTGTGTTAGAAGTATGCTAAAAAATCACATTAAAAATAAAATATAAATGCATTATTACAATCATAGGAAATTCAATCAAATAAATAGTTTAACAAAATGCATCATTTCAAATGTTGGTAAATAGTAGAAGGACCCGGGACTAATCGATATTTTAAAATCAAGACACTAGACATATACTAACTACTAAGTCAATGAAATTGCGAAAAAGAAAGAACATGATATACCATTATCACAAAGTGCAGTAGCCCCTTGCGGTCCCTCATTTTTTTGATAGCACTGTATAATCTTAATATCATCAATGCTTGTAAATACGTCACGCCAATATAGCACATGAAACGGTAATTCATCCATTCATCCTTCATCTTATTTTGCAGCTCAGTTTGGACAATGAAATAAAATTAACTAAGTATTACTCCCTCGCTGAAATTGACTGATATAGAGGAACTAGGGAAAACTAATTCAGAGATGATACAGAGTTTAGACTACAAATTACCTACGCAGCCGGGTGTACACGCACCGTAATGTAGCAGGAGTTGAAGAAAAACGAGAAGCCGATGGTTAGGTCACCGGACGGGGCGCATCGTGGATTGACGAGGGCGGCGGCGCAGCGCGTGAGCCAGGCGAGCGTCCGCTCACGCTTATCATCGATGGAAACGTCCGCTCGAGGATTTGTTTTCTATTCTGATCGATCGGTGTAGGCTTTTAGTTGGGCTAATGGGCTTGTAGGCTTGTACATCTGTATACTGAAGCCTGGGGCTGGGCTCATATGTATCTCAAATTGTGAATTTTTTCCTACTAGTTGGGCCACGCCTGGGGCTACAGCCCCAATTGCCCCAGGCCCACATCCGCCCCTGTCCCCACCAGTAAATTACAAAAAACCATCATGTATCTTACCATTTTCTCCCCGTGTCATTTCATTTCCCCCAGTTTGTTTTGTACATGTCCTGCTTCATGGATGGATGGATGAACTGATGTTGTGTGTTGATTATCGCAGCTGAACTTTGTTTTCCACGGTCGACCCCGAGAAGAAACCATCTATGGGTGTGGATGCCGAGCAGCAGTAGCGGCCCTCCCCGGCCTTGATGGCGGATGCCGTGTCTAAGGTGCTCGACGACGACAACCTCCTCATCGAGATACTCCTCCGCGTCGTCGGCTTCCCCACAACCCTCGTCCGTGCCGCCCTCGCTTGCAATCGCTGGCTCCACCACGCCTCCACCCTTGGCTTCCTTCGTCAGTTTCGCAAGCTGCACCGCCCCGCCTCCTCGGGATGTACCTCAGGTCCTTTGGGTGTCAGAAAGGTGTACATTTCGTCCCTATTCTGCCACATCCCCCTGAGCTTGACTGCGTGTTGCGCTACACGAGGTTCGCTGCTGTCAAAAATGCGAGTGGGCCGACTGTCCTTGACGGTAGCTGCTCCGGTGGAAAAATCGGGTTAATGTGGTTGATTGGGCCATATGCCTACCAGACGGCCCGTCTAGCGTCCATCCATAAAAAAAACACACACACAAGCGCAGCGAAGAGTTAAGCTGTTCCTCTACCCAACCTATCGTTCTCTCCCTCTGGAGTCTGGACCAAGAAGATGCCGCTCCCCCTTCCCCGGCCCTGATTCCAGTAGCCGCCGCCACGACACCGGCCTCCTGCGGATAGTGCACGGAGATGGGGGGGTCGGCCTCGGTCACGATCCCATCGTTTAGCCCCTCTGCTTCCTCTACCTCACGCACGGCGACGGCGATGAGACGGAGATTCTGGGTGCGAGGGGATCCCCAGAAAACCAAGGAGGTGTGCCGCGCCCCCCTTCCTGTGGTAAATTGGGCGATGCACTCCTGGTGACGTCGTGAGGGAGTATAAACTGGCAGGAGTCCGACGATGGCGAGGGACGCAGTGCCTGAGGACTGGGGAGGGAGAGATGGGGGCGATGGGTTCGCTGGAAATTCACGCGAACGCCTTCGGCGGTAGCTGTCGAGACGGCCGGCGCCAGGGCGGCCATCAACAAAGTCCGGCTGCTCTTTGGCGTCATGAGCACACCCCTTCTGCCCGTTCCTTCCCTGCATCTCAGCGTTAAGGGCAGGCACTCGCCGCACTCCTGCTCCAATGTCCAATTGTAAGTGCATCTCAAATTTATCAGCGTGTGTTTAGGCAAAATGCGAAGTCAAATTTCTTCTTGGATGTTTATCTGAGTACTCTTGATTTTTGAAACTCGTGGTCTGCAACTCTGCATACTGTATAGACTTATTACTCGTGATTACAGTGCTGCAAAAATTGTTCCTCCTTATAGGAACAAAGAAGGAGCTCCTAGCAGAATGTTGGTGGTTTAGGATTATGTGTTATTGAACAAGAATGATCATCCCATTGAGTATAAATGTTATTTTGATAATCATTTGTAGGATTATCCCATGAATTATTGTCGCTTAAAAATGATTTCTGTATTGAAGCAGAACTGATTTTCCCTGATTGGTAACACATTGGAGAAGAATGTCCACGTAAACAAAGTATGCAATGTGTCTCTGGCTTTTCAATCTGTCATGTTTTAGCTTCATATGAAACAAAATGCCATTCAAATATTGCCTAAATGGGAATGAAGAAGGAGCTCCTAGCGGAGGCCCACGGTGAGACTGCAGTGCGGCCAGGCCAGTCTTTGGAGAGATTATTAAAGCTATTGGTGCTTGCTGGTGAATTTCAATTGCAGAGGTCGCTCTCATGTTATATTGCAATCTGCCATCTCCAGTACTAGAGCAAACTAGTAGAATGCCCGTGCGTTGCTACGGGCTGCTTTGGCGACTTTTCTTTTACCATTAAAGCGTTCTCCTATTCTTTCTTTCTTACTTCTCGCAACTAAAAATGCTTCTTGGAATGATATGTAAAAGGATAAATTTACAACCATAATAAAATATCAAGAGTTAAAACCATATTTATCAAAGGACATTTCTACAACACATCTGACAGATTGACTACAAACATAACGGTGACTTACCACCAAATCCAATTTATATTTCACTACGTGGTTGTCCTTCCAGTGTATACCTGCAAGATCTGTCTCTCCTTCCTCCCTCCCTCTCCCTCTATCACTCCCTCGATCTCTCCCCCCTCTCCCCCCTCAATCTCTCTCATGTCGAGTGTGTTGCCTTCTCAAGAAGGCTCCAACGCTTTAGTAGCCGTCTCATGAGCACTGATTGCATATACATATACCAATATTTGTTGTATAAAAGTCGGTGAATTTTTTGCCCCTTCCAGCGACTTTGCCCCAGGAGCCTTGTCGATGTGCAACATATATACAAAAACAATTATTTGTATGCATCCCTTCTGATTGTGTAAAACTCGATGAGTTTTTAGGCCAGTCCATCATAGTTATGTCAATGACTTTGTCAATCGACATTTTTAAAGCATCATCTATCCATGAGTTTTGATATCTAATCTGCAAAACTAAACCTATAAACATATAGTTAAGTGCTAATGCATTGCAACGGGGGAGACTGCTCTACTGGTTCAACTTCAGTTGCGCCTAACATATTCTTATAGGGCACATCAGGCGACATTATTTAACAACTTGCTCATATAGACGAATTTAAGTATTGTCCATAATGTATAGAATTTCTTGTTGCGACAAAACCAGTGTTGCTCTTGCTTTATCTCACTATTGCAGCCCTTTGAAATACAAGAAATGGGCTATTAAAACACAATATTAGTCAAAAAGAGTAAATTCTTGATTTCCAGCAATATAATGTATAACAAGCATATAGCTTGTAAAAACGTCTTACATTATGGAACGGGGAAGTATTTTACTAATGCTGGGATGCTAAAAAGGTTCAGAAAAAACTACAATTGCAGTATTCAGCCTAATTGTATCCCTTGAATACATGGCAATTGCCCTAAAGTAAAACCGAAAAGTGCATGCCACATGGTGAGGGAAGTCATCTTAAAGATATGGTGCGCACCATCTTCTCTTGTTCTGTAAAATTCTTCAGTGGCCTTCTAGTATAGTATCAATATACATGAGGGTTGCTTTGGTATAGATCATTACATCTAATAGGAGAAGAGGAAAGTGTTAATAAACATGCTCAACAAAGTTTAGTTGCAGCAAATATTTCTCATTATATTCTTGGGGGCAAAAACTTCTACAATTTTTTTGCAAAACTGATGCATGATAGTACAATGCCCAAAATTTATACGATTGAGACACACAATAGAGGTGGCTAATACCATGAAAACAACCAATATGTGTTATTCCCTTTCCCAAAATAAAATGCAGCTCCCTTGAGAGAAAAAACTATGTATTATATGGAGCAGCATTTTCATGGTATCCCTGTATATATAGAACAGGGAGCAACAGGGAGCTCCCTTTTTCAAATATATCCTACCACTGAAGAATATATCCCTGTATGCCAATGAAAGCAATTGTTTTCTCTAGCTGAAGATTGCGCTACGTACCAATGAAACATTATCTATCCAGCACATACGCCACATGTGTATCAATGGAGTACAAAGCCTCTAAAAGCACATTTTTTTTAAATGCAAGAGTAGTTACCACACACCATGCACGTACTAACTCCGGTTCGGCAAATAAGTACTCCCTCCATTCCATAATTCTTGTCATGGTTTTAGTTTGAACTAAAAGCACGGCAAGAATTATGAAACTGACGGAGTACTAAACATATATCCATCGATGAGGAAGAGTCATCCATGAGCAAGTGCTAACTCCACCACTCGACTGAATCTATTCCCCAGTACCATCTAAAAACACTATTGTCAAGATGAGTACCAGAAGTCCAAAAGTGTGATACAGAAACAAATAATGAAAAACAAAACATAACTTTGTACGGACAATTGCAGTGTAAACTTTTCTGTTAAATGTGAAATATATATAGGCCTTTCCAAAGTAAATAACTACGGAGTTGGCATGGATCAGTAGAACATAGGGGACGAAGCCACAAAGGCCTGACCCAGTTGATTTGCTCTTTAATGCTCCACCTCTCAAGAGCACTTGTACTGGTGTAAAACAAGTGTAGTGTGTATTGATTTTTGTTCCCATTAATCGAAAAATAGTGCTCCCTCTTTTCCAGAATGTAGTGTGTAGATTTTTTGAAAAGTCAAACCTTGCAAATATTGACCAAGTTTACGAAGAAAACAATTTATATCTACAATACCAAATATATAAAATATAAAACTACTTCGCACAATGAATCTACTGATATGCTTGTCATTCTAGATATAAATATTTTCTCCAAAAATTTATCAAAATTTGCAAGATTTGACTTTTCAAAAAAATCTATATGCACTACATTATGGAACGTAGGGAGTAGATCATATCCAGAAGAAATAAGAAACATCTCATAATTAGTAAAAAAATATTGCGGCTGACTTGCTCTATCCCCCTATCCTTGGCTTATGTCTCTTACCGCTGCTGCCATCGTTGCATCAACTGCAGATGTTGGTGCACTCAGTGGCACCACTACGCCACGACAATCTGCGGATGCTTAGAGTCCTCGACGACCACCGCCGCTAGCCCATCTTGGTCTAACAATGGTCGGTCAGGGGCACACGCCTACAACTTCCATATATATAGAGAACTCCTGAGGTGTGTCAGATTCATCACACGTAGTTGAATAATGCGGCAGAACACTTCTACTAAAGCAAAAAAAAAAAATGCAGAGTAGAATTATCAGAAGTCTCCGTAATGACATGGTATTTATTGTTATCGTTGCACACACGGTGGATCTTGTTCTTCCACCTACAGTTAGACAAACAAATACATGCTTGCGAAGATTGCGGAATACATGTGGGCACGTTACATTATAGCAGGGATTAATAATTAAAAAAAGCATAATGCAGGTGATATTGGCACAGTTTATCAGAAAAAAAAATTAATGTGCAAATTAGCAGACGCCTTCTGTCCATAGTAGCATCAAGAGGTGAAAAACAAGTTAACTGTACCATCATGGAACCACTGAATCAACAAGGATAGTTAGAATGCAAACATATTGGAGATGAGAACTCAATTAACCTTTTACCTGGCACTAGCTTCGCATCAGATCAACTTTATGGAGAAAATTACTTGTCAACTTCCATCTCCGCATGACAACTTCCATCGACAATAGTGCTGATTTGTTTGATTACTTGTCAAATTCTCCTTTAATAGTGGAGATAAGTAATGGTGTAGTAGCATGTGTTAAATCTAATTTTGAGGGGTTGAATACCAGATTAAATTTAATAATTCATATGATAGTAAACAAATCATACTGATCTTTCACACTCAATATTTACTTGTCTTCTCTTTTATAACATATTGTATATCTACTTCCCGCATTAATATGCTCGATACCCATGTTTCTTTAATCGCCAACCCCAAGTCACTACAGGACCATCAGGTTATGTAGGTGCTAAACATTACAACTGATAAGCTTCTTGTCAGCAAAAATGTTTTAAAAGTCAGCCAACACATACTTTATATTGGCTTAAATTTTAAAAAAATTGTATTTTTATCCCAAAAATTTGAACATTGCAAATTTTAGGTGAACTCTAAAATGATTGTATCTACTGGAAGCAGCGAGAATGCAGCACACAATTACATATATCTACCATCTATAAATGTAATCTTTGTTTCTATTTAACAATGAAACTTTCAGTAGGGATGCATAATATAAACCCAGCCAGATGCGGTAATTGATATTGATATGTTACTGGGTGATGGGAGTATGTAGGCTGCATCTACGAATCCAAAAGCAATTGGAATTCTACAATTAGGCAAACAAATCCCTATGAGAGAATGACTCACCCCTCGACGATTATGGTTGTTTTTATATTACGGACAACACAGCAGCAAACCTGATCAGACTTTATCCAGTCTGAGCCCTATAAGAAAACGTAAGCTTTCTTATCCTTTAAATTAGGATCAATTCTTGAACATACAGTTGCTTAGAAAGAGAACCAAATAGGAGTGTTCGGATCGAGATGAAAGAACATGCCTCTATTTATCAGATGTTTATTAGGTACATAACACCCTGCAACATATTCTCTAGGGATGTTGCCTACGCAAAGTGTAGTATACACATGTTTTTGACCCGCAAACACAACTAAGGGATGCCAGCAAAATTCAGAAAAGTAGATGATATATGTTTGTAGGATAGATCTTCTACTGTATGCAAGGATTAAGTTAGATGACCACATACCTTGCTCAAGTTGCGGAACTGATTCCGGGATTCCATATATCTGAATTTGGTCGGTGGATATCCTGCATATATTACAAACAGCGGGTGTTAAATGTTGGCTGTACCGTCATACAAATGAGGGACTACAGTTACAATTGGATGCGCTGATATCACAAGCAATGTGATTTATGTGCAATCATAGGGATTAAAAAAGTACCTTGGAGCGTAGTGAAGGAAATATGCCCTAGAGGCAATAATAAAGTTGTTATTTTATATTTCCTTATTCATGATAAAGGTTTATTATTCATGCTAGAATTGTATTGATTGGAAACCATGATACGTGTGTGAATACATAAACAGACACCGTGTCCCTAGTGAGCCTCTACTAGACTAGCTCGTTGATCAAAGATGGTTAAGGTTTCCTAACCATGGACATTGATACGTCTCCATCGTATCTACAATTTTTGATTGTTTCAAGCTAATATTATACAACTTTTATACACTTTTGGCAACATTTTATATGATTTATTTGGACTAACATATTGATCCAGTGCCGAGTGCCAGTTCCTGTTTGTTGCATGTTTTTTGTTTCGCAGAAAATCCATATCAAATGAAGTCCAAACGCGATAAAAATTTACGGAGAATTATTTAGGAATATATGTGATTTTTGGGACTTCGAATCAATGCAAACGGGGGCCCATACCCACCACAAGACACCTGGGCGCGCCCTAGGGCCCAGGCGCGCCGTGGTGGGTTGTGCTCACCTCGTACGTCGGTTGGAGCTCTACTTCGGGCGCAAGGAAGCTTATATCCGAAAAAAAATCATGTTAAAATCTCAGCACAATCGGAGTTACGGATCTCCGGGAATATAAGAAACGGTTTTTGGACAGATCTGAAGAACGCGAAACAGAAGAGAACAGAGAGGGAGATCCAATCTCGGAGGGGCTCCCGCCCCTCCGCCGCCATGGAGGCCATGGACCAGAGGGGGAACTCTCCTCCCATCTAGGGGGGAGGCCAAGGAATAAGAAGAAGGAGGGGGCTCTCTCCCCTCTCTCCCGGCGGCGCCGGAGTGCCGCCGGGGCAAGGATTGGCACGGCGATCTACATCAACAATCTTGCTACCGTCAACACCAACTTTCTCCCCCTCTATGCAGCGGTGTAACACCTCTTCTCCCCGATGTAATCTCTACTTAAACATGGTGCTCAACTCCATATATTATTTCCCAATGATATTTGGCTATCCTATGATGTTTCAGTAGATCTGTTTTGTCCTGTTGGTTAATCGTGATCTTGGTTGGTATGATTGTATATTTTATTTATGGTGCTGTCCTACGGTGCCCTCCGTGTCACACAAACGGAGGGGCCCCCGCTGTAGGGTGTTGCAATACGTTCATGATTCGCTTATGGTGGGTTGCGAGAGTGACAGAAGCGTAAACCCGAGTAGGTGGGTTGTTGCGTATGGGATAAAGAGGATTTGATACTTAATGCTATGGTTGGGTTTCACGACCTTAATGATCTTTACTAGTTGCGGATGCTTGCTAGGGGTCCAATCATGAGTGCATATGATCCAAGTAGAGAAAGTATGTTAGCTCATGCCTCTCCCTCATGTAAAATTGCAAGAATGATTACGGGTACTTGTTATCGATTTCCTAGGGACAAATGACTTTCTTGTTGACAAAAGCTATCTACTTTTATTACCTTGCAATATATTCGTAGTTTTATTCTCACAAAGTACTCATAGTTTTATTCTTGCAAAATAGTTTCATACTTGTTTTAGGTAAAGCAAACGTCAAGTGTGCGTAGAGTTGTATCGGTGGTCGATAGAACTTGAGGGTATATTTGTTCTACCTTTAGCTCCTCGTTAGGTTCGACACTCTTATTTATCGAAGAAGGCTACAAACGATCCCCTATACTTGTGGGTTATCAAGACCTTTTTCTGGCGCCGTTGCCGGGGAGCAATAGCATGGGGTGAATATTTTCTCGTGTGTGCTTGTTTGCTTTATCACTAAGTAGTTTTTATTTTCTGTTCTAAGATGTTCTCTATCTTTAGTTATGGATATGGAACACGAAACACAAAAAAAATTAGTTGTACTTGTTACTCATGGAGATGGGGAACCTCCTAAAACCCTCGATGCTCGTTATGTGAAAAATATTATGTACTACTTTGATAATCCTGAGAAAACCCCATTCAACTTGATAATGGGAGTAACGTTGGATCAACGTGAATACTTTAGGGATTATCGCTTGACTCAAAAGGGAAAACTTTTATAGGATCAAACTGAAATGTTGCAATGGTATGCTTGGAATTTGTGCTCGAGATATGATTATACTTGTTGCTCTAGGATGATGGCTCGACACCTTCCCTTTTCATGTGAATTTAATGATAATGAAACCTTGGCTTCTTATGCCAATGGTAGATATGATTATTATGATGTGGAACGAATAGAAGAATTTGTTGCTTTTAAGGGTGCTTATGAAATTGAATCTTTGTTTTTAAAGTATGAAGTCTTTGATGATGATGTTTATAGACCCAAATTTTTTGCTATAGTTAAATATTGCTATGATAATTGCAAATACAATTCCGATATTGATATATTTATTGAGAAAGTCTCCGCTGTCCAAGAAGAGACTAATATTTTGCAGGAGTCTATGGAAGAAGGAATTGATGAAACTGTGAGCTCATTGGATGAAAAAGATGATGAGGAGAGCGATGAACAAAAGGAGGAAGAGCGGATTAGCTACCCGTGCCCACCTTCTAATGAGAGTAACTCTTCTACTCATACATTATTTAATTTCCCTCCGTGCTTATCGAAGGATGAATGCTATGATAATTGCTATGATCCCGTTGATTCATTTGAAATATCCCTTCTTGATGAACTTGATGCTTGCTGTGCTTGTGGCCATGATGCCAACATGAATTATGCCTATGGAGATGAACTTTCTATAGTTCCTTATGTTAAGAATGAAATTATTGCTATTGCACCCACACATGATAATCCTATTATCTTCTTGAATTCTCCCAATTACACTATATCGGAGAAGGTTGCACTTATTAAGGATTACATTGATGGGTTGCCTTTTACCGTTGCACATGATGATTTTGAGGAATATAGTATGCATGTGCTTGCTGCTCCTACTTGCAATTATTATGAGAGAGGAACTACACCTCCGCCTCTCTATGTCTTCAACACGATAAAATTGCAAGAAACTGCTTATGCTATGTATTGGCCTTTACTTGATGTGCATGAATTATTCTTGTATGACATGTCGATGCATAGGAAGAGAGTTAAACTTCATCATTGCATGATATATGTTGCTTTATGCTCACTACTAAATGCCAAATCGTTGCTAATTAAAATTGGCTTTGATATACCTTGGGATCCGGGTGGATTCATTACTTGAGCACTTTATGCCTAGCTTAATGGCTTTAAACAAAGCGCTGCCAGGGAGACAACCCAGAAGTTTTAGAGAGTCATTTATTTCTATTGAGTTCTTTTATAAAGTTTAAAAACAAAAAAAAATATAGAGGGGAACTTAAAACTTCACAAAAAGAAAAGTGAAAGTGAGAGGGACGAGCATTGTGAAAGTGGGAGCTAGCCTTGAACTTTGTTCATGCCCATGGAAACTTTGTGAATCTTAATTACAGAAACTTTTCAACAAAAATAATTATCCCCTTGTAAAATTCCATTGTATTATAAAAATAATGTGCCAAGATTTGCCTTTAGGATGATTAGATTGCTTGTTGGTATGTGCGGTGCAAAAACAGAAACTTTGGCTGTACTGCGCGATTTTACATTTTTTACTAGAACATCGAAAGTTTCAGAAACTTTTTGCACAGTCTTTCTATACAAATTGTTTATTTTTTCCTAATGTTTCAGAATTTTTGGAGTACCATAAGTATGGTAGGTGTTCAGATTCCTCCAGACTGTCCTGTTTAAGACAGATTCGGTTTTTGATGCATTGTTTTGCTTGTTTTGATGAAACTATCAATTTTTATCGGTGGTATAAGCCATGTAAAAGTTATAATACAGTAGCTACAATGCAAAAATAAAATATGAATTGGTTCGCAACAGTACTTAGAGTAGTGATTTGCTTTATTATACTAACGGATCTTACCGAGCTTTCTATTGAGTTTTGTGTGGATGAAGTGATCAAAGATCGAGGAGGTCTCAATATGAGGAGAAGGAGGAGAGGCAAGAGCTCAAGCTTGGTGATGCCCAAGGCACCCCAAGTAAATATTCAGGGAGACTCAAGCGTCCAAGCTTGGGGATGCCCCGGAAGGCATCCCATCTTTCTTCAACAAGTATCGGTATGTTTTCGTCTTGGTTTCGTTCATGTGATATGTGTAAATCTTGGAGTGTCTTTTGTGGTTAGTTTTTCATTTTTATTTTATGCACCATGCTGGTATGAGATAGTCCATGGTTGATTTAAATAATGCTTATTGCACTTCACTTATATCTTTTGAGTGTGGCTTTATAGAATGCTTCATGTGCTTCACTTATATAATTTGAAGTTTGGATTGCCTGTTTCTCTTCACATAGAAAACCGTTGTTTGAAGAATGCTCTTTTGCTTCACTTATATTTATTAGAGCATGATATTTTGTAGAAAGAATTAAACTCTCATGCTTCACCTATACCTATTTAGAGAGTCAACAGGAATTGGTCAATTGCATGGTTAGTCATAAAATCCTACATAAAACTTGTGGATCACTGAATATGATATGTTTGATTCCTTGCAATAGTTTTGCGATATAGAGATGGAATATGTGGGAGGTACTAGTAAATAGTTGTGGTTAGTAAGAATATTGGTGTTAAGGTTTGTGATTCCCGAAGCATGCACGTATAGTCTCTCGTTATGCTATGAAGTTGGAGCATGATTCATTATTGATTATCTTCCTTATGAGTGGCGGTCGGGGAAGAGCGATGGTCTTTTCCTACCAATCTATCCCCCTAGGTGCATGCGTAGTAGTACTTTGCTTCGAGGGCTAATAAACTTTTGCAATAAGTATATGAGTTCTTTATGACTAATGTGAGTCCATGGATTATATGCACTCTTACCTTTCCGCAATTGGCTAGCCTCTACGGTACTGTGCATTGCCCTTTCTCACCTCAAGATGTGGTGCAAACTTCGCAGGTGCATCCAAACCCCGTGATATGATACGCTCTATCACACATAAGCCTTATTATATCTTCCTCAAAACAGCCACCATACCTACCTATTATGGCCTTTCCATAGCCATTCCGAGATATATTGCCATGCAACTTCCACCGCTTCCGTTTTGATGACTTGAGCATTCATTGTCATATTGCTTTGCATGATCATAAGATAGCTAGCATGATACTTCCATGGCTTGTCCTTTTTTGATATCGTTGTTACGCTAGATCATTGCACATCCTGGTACACTGCCAGAGGCATTCATATAGAGTCATACTTTGTTCTAGGTATCGAGTTGTAATTTTTATTTCTTTTTGAGTTATAAGTAAATAGAAGTGTGATGATCATCATTATTCATTATTAGAGCATGTCCCAGTGAGGAAAGGATGATGGAGACTATGATTCCCCCACAAGTCAGGATGAGACTCCGGACAATGAGAGAAAAAAAAAGAAAAAAAAGAATGAAAAAAGAAAAAAAGAAGAAAAAAAGAAAAAAAGGGAGAAGGGGCATTGTTACTATCCTTTACCACACTTGTGCTTCAAAGTAGCACCATGTTTTTCATATAGAGAGTCTCCTATGTAGTCACTTTCATATACTAGTGGGAATTTTTCATTATAGAACTTGGCTTGTATATTCCAATGATTGGCTTGCTCCACTAGTAGAAAAAGGCTTATTTGTCCCGGTTCATAAGGCCCATTTGTCCCGGTTCCCAAACCGGGACTAAAGGGTCGGGACTAAAGCCCCCCCCTTTAGTCCCGGTTGTGTTACGAACCGGGACTAAAGGCCCTCCACGTGGCCGCTCTCTGGAGCTCCACCTTTAGTCCCGGTTTGTAAAACCAACCAGGACTAAAGGAATTTTTTTTTTGAAATTTTGTTTTTCTGAATTTTTTTGATAAATAAAATTTTGAATTTTTTTGAATATTTTCTTATTTTCAAATTTTTGAATTATTTGACAATTCAATCTCTAATCACCCACTCTAATCACCCCTCATCATTGCTCAATTATGAACCACTCATTCCAAATCGTCTAACTTCCCGGCCGGTCACCCATCCTCTCACTACTACAGCCTGAGCACGCTTAACTTTTGAGTTCTATTCCCCCTAGTTTCCAAGTCTGCACTTGTTGTTTTCCTGAGAAAACTAAGTTGTCAATCCTATTAACCCTTAGGAGTTGAACTTGAGCATTAAGCACCGTTTGAGTTTGAAATTATTATTTTAAAAAACAATAATTATTTATTAACACTAATATTTCTTGAATAAGTAGTTTGACCATAGTTTGACCACAATTTGACCAGATTTGACCATAGTTTGACCACAGTTTGACCAGATTTGACAATAGTTTGACCACAGTTTTTGTTTAATTCTTTTTGCTGTTAGGTCACAAAAATTATAAACTTTCTGTTAGTGCCATTAGTTTTCAAATTTGAAAAGTTTAAATTTGAATTCTTTGAAATTTGTGTGAATCACTAGTTTGTCAATAACTTTACTATAAAAATAGATTTTTGAGTGATTCTTTTTCCTACTATTTAATATTACTGTGTTTTAACATTATATTCAAAAACAGATTTTGTTATTTTAGTTTCTAACAAAAAATTCTTTATGGATAATTTTTTTTGTCTATACAGTTTCTAACAAAAAAATTCTTTATGAAAATTCATTTTGCCATTAATGTTTTGAACAGAAAATACTTTGATAATTTTTAGTTGCATAAATTTTATATAATTTTAGTTTCAAAAATACTAGAGGTTTATAAAAGCTTTTTAGTTGATTCCTTTTGCTATTAGAGTTTTATAAAAGCTTTTTAGTTGATTCTTTTTGCTATTGAAGAATATTATAGTTTTGTTTTAGTTGATCGTAACGGAATATTTTAATTGATTATTTTAAGTTCATTCTTTTTGCTATTAGTTCATTCTTTTTGGGCTAAATGACCCTGAAATTGAAAAGCACTACAAATGAACTCTGAAAAGGTTGAAAGTTGGCATGGTATCATCATTTCACCCACATAGTTTGTGCTAAAAAGTTGAGAGGGTTACAGCAAAAACTGGATGCACTTCGTGTACAAAACGGGCAATCTCTTTCGAAGTATCAAGGTTTCATACGGAAACTCGTCTGTTACAAAGGGATTTCATTTTTTTTGAACTTATTTGAACTCCAGACTTTTTGTGTGTTCAAAATGCACCATTCAAAGCCAATAATCATCATAGTCATTACCACCAACACTATTTAATCATCATAGTCATAGTGTAGCTATCTAATCACCACGAACACTAGCTAATAATAATCATCATAGTCATTACCACCAACACTAGCTATTTAATCATCATAGTCATAGTGTAGCACATCATCATCTTCAAACTCATTGTAGCTAGCTATCACTCCTGCTGCTCTCTCTCAGGTAAAATAGCATAGAACATGTGTAGCACGCCTGCTTCATCATATTGGAGCATGCAGATGAACCTGTCTCCTAATTGTGGGCTGCGCTTCTGATTGCTGCCCCCTAGTACTTCTCTGTGATCCTTCACAATTTTGCTCCAGTCTTTGACTATTAAGACTTGCTCACTTTTAGAAATCCTGAATGCACTCATGTGCAATGTAGGATGTCTTGGCCGTAAGCTAACCATTGCCATGCGACCTTTAGGCTCGACCCAATGAGGCACAACTATCATTGGGAGTCCCTGTTGAAGAACATCGTAGTAACATACTTAGCAATGAAGTTTAGCTTAAAAAATAATGTATGCAAAAGATGCACTGAGGACAAATAGTAAAAATCTTACCATCTTTCCTAAATAGATATGACCGTAGTTCAATACGCACGCTAGTGGTCACACGTTTTGAGTACTAAGATTTTCAAGTCCAGGGAAATAATTTGTCTTGATAGTATCAAGATCCTCAAGCCATGAAACAAAATGACTTATCTCCTCGCAGTTTAGTTCAGCCCCGGGACAGTAGTAGGTCATGTCTACCAAGCGCTGGACATGTTTGCTTGAATGGAAATAAGCTGTCAATAGAAATTAGTTGTCAACTATTTTTGAATAAACAATATCCAAGACATAAATATGGTTGAGAAACTCACATAATGGTAGAACTGGAGGCGTCTGCACATCGACCCAGATGTCGATATTACCTTCAATATCATCTTCCGGACGAATATCAAAGGTGATAAGCATATCAGGCTCAAATGCATAAGCCTTGCATAGTGATCTCCAATTTTTGCATTCAAAATAGGTGTAGGTGTCTGCATTGTATAATTTTGCGGCAAAAGTATAACCATGCTCGGTCCTCAAGTGAACTATCTTTACCTCCATAGTTTCCATAGGACTGAAACCAATCTTATCCAAGACATAAATTCTTGCATGGCAGGGGATACGCTAGTAGAATAGTAAAAAAATTAAAATTATAAGTTGAAGCAAAAGAAGCAGAAGTCATGTTTAATTACGAAAAAAGACTTGTCGTTGTGACTTACTGTATCCACTTCGAAGGTCTCATCCAGCTTGATGCTGAAGCGCCTACCACCAAATAAGAAATTTCTGTCACACATGCCGCGCTCGTCTTCGCAGTATTCGCACATACCGAAATCATTTTCGTCGTCAGACATTTCCTATGTTCATAGTTGATCAAAAATTGATTGAAGGCAACTACCAGGAAACTCAACAAACAGAAGCGACCCCCACGACAACAGTCGGCATTCTTCCTCTCTCTAATATATATAATAACAAACAATAATAAATTAAGAAAATTACACAAGTATCTATCTTAATCATACAAGTAAGAACTTTTTTCTTTTACAAAGAAGATAAGACCAAGAGGCTCACCACTGTGGTGCCGGCGACGAGATCGGCGCGGGCGATCGACGGCGGTGAGGACGGGGACGGAACAGGACGGACCGCCAAACCTAGAAAAATCTCGAGGAAAATGGAGCTTGGACAAGGAGTTTCGAGAGGAGAAAACTTAAGTGTGGCTCGGGCATTTCATCAAACACCTCATGTGCATACGAGGTGAGCTAGAGCACCACAAAGCTCTCCCACGGCCGACCCAAAAAACAGAGCACTCCACTGCTCTGCTCGCGGGCGAGGGGGTATATATAGGCATCTCATTGGTCCCGGTTCGTGGCTGGAACCGGGACTAAAGGTCCCCCTTTGGTCCTAGTTCCAGCCACGAACCGGGACCAATGGTTGTGGGCCAGGAGCGAGGCCCATTGGTCCCAGTTCGTGGCTGGAACCCAGACTAAAGGGGCCAGACGAACCGGGACCAATGCCCCAAGAGGCCCGGCCGCCCCCTGGCCTCACGAACCGGGACCGATGCCCCCTTTGGTCCCGGTTCGTGAGTGAACCGGGATTAATGGGCTGGCCCTGCCTGGACCAAAGCCCTGTTTTCTACTAGTGCTCAAATGCCCAAGGTCTTCATGAGCAAGAAAGTTGGATGCACACCTACTTAGTTTTCATGTTGAGCTTTCATACACTTATAGCTCTTAGTGCATCCGTTGCATGGCAATCCCTACTCCTCACATTGATATCAATTGATGGGCATCTCCATAGCCCGTTGGTTTGCCGCGTCGATGTGAGACTTTCTTACTTTTTTGTCTTCTCTATATTTACCCCTATCATCATACTCTATTCCACCCATAGTGCTATATGCATGGCTCACGCTCATGTATTGCGTGAGGGTTGAAAAAGCTGAAGCGCGTTAAAAAGTATGAACCAATTGCTCGGCATATCATCGGGGTTGTGCACGATAAATACTTTGTGTTAAGAAGACAGAGCATGACAAGACTATATGATTTTGTAGGGATAGCTTTCTTTAGCGTTGATATTTTGAAAGACATGATTGTTTGTTGGGATGCCTGAGTATTGATGTCTTTATGTCAAATTATAGACTATTGCTTTGAATCACTTATGTCTTAATATTCATGCCATGATTAGACATATGATCAAGATTATGCTAGGTAGCATTCCACATCAAAAATTATCTTTTTTATCATTTACCTACTCGAGGACGAGCAGGAATTAAGCTTGGGGATGCTGATACGTCTCCGTCGTATCTATAATTTTTGATTGTTTCATGCCAATATTATACAACTTTTGTACACATTTTATATGATTTATTTGGACTAACATATTGATCCAGTGCCCAGTGCCAGTTCCTGTTTGTTGCATGTTTTTTGTTTCACAGAAAATCCATATCAAAAGAAGTCCAAACGCGATAAAAATTTACGGAGAATTATTTTGGAATATATGTGATTTTTGTGACTTGGAATCAATGCAAACAGGGGCCCACACCCACCACAAGACACCTGGGCGCGCCGTGGTGGGTTGTGCTCACCTCGTATGTCGGTTGGAGCTCTACTTCGGGCGCAAAGAAGCTTATATCCGGAAAAAAGTCGTGTTAAAATCTCAGCGCAATCGGAGTTACAGATCTCCGGGAATATAAGAAACGGTTTTCGGCCAGATCTGAAGAACGCGAAACAGAAGAGAACAGAGAGGGAGATCCAATCTCGGAGGGGCTCCTACCCCTCCGCCGCCATGGAGGCCATGGACCATAGGGGGAACTCTCCTCCCATCTAGGGGGGAGGCCAAGGAAGAAGAAGAAGGAGGGGGGCTCTCTCCCCCTCTCTCCCGGTGGCGCCGGAGTGCTGCCGGGGCAAGGATCGGGACGGCGATCTACATCAACAATCTTGCTACCGTCAACACCAACTTTCTCCCCCTCTATGCAGCGGTGTAACACCTCTTCTCCCCGCTGTAATCTCTACTTAAACATGGTGCTCAACTCCATATATTATTTCCCAATGATATTTGGCTATCCTATGATTTTTGAGTAGATCCTTTTTGTCCTGTGGGTTAATCGTGATCTTGGTTGGTATGATTGTATATTTTATTTATGGTGCTGTCCTACGGTGCCCTCCTTGACGTGCAAACGGAGGGGCCCCCACTGTAGGGTGTTGCAATACGTTCATGATTCGCTTATGGTGGGTTGCGATAGTGACAGAAGCTTAAACCCCAGTAGGTGGGTTGTTGTGTATGGGATAAAGAGGACTTGATACTTAATGCTATGGTTGAGTTTCACGACCTTAATGATCTTTAGTAGTTGTGGATGCTTGCTAGGGGTCCAATCATAAGTGCATATGATCCAAGTAGAGAAAGTATGTTAGCTCATGCCTCTCCCTCATGTAAAATTGCAAGATGATTACCGGTACTTGTTATCGATTGCCTAGGGACAAATGACTTTCTTGTTGACAAAAGCTATCTACTTTTATTACCTTGCAATTTATTCATAGTTTTACTCTCGCAAAGTACTCATAGTTTTATTCTTGCAAAATAGTTTCATACTTGTTTTAGGTAAAGCAAACGTCAAGTGTGCATAGAGTTGTATCGGTGGTCAATAGAACTTGAGGGAATATTTGTTCTACCTTTAGCTCCTCGTTGGGTTCGACACTCTTATTTATAGAAGAAGGCTACAAACGATCCCCTATACTTGTGGGTTATCATACATGAGTTGTCATTTGATAACGGGATCACATCATTACTAGAATGATGTGATAGACAAGACCCATCTGTTAGCTTAGCATAATGATCGTTCAGTTTTATTGCTATTGCTTTCTTCATGTCAAATACATATTCCTTCGGCTATGAGATTATGAAACTCCCGGATACCAGAGGAATGCCTTCTGTGCTATCAAACGTCACAACATAACTGGGTGATTATAAATATGCTCTACAGGTATCTTCGAAGGTGTTTGTTGAGTTGGCATATATCAAGATTAGGATTTGTCACTCCGAGTATCGAAGAGGTATCTCTGGGCCCTCTCGGTAATACACGTCATAAGCTTGCAAGCAGACGACTAAGGAGTTAGTCCCGAGGTGATGTATTACGAAACGAGTAAAGAGACTTGCCGGTAACGAGATTCAACTAGGTATGAAGATACCGACGATCGAATCTCGGGCAAGCAACATATCGATGGACAAAGGGAATTACGTATGTTGTCATAATGGTTCGACCGATAAAGATCTTCGTAGAATATGTAGGAGCCAATATGGGCATCCAGGTTCCGCTATTGGTTATTGACCGGAGAGGTGTCTCAGTCATGTCTACATAGTTCTTGAACCCGTAGGGTCCACACGCTTAACGTTCGATGACGATATAGTATTATATGAGTTATGTTATTTGTTGACCGAATGTTGTTCGAAGTCCCGGATGAGATCACGGACATGACGAGGAGCCTCGAAATGGTTGAGAGGTAAAGATTGATATATAGGACGATAGTATTTGGACACCGGAAGTGGGCCTTATGGGCCCCCGGCAAAAGATATGGGCCTTATGGGCCAAGAGGGGAAACGCACCAGCTACAAGGGGCTGGTGCGCCCCCCATATGGGCCGACCTAAGGAGGAGAAGGAAAGGGGAGAAGGGAAAGGTAAGTGTGGATTAGGATTCCCACTTCCTTCCCTCTCCCCCCCTCTTTCCTTCCCCCTCCGACAAACATGGCAGGGGGGGCGCGGCCAAGTGCAGGAGCCCAAGTAGGATTTGGACCTACTTGGGGCTCCCCTTGGCCTCTCCCCTCTCCCTCCCACCAATATATATGAGGAGGGGGGGTGCCTAGCACACCGCAGACAATTGCCTAGCCGTGTGCGGCGCCCCCCTCCACCGTTTACACCCCAGTCATATTTTCGTAGTGCTTAGGCGAAGCCCTGCGGAGATCACTTCATCTACTACCTCGACGTCTTGCTGGATCAAGAAGGCGAGGAAAGTCACCGAGCTGAACGTGTGCAGAACACGGAGGTGTCGTGCGTTCGGTACTTGATCGGTTGAAGCGCGAAGAAGTTCGACTACATCAACTGCGTTGTGAAACGCTTTTGCTTACGGTCTACGAGGGTACGTAGACACACTCTCCCCCTCGTTGCTATGCATCTCCATGGATAGATCATTGCATGTACGTAGAATTTTTTTGTTTTCCATGCAACGATTCCCAACAGTGGCATCATGAGCCAGGTCTATGCGTAGATGATATGCATGAGTAGAACACAAAGAGTTATGGGCGGTGTTAGTCATGCTGCTTACCACAAGTGTCTTATTTTGATTCAGCGGTATTGTGGGATGAAGCAGCCCGGACCAACCTTACATGTCCACGCACATGAGACCGGTTCCACCGACTGACATGCAACTAGTTTTGCATAAAGGTGGCTGGCGGGTGTCTGTTTTTCCTACTTTAGTTGAATCGAATTTGACTGTGGCCGGTCCTTGAAGAAGGTTAAAACAGCAAACTTGACGAAACACCGTTGTGGTTTTTGCCGTAGGTAAGAACGGTTCTTGCTAGAAACCCGTAGCAGCCACGTCAAACTTGCAACAACAAAGTAGAGGACGTCTAACTTGTTTTTGCAGGGTATGTTGTGATGGGATATGGTCAAGACATGATGTGATATACGTTATTGTATGAGATGACCATGTTTTTTAAATTATCGGCAACCGGCAGGAGCCTTATGGTTGTCTCTTTATTGTATGAATTGCAAACGCCATGTAATTGCTTTACTTTATCACCATGCGTTAGCGATAGTTGTAGAAGCAATAGTTGGTGAGACGACCACGACTCAACGATGGAGATCAAGGTGTCGAGCCGGTGACGATGGAGATCATGACGATGCTTTGGAGATGGAGATCAAAAGCACGAGATGATGATGGCCATATCATGTCACATATTTTGATTGCATGTGATGTTTATCTTTTATGCATCTTATTTTGCTTAGTACGGCTGTAGCATTATAAGATGATCACTTCACTAAATTTCAAGGTAAAAGTGTTCTCCCTGAGTATGCACCGTTGCTACAGTTCTTCGTGTTGAGACACCACATGATGATCGGGGTGATAGACTCTACATTCACATACAACGGGTGTAAGGCAGCTTTGCACATGTAGAATACTTGGGTTAAACTTGACGAGCCTAGCATGTACAGACATGGCCTCGGAACACTAGAGACCGAAAGGTCGAACGTGAATCAGATAGTAGATATGATCAACATAGAGATGTTCACCATTGATGACTACCCCATCTCACGTGATGATCGGACATGGGTTAGTTGATTTGGATCACATATTACTTAGATGACTTGAGGGATGTCTATTTAAGTGGGAGTTCTTAAGTAATTTGATTAATTGAACTTAATTTATCATGAACTTAGTCTTATAGTTTTGCATGTCTATGTTGTAGATCATTGGCCCGTGCTACCGTCCCCTGAATTTTAGTGCGTTCCTAGAGAAAGCTAAGTTGAAAGATGATGGTAGCAACTACACGGACTGGGTCCGTAACTTGAGGATTATCCTCATTGTTGCACAGAAGAATTATGTCCTTGATGCACCGCTAGGTGACAGACCTATTGTAGGAGCAGATGCAGACGTTATGAACGTTTGGCAAAGCTCGATATGATGACAACTTAATAGTTTAGTGCGCCATGCTTTACGACTTAGAACCGGGACTTCAAAAACGTTTTGAACTGCACGGAGCATATGAGATGTTCCAAGAGCTGAAATTTGTATTTCAGACTCATGCCCGTGTCGAGAGGTATGAGACCTTTGACAAGTACTTTTCCTACAAGATGGAGGAGAATAGCTCAACCAGTGAGTATGTGCTCAGAATGTCTGGGCACTACAATCGCTTGAATCAAGTGGGAGTTAATCTTCCAGATAAGATATTGATTTACAAAGTTCTCTAGTCACTATCACCAAGCTACTAGAACTTCATGATGAACTATAATATGCAAGGGATGACGAAAATGATTCCCGAGCTCTTCGCGATGCTGAAATCGGCGAAGGTAGAAATCAAGAAAGAGCATCAAATGTTGATGGTTAACAAGACCACTAGTTTCAACAAAAAGGGCAAAAAGGGAAAGAAAGGGAACTTCAAGAAGAATGGCAAACAAGTTGCCGCTCCCATGAAGAAACCCAAAGCTAAACCCAAGCCTGAAACTGAGTGCTTCTACTGCAAAGGAAATGGTCACTGGAAGCGGAACTTCCCCAAATACTTGGCGGATAAGGATGGCAAAGTGAACAAAGGTATATTTGATATACATGTTATTGATGTGTACTTTACTAGTGTTCATAGTAGCCCCTGGGTATTTGATACCGGTTCAGTTGCTAAGATTAGTAACTCGAAACAGGAGTTGCAAAATGAACTTGCGAACCATGCCTCATGGGCAAGATGACTAAAACTCCGTTCTCCGGAACAATGGAGCGAGGTAATGACTTATTGGAAATAATACATACCGATGTATGCAGTCCGATGAGTGTTGAAGCACACGGTGGGTATCGTTATTTTCTCACCTTCACTGATGATTTGAGTAGATATGGGTATATCTACTTGATGAAACACAAGTCTGAAACATTTGAAAAGTTCAAAGACTTTCAGAGTGAAGTTGAGAATCATCGTAACAAAAAAAATAAAGTTTCTATGATCCGATCGCGTAGGCGAATATTTGAGTTATGAGTTTGGCCTTCATTTAAAACAATGTGGAATTATTTCACAACTCATGCCACGTGGAACACCACAGCGTAATCATGTGTCCGAACGTCATAACCATACTTTATTAGATATGGTGCGTTCTATGATGTCTCTTACCGATTTACCACTATCGTTTTGGGATTATGCGTTAGAGACAGCTGCATTCACATTAAATAGGGCACCATCTAAATTCATTGAGATGACACCGTATGAACTATGGTTTGGCAAGAAACCTAAGGGGATGCGACGCTTATCTCAAAAGGCTTCAACCTGATAAGCTCGAAACTAAATCGGAGAAGTGCGTCTTCATAGGATACCCTAAGGAAACTATTGGGTACACCTTCTACCACAGATCTAAAGGCAAGATCTTTGTTGCAAATTTTGGATCCTTTCTAGAGAAAGAGCTTCTTTCGAAAGAATTGAGTGGGAGGAAAGTAGAATTTGATGAGGTAATTGTACCTTCTCTCGAATTGGAGAGTAGTACATCACAGAAAACCGTTCCCGTGATGCCTACACCAACTAGAGAGGAAGCAAATGATAACGATCATGAAGCTTCAGATCAAGTTACTACTCAACCTCGTAGATCGACCAGAGCAAGATCCGCACCAGAGTGGTACGGTAATCCTGTCCTAGAAGTCATGTTATTAGACCAAGGCGAACCTACGAACTATGAAGAAGCTATAATGATCCCAGATTCCAACAGATGGCTTGAGGCCATGAAATCTGAGATAGGATCCATGTATGAGAACAAAGTGTGGACTTTGGTGGATTTGCCCAATGATCGGCAAGCCATAGAGAATAAATGGATCTTCAAGAAGAAGACTGACGCTGATGGTAATGTTACTGTCTGCAAAGCTTGACTTGTCGCGAAAGGTTTTTGACAAGTTCAAGGAGTTGACTATGATGAGACTTTCTCACCCGTAGCAATGCTTAAGTCCATCCGAATCATGTTAGAAATTGCCGCATTTTATAATTATGAAATCTGGCAAATGGATGTCAAAACTGCATTCCTTAATGGATATCTTAAAGAAGAGTTGTATATGATGCAACCAGAAGGTTTTGTCAATCCTAAAGGTGCTAACAAAGTGTGCAAGCTCCAGCGATCCATCTGTGGACTGGTGCAAGCATCTCGGAGTTGGAATATACGCTTTGATGATGTGATCAAAGCATATGGTTTTATATAGACTTACGGTGAAGCCTGTATTTACAAGAAAGTGAGTGGGAGCTCTGTAGCATTTCTAATATTATATGTGGATGACATATTTCTGATTGGAAATGATATAGAATTTCTGGATAGCATAAAAGGATATTTGAATAAGAATTTTTCAATGAAAGACCTCGGTGAAGCTACTTACGTATTTAGCATCAAGATCTATAGGGATAGATCGAGTTGTTTAATAGAACTTTCACAAAGCACATACCTTGACAAAGTTTTGAAGAAGTTCAAAATAGATCAGTCAAAGAAAGGGTTCTTGCCTGTGTTGCAAGGTGTGAAGTTGACTAAGACTCAAAACCTGACCACGGCAGAAGATAGAGAGAGAATGAAAGTCATTCCCTATGCCTCAGCCGTAGGTTCTATAAAGTATGCCATGCTTTGTACCATACCTGTTTGTGTACCTTGCCATGAGTTTGGCAATGGGGTACAATAGAGATCTTGGAGTAGATCACTCGACATCGGTCAAAATTATCCTTAGATGCC
The DNA here is from genome assembly GCA_011799875.1 of Thinopyrum elongatum. Lineage (NCBI taxonomy): Eukaryota > Viridiplantae > Streptophyta > Magnoliopsida > Poales > Poaceae > Thinopyrum > Thinopyrum elongatum. Next base: position 25,181,862 of record CM022302.1, read on the forward strand.
TTAAAGAGGACTAAGGAAATGTTTCTCGGTTATGGAGGTGATAAAGAGTTCGTCGTAAAGGGTTACGTCGATGCAAGCTTTAACAACGATCTGGATGACTCTGAGTCTCAATCTGGATACATATTGAAAGTGGGAACAATCAGCTAGAGTAGCTCCATGCAGAGCATTGTAGACATAGAAATTTGCAAAATACATACGGATCTGAATGTGACAGACCCGTTGACTAAACTACTCACACAAGCAAAACATGATCACATCTTAGTACTCTTTGGGTGTTAATCACATGGCGATGTGAACTAGATTATTGACTCTAGTAAACTCTTAGGGTATTGGTCACATGACGATGTGAACTATGGGTGTTAATCACACGGCGATGTGAACTAGATTATTGACTCTAGTGCAAGTGGGAGACTGAAGGAAATATGCCCTAGAGGCAACAATAAAGTTGTTATTTTATATTTCTTTATTCATGATAAAGGTTTATTATTCATGCTAGAATTGTATTGATCGGAAACCTTGATACAGGTGTGAATACATAAACGAACACCGTGTCCCTAGTGAGCCTCTACTAGACTAGCTCGTTGATCAAAGATGGTTAAGGTTTCCTAACCATGGACATGAGTTGTCATTTGATAACGGGATCACATCATTAGGAGAATGATGTGATGGACAAGACCCATCCGTTAGCTTAGCATAATGATCGTTCAGTTTTATTGCTATTGCTTTCTTCATGTCAAATACATATTCCTTCGACTATGAGATTATGCAACTCCCGGATACCGGAGGAATGCCTTCTGTGCTATCAAATGTCACAACGTAACTGGGTGATTATAAAGAAGCTCTACAGGTATCTCCGAAGGTGTTTGTTGATTTGGCATAGATCGAGATTAGGATTTGTCACTCCGAGTATCGGAGAGGTATCTCTGGGCCCTCTCGGTAATACACATCATAAGTTTGCAAGCAGACGACTAAGGAGTTAGTCACGAGGTGATGTATTATGGAACGAGTAAAAAGACTTGCCGGTAACGAGATTGAACTAGGTATGAAGATACCGACGATCGAATCTTGGGCAAGTAACATACTGATGGACAAAGGGAATTACGTATGTTGTCATAACGGTTCGACCGATAAAGATCTTCGTAGAATATGTAGGAGCCAATATGGGCATCCAGGTTCCGCTATTGGTTATTGACCGGAGAGGTGTCTCGGTCATGTCTACATAGTTCTCGAACCCGTAGGCTCCGCACGCTTAACATTCGATGACGATATATCATTATATGAGTTATGTGATTTGGTGACCGAATGTTGTTCGTAGTCCCGGATGAGATCACGGACATGACAAGGAGTCTCAAAATGGTCGAGAGGTAAATATTGATATGTAGGACGATAGTATTCGGACACCGGAAGTGTTTCAGGGGGTACCGGGTACTTATCGGGTCACCGGAAGGGGTTCCGGGCACCCCCGGCAAAAGATATGGGCCGGGCCAAGAGGGGAAACGCACCAGCCACAAGGGGCTAGTGCGCCCCCCATATGGGCCAGCATAAGGAGGAGAAGGAAAGGGGAGAAGGGAAAGGTATGTGTGGATTAGGATTCCCACTTCCTTCCCTCTCCCCCCTCTTTCCTCCCCCCTTCGACAAACATGGCAGGGGGGGCGCGGCCAAGGGCAGGAGCCAAAGTAGGATTCGGACCTACTTGGGGCACCCCTTGGCCTCTCCCCTCTCCCTCCCACCTATATAAATGCGGAGGGGGGGGGGGAGCCTAGCACACCCCAGACAATTGCCTAGCCGTGTGCGGCACCCCCCTCCACCGTTTACACCCCCGGTCATATTTTTGTAGTGCTTAGGCGAAGCCCTCCGGAGATCACTTCACCATCACCGTCACCACGCCGTCGTGCTGACGGAACCCATCTACTACCTCGACGTCTTGCTGGATCAAGAAGGCGAGGGATGTCACCGAGCTGAACGTGTGCAGAACGCGGAGGTGCCGTGCGTTCGGTACTTGATCGGTTGAAGCGCGAAGAAGTTCGACTACATCAACCGCGTTGTGAAACGCTTCCGCTTACGGTCTACGAGGGTACGTAGACACACTCTCCCCCTCATTGCTATGCATCTCCATGGATAGATCATTGCATGTGCGTAGATACTTTTTGTTTTCCATGCAACGATTCCCAACACATAGTTGTTGGCATCAGTAGCTGGACAGCTAGAGCGTTGATATTATTCAGCTCTCCAGTACTTCTTAGTTGCAAGACAACAATGCTAAAACATGACGCTTCCAATCCTTACTCAGGTGCAATTGCCTAATTCTTCTGCCCCAGGTGCAAACTCTTCCAATCCTTACTCATGAATGGACACACAGATCATTTAAAAGTCTCATACTACCAGTTCCACGTCATGATTCAACACTTGTTTAAAGAAATTCCTAAGTCAGTACAGATCTAGATGGCGGGCTAGGGGGCTGATATAGGAATCGTACCATTGATAAAAAATGTCGGCGATGTTCTTGTTCCCTCTGAGACGTTGCAGATGTCGTTGGTGACGAGGCTCTCGTAGAACTTTTCCCCAGTCTCCTCACGGCGAGGCTGACCCCCGGGGCGATTGGGAAGACCATGGCGATGAGGATCTGGTGGGGTGGGAATTTACGCGGCGGCAAAGGGGGTGCCATCCGGATCCGACGCAAAGCGAGGTGATGGCGGGGGAAGGTGGGGGGTGCTGGTGTGGCACGTTGGGGTCGGGGATCGGCAAGATGTGATCCGGCGCAAAGCGAGGTGATGGGGGGAGAAGGTGGGGGCTTTGGAGCGTTCTCGCGTGGGGGGTGGAGAGGTGGAGCTGCTCCTGCCGCCGCGCTCGAAGAAGAGGTCGGTCTGGTGGAGCAGTAGGGGCGGCGGCGGTGGAGCGGGAGACGAGGGAAAGAGAGAGGTCACAGCAGTAGGGGATCGATAGGAGTGTTTTTTTTTGCGGGGCGTTTCTTTTGGCTGTGTGCGTGGGTTGGGGAGGGGGAGAGGACGAAAAAAAAACCAACGAAAAAAAGGACGAAAGTGGTCGGATGAAAAAAAATCGTGAAGACTATTCTACCAACTGAGACATTAGGAGTAGAGATAAAACAGATAACATTCCATATTTAAACAATTCTGAACATGGATGGCTATGATAGCTTATCAGATATTTTGATTGTCGTGTATGTACTTGAATTAAGACTACAGGATTCTTCTGAACAAGGATTTGTTTAGAATCAAATAATGTGGTGCCCGCATCAAACTAAACATTTGTAGCTCATATGGAAGATTATGTTGTTTTGTCTCTCGATGTCTGGCTTTCCTTCTGATTGTTCTTTTGAACCAGCCCTAACCATATCCGGTTATATTGAGATCTGAAAAACATCAGGTCATGTGGCTTTGCTTGTCCATTTTTTTACTCAGCTTATGTTCACGTTTTCTTCCACTGAGGCTTCCATAACCCTAATAATCTACGCATTTCGGTTGATGAGCTGAATCATGCCATTACTTGGACAAGCTAAAATATTTTTATTTTCCATGTTTGAATGTTATATGTATCTTAAACACCCATGATGCAGGGTTGTGATGGTAAAACCAAAGCCATATTGGTGATGGCTGATAAGACAATAGGCAGTAAATGCTTATTCAATTTCTTGCTTTTATGTAGGTGGGAAAATCTGAATATGTGATTAATCAGGTGCTAGAAGTGTGGCCTCATCACATCGTTTGTTTTATTTCACTTAAACAACCATGAAATAGTATATATGTGCATTATCAGCAACCAAGCACCTCATTCTTCAGGACCGGCAGAACGTATTTATGTATGGTTTGCTTTATATTCTATTAGAAGCCAGTATGCCTATAACTTACACTCACATATTAGATTGGCATCTATCATCATATTCGATCTTGGATCCCAACAATAGATGAAATCAACTCAACACAAGACACAAATATGATTTCTGTATATTATGAACACTGATATGCCTTTCGAGATGAACACCAAGCAAAATCACACCCTTCCCTTTAATTACTGGTGTGTGTACGTGGTGCTGTCGTGCTCTGTTCTTAGATTGCATACAAGCAACTAAGTTTGTATTTTAACCTTCATGATTCATGCTACCATACGTCTATATGTGCATCAATTCCTATTATATTTATTACAACAACGAGTGGCGGCAGCAACCCAATGAAAATGTTGTAACTTTCATTCTGCACTGATAGCTGCCATCGTACCATGAAGTAGTGTTCCACGTCATTCACAAAAATCAGACCTTTCCATCATTACGATCGATATTTCTCCATTTCAGCTTATAATTCTTGTAGTTTCCTGGGAATTCTTTCTGAAGATTACTTCCATTCATCAAGTGAAAGCTAGCCGTTCCTCATATGGACATTATTCTCTTTTGTGGGGGGGTGGGGGTGGGGGGGGGGGGGGGGGGCTTTGAGGGATATTTTCATTTGGGTTATTACTTTGTACTTACCAGAAAGTATCTTATTTTATAAGAAAAAGAAAAACATTCATGAACAACTTATTTCAATCTATTTTATCATTTTCCATAGTTTCCCTTCTTTTCATGTATTTACACTAATTTCTAGCACACTATCATAACTAATTCAAATTTGATGGGCGTGGCAATGCGCGCCATCAGGGTTCTAGTCTTTTGGGGCTTGTTTGGGACTACTCCGCTTCACCAAAATCAGTTTCACTCCACCAAGTTTACTTTGGAGCAGTTTCATACAGAAGTTATAGCACTACTAAAGAGAATGTTTGGCTTCCATGTAGCTCCAACTTCAAGAATGAGAAATTTGGTGGAAAGGATCTATTTGATTGGATGAGGGGGGATAAACGAAGGGGTATCCACTTACTGGTGGCAGTGGTGGGTAATTTCCCCCAACTCTAGCTTCTAAAGTTTTTTCGAGCACCCCCTCAATAGCTTCATAAAAAACGAAGAGTTGTACCTCAGAATCTAGTTTTTTTACGGAGCAGCTTATCGTGGAGCTACCCTGTTTGGCTTGTATTTTCTAGAGCGGAGCTGAATTTTAAGGAGCAGAGCAGTCCCAAACAGGCTCATCTGTAAGACATGAGTCAACTTTAATGCCTCATGGAGTTGCTTCAGTTAATTCTTGGCAGCGTGATTTACTTAATTACGTACTGGTGCAGAGGTACTCGACGCATGGTCTTGAAGACTTGCACTCGTACGTAATGCATGGTCATTGTGAAGTCCCAGCCTATAATTGATCTGCAGTCTTTACTGGCGATCTTGTGGTGATAATGCTCTCACATCAGAGCATGCAGCTGAGGAATAATGGTCAGTTCATACAATTGATTTTGTAACTGGATTATCAGCCAACGCTTTAATACTTATCCTGATCTTTTGATTAAATATTTAGTTAATATTGTAGGAACTGAAGATTAGTTGTGTGTTGCAGACAGATTCTTTGTATTATGTGGTCTTTTTGGTGGAAGACGTTTTGTCCTTTTTCTGCAGTGTTCGTGGACTATCCACATGTCATTGTGACGATGGTTCACTGATCTTGGTTTTCGAAGGAGAAACGGTGCACTGAGAAGCTCTTGGTTCTTCAGTTTCCAGCTTGTTCTCTTTTGTTAAGAACAAAGATGCTTCTACCGTACATGTGCAGGAAACTGAATACTTGGTCTTGCCCATGTTGTTGAGCACTACTCGGCCTGACTCCTCATTAGCGCTCCCCCCGCCGCCGCTCCCGGCGGCGGGGCCTCGTCTTCCCCTCTGCGTGGGCCACCCCGGCAGGTGCGGGACGGCCAGCCACCGAAGGCGCCGGGCTATGGCGGGGCTCGGCCGCGCGCTCGGCTGCGAGTACAGGTGCGGCGGCGGCGACTTGGAGGTGGCGTGGCGGCTGCGGGGGCTCTGCTTTGATGGAGGTAAGGTGGCCAGATCTGGTGCGGGGGCTGGTGGCGGCAGTGTGCGCGCACGGCGACCTGGTTAGCGGCGGGCGGCACAGGAAGGCTTCTTCGAGGCTCCTTGGTGGCTAGTGGTGGCGGCTCCGTCTCTCCACTCGATGGGCTGGCGGTGGTCCGAGGCAGCGGCCATGGTGGGGAGACACATGAGGTGTCTGGTGGGGGGGCTGGTCGAGAGAGATGGGGGGCTAGTGGTGGACCCCGTCGCTGGCAGGGGTGCCGGCCGTGGATTTGTTCCGCTCCTCCCCTCCCCCTCTCCCCTGCCTAGTGTTGCGTGGTCTCCGGACTGCCGTTCATCGAGTCTGGATGGTGACTGGCGGCTTCGTCGATGGTTGGGGTGTCGGTAAGGCCAAAGCCGGTGCCTTGGTTAGTCGTGCACTACTAGGGAAAAGCCTAGCAGTAGCGTGGGTTGAAAGCCTAGCAGTAGCGCGGGGTGCATTGGATGAACACGCGCTACTATTGTCCAACATAGCAGTAGCGCGTGTCCAACCAGCGCTACCGCTACACCTACCTAGCCGTAGCGTCTGTTCGACCAGCGCTACTACTATTAATACGTATTCCATTTCTATTTTATTTTATGTCGTATTCATACACCGTTATATAAGTTTTCATACCGTAACAATTTAGAGATTGTTATATGATTATGATCATAATGAGTTATTATATCATTTGGTGAAAGAACCGCGGATTAGATTCAAGTGGATGCATCCAAAGTGACCAAGTTGGATAGATCCAACTTGGTCACTTTGGATGCATCCACTTGAATCTAATCCGCGGTTCTTTCACCAAATGATATAATAGCTCATCATCATTATCATAATCATAATAATAATAATAATAATAATAACAACAACAACAACTTATCATCATAATACATCATAGTCATATAACAACTCCTCCTCCTCATCACCATCATCAACTCTAACACATTGTAGCACATAATAACAACTTCTCATAATATCATAGTCATAATCAACACTAACTAATTGTTCTCAATACCTAGGACCTACTCCTCTCTCCTAGGTAAAATAGCAGAAAACAGGTAAACCTGTCCATCTCCAAAATGGAGAATGGAGATTCATCTATCTCCAACTTGTGGCTTGTGCACATTCATGTTGTCTCCAATTAGTTACCTATGCGAATTCATTATTTTGCTCCATTCTTTGATATTGAGCCTTCCATCTTTTAAAGAAATCGAGTATGCACTGTGGTAAGCCTTCGGCGGAGTTGGTTGTAAGCTAACCATATGCATATGACCTTCGGTAAACATCATGTCAGGCACAACCTCTTTCGGTAGCCTCTGTTGAAGAACATATAATAGTAACATATATAGTTAGCGATGTAGTTTACTTAAGAAGAATGTATGCAATGAAGTTACCATCATTAACAAAATCATACCAAGTTTTTGTCAATGAAGTTACCATCATGCAACTCATGGACTAGTGGCACGTATCCACTAAAATTTGGGCTGATAGAGTGATTGGTCTTAAAGGCCTCAACATCATCTATGAATGAGACAAGATAACCTTTCTCCTCACAATTAAGCTCGGAGCCATAGCTGTAGTATGCCCTGTCTACAGCCTTCCGAGTATTTCTTGAAGATAAGAAATAAGATGACAATTATAAATAAATAAGTTTAGTAGCAATGAACACCAAATATTTTTAAATTAACAATATAAATTACTTAACTTAACAAATTAGTTTGACAAACTCACATTTAGGCAAAACTGGAGGCATATCCACATCCACCCGGATGTCGATATTATTTTCAATATCATCATATTCGGGACGAATATCAAATGTTATTTGCATATTCTCCCCAAATCCATATGCCTTGGAGAGAGCTTCCCAATTAGAGCAACCGAAATGGGAGTGATTAACCCCATTGTACAGCTTAACACGAAATAGATAACCATGTTTAGTCCTTAGGTGAGCCCTCCTCATCTCCATATTCTCAAAGTCTTGGAAACCGAGCTTCTGCAAGACATACGATCTTGCATGGCATGGGATGTACTAGATGAATTAAAAAAAACAGAAATTACAAGTTGAATCAAAGAAGCACAATTGATGATTAATTACGATGAAATGCTTGTCGTTGCGTACCGTACAAACATCGAAAGTCTCTTCCAGCTTCATGATGAAAAACCTACCATTTTGCAGGTGAGGCTCTGTGGCGCCCCCGGCTCAATCGTGCACTAATCATACACGCAAATGCACATGATCAAGCCTAAGGACTCACTTGAAGATATCACAACACAACTCTAGACACAAATTAAAATAATATAAGCTTTATATTACAAGCCAGGGGCCTCGAGGGCTCGAATACATAAGCTCGTTTACAAGTGTCAGCAGAAGCATCAGATATCTGAGTACAGATATAAAAGAAAGACCGATAGGCCTTTAAAAGGCGGGGCGAAAGAAAACACTACGATCGAAAAGACGCAGGCCTCCTGCCTTGGACCCTCCGAACCTACTCCTGGTCGTTAGCCATCTCGAAGTAGTAACCACCCTCGGGGTAGTAGTAGTGGTCATCGACGGGGGCTTCAGTCTCCTGGGCTCCGTAATCTGGTCGCATCAAATGGATACGGGGAAAAAGAGGAAGCAAAGCAACCATGAGTACTCATCCGAAGTACTCAGCAAGTAAGGATCTACACTACATATGCAACATTATCAAAGAAAGGTTGTATATGTGGACTGGGCTGCAGAAATGCTAGAATAGAGAGAAGGCCTAGTCCTATCGAAGACTAGCATCTTCAGCAGTCTTGCAGCATTAGAAGAGTGTAGATCAGCACAATATATAGTAGTAGTATTAAAAAGTCTCAACCTCACCCAGAGATCCTTTCTCGACTCCCTGCGAGAAAGCAATCCCAGAGACATACTATCCATTTCTCATCACAAGTATCCAGTTCTAGTTGTATCGATCAGGATACAACTCCCAGCGTCTGTTACCGAGGATCCGGCTATGCATAGATTAGTTCTTCCCTGCAGGGGTGCACCAACTTACCCACCACATTTGTTTAAATCCGGCCGGACACACTTTTCTGGGTCATGCCCGGCCTCAGCCAAACGTCACACCGCAACCCTACCAAAAGCTCAGCAAAGAGGTCCCCGTCAGTCTATATCCTAAGCGCTCAGGGGTCTTGGGCCATCGCCCTGTGCACTCTGGGTCGTTGCGTGCAGGGCGAATCTCGGTACCACCACTACAGGATGGCGCCGGCCCAGCCGTGCCGCGATGCTAAACTGGACGTCTGACAGAGCTTTCGGCTGATGCATATGATGCAGAGTACCCATATTTATTCCCGCGTGATGATTAGTGCTATCGGGCCAAAGGCCCACTTAGATCAAATATCCAAATCGTTAGTGCATTGGCAGTGTGCGGTAATGAGCAGAGACTCATGATCGATGTGACCCCGTCACCCAATCTCGAGGACTTGCGGCAAGGGCTAAGAATGCCCGGCCACGCCTCGTAATTATCTCACGGGCACCCTCCAGGTCAACCCGTCTTCACATCACTCGCATCTTATGCTCGCTTGGGTACCCCTCAGGGTCGACCCGACTTTCCAAGTAATAGTTGTAAAGTCCAATTATCCATGTGTCCATAACATCAGGGGAATATGAGGTATCACCCTCGTTGGATTCCTACTCGATGTATCCGTCAAGATGAACTTGAAGGAATCACCCTCGATGGGTTCACACTTGAGGTGTTGCACGACAGCGTCATTACCGGGAGTGGTGAAGGAGGAATCACCCTCGATGACCACGACCAAATAGCTACTCTACAGAGTTAACATCAGAAGTGCTATACGAGGTATCACCCTCGGCACTCGATAGTAACGCTGCAGTGTCGTACAACTAAGGGGGTGATGTACGGTGCCGGGGCCTGGTTGTCGATCACGTTGATCGAGTCATCTGATAATCCAGCGGGGGCAACTGGGTCAAAGTGGGGTCTCTGGTGGGTCTCTATCCAGCCTATACTAAGCAGTTTAGGATAAGCAGGTAGGTATCAATAGCAGTTACAAAAATAGGCTATGCATCAGAAATAGGATAAACAGTAGCAGCAGCAATTTCTAATGCAAGCGTAAGAGAGAAAGAATAGGCGATATCGGCATGTTCAAAAAGGGGGGTGCTTGCCTGGAAGGTCTGCGGCAAGAGAAGGGTCGTCAACAGTGTAGTCGAACTCCGGAGCTGCGTCGGTCTCGGGGACTACGTCGGTACTGGGATCTACCGAGAGAGAAGAGGGGGAAGAAACAGATAAATACACATCAAACTTATGCAACACAGAGCATGCTATGATAACGTGCAGTGCAAGGTTGCCTAAAAGCATGTCTAAACCATTTTTGTTATTTTAGGATTTAATTTGGAATTATTAACCGGTATATATGCACTATTCATCTACCGGAAATAGGCTAAAAGTTGCGGGTTCACCTCCGTAGAGGGTCCCGACAAAGAAACAGATGGCACGGTCGGATTCGTCTCGTCGTTCTGAGCAACTTTCATGTAGAAAGTTTTTCGATCCGAGCTACGGTTTATTTTCTATGAATTTTCAAAGATTAAACCATTTTCTGGAATTATTCAAATTAACAGAAATCTATTATTGAGTCAGCATGACATCAGCAATGCATCAACAGGTCAACCGCAGCTGTTCATGTCAAACCTGGCAGCTGGGTCCCACATGTCATACTCAGAGGGACTAACAGTAGTTTGTTTAAATTAAACAGAGTTAATTAGCAGTAAGGCCCCACATGTCAGTGGCTGCTTAGGTTAACTAATTAATTTTATTTATAAAACATTCAATTAGTCTAATTAATAGAGGGGGCCCACATGTCAGTGGGCCACGGTGCCCAGTCAGCACGTTGACTGGGTCAACCCAGTCAACGGGGCCACCAGGGCCCACTGGCAGTGACCCAGGGGCGGGCCCCAGGTGTGCCACGTCGGTGGTGGCCGGCGGTTCACCGGCGGCGACGTGAAAACACGGCGGAGGGCCTCGTCCCTCATCGGATTTCATCTACGGGCGGCCATTTCGCGCGCGCGAGGGTGCGTTCGAACGGGGAGGACGAGCCGCGGCGATCTACTGCGGTGGCGCGGGCTAAAATGGCCGAAGTTGACGGCGGTGTCGACCATGGCGGTGCCGGAGTTCGGCCGCGATCGGGATCTACGAAGGAGGCCACGGGGAGGAGCTCTAGTAGCACGAGCAGCCTCAGCGAGGTGCCCTGAGCACGCTCATGTGCTCGGGCGAGCATGACAGCGACTACCACATCGGCGATGAGCATCGTGGCGGAGCTGCGTTCGGATGGCGACGACAGAGGCGGCTACGAGCGCGGAGAGAGGGGGAAAAGAGAGGGGAAATGTGCGCAAGCTCACCGGGACCTGCAGATGTGCAAAAGCGGGCGCGGGGAGGGCTCGAGGTAGCCAGATTCGTCGCCGGAGCTGCGGGGGCCGAAGGAGGAAGAAGAAGTCGGGGAGGATGCTGCGGGCCGCGTTCGATCGATGGAGAGGGCGTAGTCGAAGTAGAAGAACGCGGCTGAGCTCGTGGACACGCCAGCTTGGCGCAGGGTGGCCGGTGGCCGCGGGATCGACGGCGAACGGCGACGGCCGCGTCGGACGAGGTGGAGAGCGAGCGATAGAGAGAGCGGGAGGAGGGGCGAGTGGATGAGGATGACGAGGGGGGAGGGATAGGGCTCGGCCTTATCCTCCCCGCGTCGGCGTCGTCGCGGTGTCGCCGGCTGGGCGGTGCGCACGCGCCCAGCCACGGCGCGGCCGACACGCACAGGTGAGAGAGAGGGAGGAGGGAGAAAGAGGCCGCTAGGCTGGGCCGTGCCACTGTGCACTTAGGCCCAGTCCAGTTTAGGCCTTTTTCCTATTTCTTTTTTTGTTTTAAAACACAGAGACAGTTTTGTAATATTTTCAAGCCACCAAATGACTTGGTAAAATGTGGAGCTTGGCCACATAAATGCTATGAAATATTCTGCACTGCCACAAGAACTTTGGGCAATTTTTGATTCCATGTGGATTTTTCAAAAATTGAAATATGCATTTATAGTGCTGTTTTGGCACTGTTTAAAATGCTTAGGCCCACTTTGACTTGGTGGTGATGTTGTTTTCCTTAACAACATTTGTTTTGGAATATTTGTTAGAAGGTGAACATTTTTCCAGCAACTTTTGGGCAACTTTATTTTGCACTTGAATTTGAATTGATTTTTAGAGAGAGATTTGGATTGAAGTGTTTAAACATTATGATCAAGCATTGCAAATGAAGATGACTTGGCATGATTATCATTATGTCACAGTGCTTTATTACACAGGGGTGTTACAGGCTCCCTATCGCACAAACCCCGGTCATCGTAGCAGTAGTCACACTCCGGGATCCTATCATCGTCAGACATTTCCTGTGTTCAAAACTGAAAGACTATAAATCGATGGCAATTACCAGGAACTGACGACACTAGATCATTATTATTCATCACGGGTTGACTTTCGATCTCTCGAGTCTTCCTTGAGAACTCTCATCTCTTGTGGTGTATATGGTGGGCACTCCCTCTCGGATATATTCGACTGTCGGCGATGGTCACTCCTCCCTTCGTCCCCGAGTGCATTACACCAAAATGTCTAACACACAGGAACAAAGGAGAAGCGACCCCCACGAAAACAGTCGGGATTCTTCCTCTCTGACATTTGCGTCCGTCGGTGATGGAAGCTCCTATGTTCATTTGAAAGTGCATTACACAAAAATGTCTAGCACCTTCGAATGAAGAAGATGCTCCCCTCACGACAACAGTCGGGATTCTTCTTCTCTCATATATGGAGGACACTGTCCCTCACTGATTTTTCGACCGTCGGTGTTGGTCGCTACTCCTCCTTCCCCTAGTGCATAACAAAGGTCTAGCACAAGGAGAAGAAGGTGAAGCGACCCCCACGACAACAGTCGGCATTCTTATTCTCTCATATATGGTGGACACTCTCCCTCACTGATTTTTTGACTGTCATGTATGGAGGCCCGACAGACTTAAAGTCAACCAGAAATGTCATTTAATTCTCTTTCCGGCAAACCCAAGACACTCGATATTTCCTACTCCCTCCGTCATAATACACCAACATTTATGCCATCAAATTAGTAGCACTAGATCCATTATAAAATATATTTTCATCATATACCTATTTGGTTTCACAAACATTGATATATTTTTGCACAAACTCGGTCAAACTTTAAAATAGTTTGACCCTCCAACAAAATTGGAAGTACACTCTTTGAAGGACGGAGGGAGTACATTCTAGCACCAGTCATGCTAAAATTCACAGAAATATCCGACATGACCTTTGCTAAAATAAGACATATCGAGCGCCTGAAATTTGCTGGAATGGAAATGAATCAACACTTCGGCAAAACATAGGCCACTCGGATATTGGTTCAATATTGACAAAAAAATTTCAATATATCTTATATATAACCCGAACATTTCATTTGGTTAAGAAGCATAACTAAATACCCTAGTTCTACTCTATATTGAAAAAAAAATTACTAAAAAATTCTATACCTAAATTTTCTTACTAAAAATTTTTATTACTAAATTTGATACCTAAAAATTTCTATTACTAATTTTTTTTAGTAAAATTTCCTATTACTAAAAATTTATATCTACATTCTACAACATAATTCTACATATATATTCTATTCAAAAAACCTCCATTCTACCTATATTTTGTATTCTATTCTATTCAAAATACCTACATTCTATTCATATAAGCAATATGTTCTATTTTTATTCAAAAAACCTACATTCTGCAATAAAATTCTACCATTCTACCTATCTACCACTACCATTCTACCTATTTAGTGGCAGAACAGTGGGTGGGAGGGAAGAACAAAGTGTAGGATAGGGCACTACTAGGAAAAGGCTAATTAGTGGCGCACCTGTTTTGGCCATTAATGGCGCACTATAGGTGCGCCACTATCATCACGCCACTAGTAACAAATACTAATGGCGCACCCCTGGTGCGCCATTAGTATACCAGACAATAGTGACGCACCTGGAAGTGCGCCATTAATATGTCAAACGGTGCGCCATTACAATGCCTCCTAGGGGGCCATATTTACCTTGTACTCTGGGTTACTAATGGCGCACTTCTAGATAATGCGCCACTAGTGTGTTTATTGCAGTGCGCCACTAAAGTGCAGTATGGTGCGCCACTAGTATGAATATTAGGAATTAATTTTTTTTCTTTTCTGATATTTGCACAGGTTACAAAATATATTACTGCACAGAATATAGACAGCACAACATATAAACAGCAGATTTATCGAATACAATAGAAGATTAGTCTCCGAATACAATTCATCATATTAGTCTCCGAATTCAAAATACCGAACAAAGTTAGAACATTACAAGTCTCGAGACCGCGAGTAGCGAGTTTGTCTTCACATTACAAGTCGATATCGATCATCTAAACTACCATCACATAGAAGAGAGCTGCGGTCACGATGACAATCATCGCGATGAAACTGGTCTTCATCCGGTTCCTCCTCCGCTCCCTCCTCTCTCCCGCTAGATAGCGCGCGTATCTAGCTTCCGCCTCCGCCCTAGTGGTGTACCCTTTGTAATTGTTACCGCTGAAACGGTGAACCTGTCTCTGACACTCCTCCCAGTCGTCGTAGACTCCTAGAACCTTACCCTTGTACACGACATACGACGGCATCTCTATGCACTAGACAAACAAAACGTTAGTAACAATTCACAGACAATACATAAGCAATATATAAGTATGCAACAAAAGGATCGGAAGAGAAAAGCAACACATTAATAGCACGATTCATGGTCCTACTAATAAATAACATCGATTACATATAAGTTGAACGACTGTCCAAACTAAAGAGACATACAAGTTCATTAAAGTTTAATTACAACATGAGCTAATCGATATTTCAGAACTACATAGCATCACTACTTTCGACTCGACTCAGGGACCGGAGCGTGGATGAAGCCGCCGTCTTTCGTGATGGTCATGAAATCGTGGGCGTTGTCAGCCTGCATTTGTAGCGTTGTTTCTATCTCACTGTTGGACGGTTGATATCTGAGGTAGAACTGCCCCGAGGTACGAAGGACATCTTGATGGATGATTTCCGCAAACTCCGACTGGATGCGAAAGAATTCTTGTCTGATGTCCGCGTCCTGGATTGCCGACAAGCGTGCGGCCCAATCTTTGAGATTATTTGGTAGCAGAAGGTGATTATGGTCCCGTACGATCGCCCGCATGTGATGGAGGGCGTAGTAGGCATCCTTCTGACCGCCAGGCGGCTGCTTGACGCAGGGGAACGTCGTATTGTGGATGAACACGTGCTTGCCGTACCTACGAATTGGCCTGCTGAAGGTTCCTCCAGATCTGGCGTAGCCGGGAAGAGCTTCATCAAGAACTTTCTTGATATTTGTGTAGTCTTTCTTCGACTGACGGTCCAAGTCGAAATACGTGGCCGTGGAATATTTCGGGCTTAAGAGGATGAGTGTGCAATGTGTGTCACTGCACAAAACACGGAATGTTAGAAAAAAAAAAGAACGATCGAAATCTAAGAAATCATATGTTACGGGGCGGTGAGGGGATGACTTACTCGGGAAAGTAAGGCACGAGGAAGTTATCCTTATCTGGGTTTGCCAGAATGACGCCTTCGAGGTATGAACTCGCGACTTGCCGGTCCCCAGCGCTGCCCAAGATCTTGGCACGCATGTAGAAGGGGTCGACTATCACGATGTCCGGGGTCTTGTCTCTAATGATCCGCATCTCCATACTCAGCGAAAATGGCCGAATGAAGGTGTAGTGCAGCGGATGAAGGTTAAACATAGCAAAGATGTCATCAAACCGCAGGACGATCATACCCCCGATGGTGCTATCGACAAAGCCCTTGCCCTCTGGCACCTTGGCCACGAAAACTGGGTATGCCACATCATTCTCGGAGAGACGCCGCTTCTCCAAAGAAAGAACACTGTCATGCAGACTCCGCATAGCACCGGTTGCAGCATTGAGCAGATTAGTCGGTAGCATCAGCCTACCCGCCACATGCACCCTCCTCGAGATATCCTTAGGTGAAGGTGGCCCGTACTGAGCACGGATCGTACTCGGTGCCGGCTGGCTCGCACCCTGCTTGTTAATCTTTCTTTTCCGTCCCTTCTTCTTCTGCTGTAATGGGATCGAGTTCTGCTCAAAGACCGCCTTCTTGAGTGTGTTGGGTCTGATAATATTTCGCACCTCGGCTATCTGAGGATCGGTGAAGGCGGCAGCTGGAGGCGTCTCCTGAGAACTGAACGCCAGACGACGCCTGTTGCAATTGGGTTTCTCCGCGGTACCAGCTAGATCGCGATAGTCTTTTGCAGGGTTGGGTTCTTGAGAAGGAGGCCCCAAGAATTCGTCACTGTACCCATGTTCGTTGAAGTACTTATCGACGTTGGTAAATGTACCGTCGTCGTCGTCGTCGTCCGGATCCTGTGCCATATGCATGTCCGGCATGTCCGGTAGCGTTGCGACGGTCTTTCCATGGCTTGGCGCCGGCACGACTGGCGGTGTTGTCTGTGGGGTGGTGTCCCCCGCCCCCAAACAAATCTGGCTCTTTGTCCAAAGCAGGGGCCAGCTTAAGCAGGCGCTGAGGGTCATCACATCATCTTCGTCGGCCCCAGGGGGTCGAAACGGAGGTAACAAGTCGTCGCAGCCCGGCAGCACCCGAACCAGTTGAACCCTATACACGGTGGGTGGCATCGGATTACCGTGGAACACGCGGCTGCCCGGTTGAACGATTCTGGCCTTGGCGACATCGATCAACTGGCCGTCCATGAAGTGTAGGAGAGTGCATAGAACGTCGGCGGTGCCCTGCGAAAACATGTAGGGCGTCAGGGATGCCCAGTCAAAGGCAAGGAGATGAAGTCATCGGCCGAGAGGCTTAATTAGTTACCGTGATGGCGTCGAGCTCGGCTAATGTCGAGGCACCGCCAACGGTGGGCGTGCAAGTGACGGAGGGGCCGCTTGCTGCCGAGGTGCCGGCCGGCGTATTCTTCCCACACCCGGGTGCATTAAGCTCCAATGCCGACGCCGACGCCGGAGACACCAATGCCGCCTCCGCCGGAGACACCAATGGCGCCGCCGGCGTGTTGTGCGAGTTGCTGCCCGTGAAGCTGGGAATTGGGGGCGGCCCCTGTTGGCCGCCCGCCATCCACGCCTGCAGCCCCTCAATCAAGGTAGGCACAATGGCGGTGATCGTCGCTCCCAGTTGGTCTTGCACTTGCTCTTCGACTATCTCCGGAATTCGCGCCACTTGTGCCTTGAGTTCTTGAACCACGCGCTCCTGGCTTTCCAAGCTGGTCTTTCTCTCCTTTCACCCAGCGGTATAGTAATCCGACCATTTCGTGGACAAGCCTTTGCCGGCCACACGACCAGCTGACGACGGCTTACTGAGCTTATCCTTGTGTTTCATTACGTTCAACGCCCTATTTAAAGTGGTGTCCCAAAAGGAGCTCTTAGAGGACCCCACGCTACTGCTTTCAGTTTCTTGCGGAAGGAACATGAACCATTTAGAAATTTGGCTTCATTAATTAGAATGCAACAATATGGAGCTAATTACGCGGTGGTGTATTCCTTACCAGAACAAGCTCAAGCGCCTTGGTCTTCGCATCCGTGGTAAGCTCCTTTGTTACCGGGTCCACCTTGTACCGGGCCCTGACATAGTTCCTGGTCTGCTTGTCACGGTATTTATCGAAGAGGGGCGGTAGGCCTTGCTCGGCACGCTCCGCGTCCTCCTTGTCCCATATAGGTTCCGCCACTCTGTAACCGCCAGGACCGAGTGTGTGGACCCCTAAGTTCAAGTCCCGCATATCTTTCCACCACTAACTTGATTCCTCGGATGCGTTGCTCTTGCACTTGATCTTGAACTCCAGGTAGTCAGCTTCGCTGATCGAAGGATTTTTCTCCTTGATCTTCTCATAACTATCACCTCTTAGAATCCTACTCTTCACCGCGGCTCTCCAAGTAGCCAGGGCCGTGCTCATATTCGTGAGGGCGGCACAGTTCACTTTATTCCCTGAGAGGCGTGTGTTTGCGCAGTCACCGGGGAACATGTATCGTTCGTGCAGCTTCGTGAAGAGGAGGTTGCGCAAATTCCCTCGGCCACGATGCCTTAGGTTCTCGGTGTTGATCGAGACGGTGCTCCGGAGAATGCACCCGAGCTGTCCCGCGTACCCCTTGACTAATTCTTTGGGCGCCATTGGATGCCCACCGGAGGACACTTTAGTAAATTCCTCCTTGACGGTGCCGAGCACGTTCGGGCGTCGGTCCTTCCGTTGCCTCTTCGGTTGGCTGCCATATGTGCATGCGCTGCCATCATCAGTGGTGGCATCCTCGGCGGCACCATCAGTGGTGTCATCCCCGACGCCACTAGGGGTTGTGTAGTCAGGATCGGTGTCTTCCGCGGCGTCCTCATAGCGCTGAGGTTCTTCCTCCATCTCCTGGGACAGCTCCCAGAATGCCTTGCCGCCCGAACCGCCGGCCTCATCGTTGTGGGCCATGTTCGCTCTAAATAGGAAAAAAGTTTGGTCAAAAAGTTGGTTATTGTCAAGGAACAAGATCTCTAAGTTGACCAAATAACCTAATTCTCGAGGAATGTGGCCAAAAAGTTGGTTATTGTCAAGGAACAATTTAGAGATGTTTGTGATATTGCCTAGGTGTTTTGGGATGGAACCTGTTAGTGTGTTGTTGCTAAAGTCCAAGTCCCTTCCTAACCCCCTTCTTCTTGTCTCCTCTCACTATCTCTCTCACACACATGGCAAGCAAGGGTGTCTGAGTGTGTGAAAAAATACTAAACTAATCCAAGGGCTGAAAATTGATCATCTGTTTCAGTGCAAGGACTGCAGCTGCGAGAACACATGGGGGAGCTACGAGTGTGGCTGCAGTGGTAGCAACATGCTGTACATGAGAGAGCATGACACTTGCATCAGTGAGTTGCCTAGCCTGAATTTCCTTTTGGACCTCACTATATGATGGTCCAGGTCTCATCATATTTCTAGTTTATCTTTCAAAGGTGTTAATGTGGAATGTGCTAGTAGCACCTTCAAACAGTCCTTCCTTCGTCTACAACAATGCGCTAATTTGGTTAATCCTATCATTTAATCATGATTAGCCCATCATTTTGACCAGAGATTAGTTTTGATGTCAAGATACATGCTGATTAATTTTTGTTTCGGTTGAGAATCGGGCACCTTCTAGGTCAAGAAAATTGGGCATGACCTTTGCTAATTTTCTTGACCTAGGAGTGCCCCATTCTCAACCAAAATGGAAATTAATCAACATTTCAGGAGAAAGGGGTCATTTCAGAAGATCACAAGTAGCAGCAGCATCACTTGACAAAATCACAAGTAGCAGCAACATCACAAGTAGTACAGCAGTAGCATCATCACAAGTAGTACAGCAGCAGCAGCATCATCACAAGTAATACACTTAATTGGCATAAAAGATCAAAAAACAGCATAAATTGGAAAACAAGCAATACTTCTAAAACCAGTACAACTGGAGCAGCTCATCTGACCATTCCTTATAGCATTGCATTGCATTGCACATTGTAATTCTAATTGTGACGACAAACCGAGATAACCCTATACTGCATTTGTTTTTATGACAGATCTGAGCTAGCACTTAGCCATCTGATAATGGTAATCAGTACAACTAGTAGTACTATTATTCTTTTCTCTTGTCACTCCATTTGTTGTTACCAGTAGTATTACTTTGAGGAGTATAGATAGATTCCACTGAACTGCTCTATCCATCCATCCATCTGCATTGCTGTGATCTCAGAGTGGAGGCCCCAGCCAGACTTGTTGTTCTGGGACTTATGGATGGAATGAAATGGGATATTTGGATTGGAACTTTGGAGATGGGCATAAAATGTAGGGCATTTCCATTTGGACAGTTGCAAGCAAATGGTTTAGAAGTATTGCTTGTTTTCCAATTTATGCTGTTTTTTGGACAGTAAAACCATTTGGACAGTTGCAAGCAAATGATCCCATAGTTAAGCAAATGTACAGTTGCAAGCAAATGTACAGCAAATGTACAGTTGCAAGCAAGTATTTTTACAAAGACCTTGCACAATTGGCAATGATGTTCAGTAGCAGAGATTCAGAGTCATTAGTTTTGAGTGTACATCGTGAAAAACTGTACATCTGATTATTTGGTCATTTTACTGCCCATTTTAAAAACATCTTAAACATCCTACAGGATGGTGTGAAGGAAATGATCACAAGATAGCACTGAATACTTCAACTTCCTCATCTGTCTGCAGTTAACTTCCAACTTGGTAACCCATTTGGATCGAGAAAACAAGCACACAGAGCATCACTAAGTGGCAAAGATGCAGTTTTACCAGAGGGGCTTGTGCCAGAGAGAGGTGTTGGGGAAGGCACCGTCTCCGCTCCGAGGTACGGCTAGGGTTCGCCGCTGGACGCGTGAGTGCACCTGCCTAAGGAAGCAAACCAAGGGCATGAGGGGAGGGAAGGGAAGGGAAGGGAAGGGAAGGGAAGGGAAGAGGAGAAGATTGGGCGAGAGAGTGCATACCTCGACGACGGCGCGACGGAGCAATCAGGCTGGCGCGCTCGATCTGGTCGGCCGTTCGCGAACACAGGCACGCGGAGGCGAGGTCGTCGTCGTCGTCCCGGCGCGCGAGCGAGCGAGCGGGGTGGGGTCGGAGGGGGAGGAAGGGGAGGATGCGGAGAGGGAGGCGGCGGGGGCGCGGATTGGGAGCGGACGCGTCCCACGGGCGAGGGCGGCAGCGCAGTGGGTGGGGCGGCGGCGCAGTGGGTCGGGCGCTGCTCCGGCTGAGAGAGATGTGAGATTGGGAGAAGGACGAATGGCTGGCGAGATGGACATCACACACATACATACAGAGGGGGGAAGGTTAGCAATGGCGCACCATCTGGGGGTGCGCCATAAACACAGTGATAGCAATGGCGCACCTTCCCCTGGTGCGCCATTAGTAACTTTTTTTTTGGATTTTTAGTTGCATTCATTTGTGAATTGGTAAAACATTTATGAATATGAAAAAATATCATCAAATTTGAAAAAATATTAACAAATTCAATACTTTTTGTGAGTTAGAAATTCAATACCAGAATAAACATAAATAAATATTCATGAGGACTAGAACAGAAGAAATGTCATTTCCATATGTCGAAATACAATCGAGAAATGAAGACTACAATTTAAATACAATCGATCTTAGCTAGCTATCTTTTCACAATCTTCTTGCCCTTCTTTTTCGCAAATGGAGTTCTTCTCTTGAACGGACGTCCTTTAGGTAGGGTGGTCCTACTTCTTCTTGTGGTGTATGGCACTTCATCATCGTCGTCATGTTCCATCTTTGGGTCGCCGTACTTGTCGAAGTCTTGCTCATTGTCGACTCCATCCATTCCGATGATCTTCCTTTTGCCTCTCCTCACGACAACACGACTGGGCTTTGACGGGTCGGTAATGAAGAAGCATTGGTCCACTTGGGAAGCCAGTACACATGGCTCATTTTTCGCGGTGACGTTTGCGCCCGCGGTCTTGGATTTGTCTTCGGGTATAACCATGGTGGTGAAATACCGGTCTTCTTTTAGGATGCTCTTGGCCCATCTAACACGGAACATCGGGACCTTCTCTCCAGCGTAGCTCAGCTCCCAGATCTCCTCGATCCTTCCGTAGTATCTGTCCTTGTCGTTACCGGTGTAGGATTCCATCGTTACCCCGGAGTTCTGATAACCATCGCTCTTCATGTCCTTTTCCTCGGTGTAGAATGTGTAGCCGTTGATATCGTACGCCTCATAGGTCATCAGGTTGTGCTCGGCGCCCTGTGACAAGGCGAATATGAGTTTTTCTTCCGCGGAAGAATCCTCATGTAAAGGGTACGACAGAAGCTTCTCCGTGAACCAACGCGTGAAACATGAGTTGTGCTCTTTGATTATATCTCCGTCCGTCCTCTGTTGGCCTCGGTCATTGTACGTCTTCTCAATAAAGGTTTTGTGCTCTACCACCCAAGGATCGACCACGTCTATGTGTTGTAGCGCGACTAGGTTTGCTCTTTCAAAGTCGGCGAGTCGACCCTCGAAGTTGACGTGCATTTCGCGGCGACCCTCGCGGTGACCCCATCCAGCGAGCCTGCCGAGGTGCCTATTGATGGGTAGACCAACGGGGTTCTCGATGCCTAGATAATTCGTGTAGTAGGAGATGCACTCTTCGGTCAGAAAGCCCCTGGCTATGCTTCCCTCTGGACGTGACATGTTGCGAACGTATCCTTTGATGACACCATTCATCCTTTCGAACGGCATCATGCTGTGCAGGAACGTCGGCCCGAGTTGGATGATATCCTCCACGATATGGACCAGCAGATGCACCATAACGTCGAAGAATGCGGGCGGGAAGTACATCTCAAGCTCGCATAGTATCACCACGATCTCTTCCTGTAGCCTTCTGAGTTGCCTCACGCCAACCGACTTCCGAGAGATGACGTCGAAAAAGTTGCATAGGCCAAATAGCGTTTCACGGACGTGCGTGTCCATGATCCCACGGATTGCAACTGGAAGTATCTGCGTCATCAGCACGTGACAGTCGTGAGACTTCATCCCGCTAAACTTCTGCTTCGCTGAGTCTAGGTATCTGCTTATCTTCCCCGCGTAACCGTAAGGAAGTTTTACTCCTACGAGGCAGGTGAAAAACTGCTCGATCTCCTCCTGACTTAGAGTGAAGCACGCGGGAGGGCAGTCATTTCCGATCTTCTTGGCCTTTTTGCCTTTGCGATGACTTTCCGTGTCCTTCGCCTCATCATCATCATCATCATTAGCGTGAAGCTCCTCCCTGATGCCCATTGATTTCAAGTCTGCCCTTGCTTTCGGCCCATCTTTGGTCCTCTCTGGCATGTTGAGCAGGGTACAAAGCAGACTCTCGCACACGTTCTTCGTGATATGCATGACGTTAAGGCTGTGAGGCACACGGAGGATCTTCCAGTACGGCAAGTCCCAGAAAACAGACCTCGTTTTCCATACCTTCAGCAGCGGCTCTGGCGCCTTTCGCTTCTTTCCCGGCGGTGGGCACTCTTTCCAATTTTTCAACAGCTCGTCTATTTCCTCGCCGCTCCTCGTACGCGGGCGTCTTCGGGGTTCGGTTTCACCATCGAACAGATCCTTGCGTTTTCTCCATGAGTCATCGTCGCAAAGCCACCTGCGATGTCCCATGAACATGGTTTTCGAAGACCCGGGATCTCTATCTAGCTGGCGATACGTTGTGTCATCCATGCACCTGACGCATCCAGAAAATCCGTGGACCACCTGCCCCGCGACATATCCGTAACCGAGATAGTCGTGCACCGTCGTGAGCAGTGCGGCTCTCATAGGGAAATATTCTTTCTCTGCGGCGTCCCACGTATTGGCTGGCGTTTTCCACAGCGTGTCTATCTCCTCTTTCAGCAGCCCTAGATACAGATTGATGTCGTTCCCTGGTTGTTTCGGCCCTTCAATTAGCATACTTATGTGAATGTACTTCCTCTTCATGCACAACCAGGGGGAAGGTTGTACATCCACACAAACACAGGCCAGGTGCTATGTGTGCTTCTTTGGCTGCCAAACGGATTGACTCCATCGGTGCTCGCGCCCAGCACGATGTTCCTTGGATCGTTCCCAAATTCTGGGTGTTCGAAGTTCAACGCTTGCCACTGGCTCGCATCCTTAGGGTGACTTAGCATCTTGTCTTTTTTATTTATCTCCGGATCATTTCCGTCATCTTCTCCTCCCTATCCGCGTGCCAACGCAGGAGCTTTGCTACCTTAGGGTCCGCGAAATACCGCTGCAGACGAGGAGTGATCGGAAAGTACCACACCACTTTTCGAGGAGCTTTCTTCCTCTTCTTGTATCGAGTGACGCCGCACACCGGACATATGGTAGACTCCGCGTGCTCGTCCCGATAAATGATGCAATTGTTCATGCACACATGGTATTTCACGTGCGGTAAATCCAGAGGACACACGATTTTCTTCGCCTCCTCGAAACTGGTCGGGCACTTGTTCCCCTTGGGAAGACGTTCGTGCCAGAATGACATGTTCTCGTCGAAGCATGCGTCAGTCATTTTGTGTTTTACCTTCATCTCCTGAGCCATGAGCATTACTTTCAGGCGGGTATCCTTGGGCCTGCATCCTTCATACAATGGAGTAACTGCGTCTATCTCCAGTTGATCCAGCTTGGCTTTCTCTCGGGCGGCAGCTCTTGCATTATCCGTCTGCTTGAGAAGCAGCTCTTGAATATGAGGGTCCTGCACCCAGCCCATCGATGGTCCATCGTCGTTTGCTCCGGCATCTTCATCTTCATGATCATGCCTTTCATCTTGATCTTCCTCATCATCATGTCCGGCATCTTCTACATGATGACTGTGTACTGCATCTACTTCGTGATCATGTCCTGGAGATTCTTCGTCTTCTCGCCCGCCCTCGCCGTGGTTGTCTTGCTGCCCTTCCTCATTTCTTGCCCGGCCCCCATGGACGACTTCATAATCATCTTCATCACCTTGCCACCGATAGCTATCAATGAAACCACGCAAGAGCAGGTGGTCCCGCACCTGTACGCAATCCGGGTCCATAAGGCTCTTCAGCTTTCATCTTCGACACGGACATCTTATCTCCGTCTCGTTCTTTTGAAGCATCTCGGCCTTCGCGGAGCTCAAAAACCTATTCACGATGCCTTCGGTCATTGTGCAGACCATGGTCGCCTGCGGGGTAGAGCAAAACGATATTTTAGAACCAAAAAAAAATTTGGCATGACTTTACCTAAAAATAGGACCAAAAAGAATGCATAGTGCCAAATTCTCGCTGAAACGGAAATGAATCAACATTCCGGCAAAAAATTGGCAACTATCGCATTTCAAATACCGGTACCTGCAAACACAAACATATGCAACACCACAAACATATGCAACACCACAAACATACGTAGATCTAGGCCATAAAAAGTGCATGTGCACGTTGTTGGAGGGAGAAAAAAGTAGATTTACAACATAAAGAAAGCTTTCCCCTTACCTACCTATCAAAAAAAGGAAATTTAACCACTTAATTTGGGTGAATCTATGGTGCAAATGAGGTGAGGAGGAGGAGGCAGCCGAGAAAAGCTTGGAGGAGGAGGTGGAGAGAATGAAGTGGAGAAAGTGAGTGTGGTAGGTGGCTGTCCAAAATATCTAGCTGCTCTTAGGTTACCAATGGCGCACCACCTAACAATGCGCCATTAGTAACCCTGGTTACTAATGGCGCACTTGTTACGTGGTGCGCCATTACTAGTTTTGCAAAAAAAATAAAAAAAATAATTGTTAGTAGTGGCGCACCGTGGTTGTGGTGCGCCATTACTAGTTCAAAACTAGTAATGGCGCACTATACCCGGGTGCGCCATTACTAGTTTTCAAAAAAAAAGTAAAAAAAAAATTTGTTAGTAGTGGCGCACAGAGTGTGTGGTGCGCCATTACTAGTTAAAACTAGTGGGCAGAAGGCGCGACGACACGCCACGCCCGAGGTTAAGCCCGTTATTTAGCAAATTTGTTTTTTTATGTAATATTTGTTTTCACAATTTATTTTTTTGGTAATTTTTATCTTTACATTTGGGAAAAACCGTGTAAAATTGTCCGTCGTAATTATTGGTTATTATTTGTAGAAAAGTGATGTAATATTTGTTGTAATTTTTTTTAAAGTTTATCTTTTTAATTTAAATTTTACATAAGAAGGGAAAATGTGAAAGTATTGTTGGGGGAGTCACTGTTTGTTTTTTTTTGGTAATTTTATATTCTTAATTTAAATTCTGAAGAAAAAGGGGTAAAAATTGGTAATTTTACAATCTCAATAATTTTAATTTGAAAGGAGAAGGGAAAAAAGAGAAATAATATATGTTTTCATTTTTTGGGGAATTTTATCTCCTTAATTTAAATTTTAAAAAAGAAGGGGAAAAAAGAGGTATGTTGTTCATTGGGGGGGGGGGGGGGGGGGGGTGGTGGGGGTATTGTTTATGGTACTCATAGTTATTGTTTGACCACCATTACTATTTTATAGAAAGCGATGTATTTTTTTTTGGTATTTTAGCTCCTTAATTTAAAAAGTGGTGTATCTAGAAACTTGGGGAAACGTATTTTGGAAATTTATCTTTTTTAATTTTAATTTCGAAAAAGAGGGGAATTTTGACAGGTAAAGGGAAAGAGGTTATTGTTCATTGCAGGTTTTTTTTTGTCTCCTTAATTTTAATTTCAAGGAAGATATTGTGTAGGGGAGTAATTTTTTTGGTAATTTTATTTTATCGTTTGGTGGAAATCGCGGAAAATTGTTCGTCATAATTATTGGTTAGCTATAGTTATCGTCTACTCACTATTATTATTTGTAGAGTAGTGATCTAATATTGTTTTTTTTTTCTTAATTTATCTTTTTTATTATTTTGAAGAGAGGTAAAAAATGTGGAATTATGTTCGAGGAGAGGCACTGTTCATTGTAACTATAGTTTATTGTTTGACTGTAATTATTATATATAAAAATTTGATGTAATGTTTTTTTTTGGTAATTTTAAATTTTGAAGGAGGGGCGAAACTTGGAAATTTTGTAATCTTAATAATGTTAATTTCAAAGAAGAAGGGGGAATGAGAGAAATTATATATGTTTATTTTTGTAAAATATAACTTTTTAAGTTTAATTTCGGGAAAAGGGGGAAAACAGTGGGCACTATATCGTTTTAAAGCTCGGGGAAAAGGACGGGGGAAATTTGCGACACGCCACACCCGAGGTTAAGCCCGTTATTTAGCAAATTTGTTTTTTATGTAATATTTGTTTTCACAATTTAGTTTTTTGGTAATTTTTATCTTTACATTTGGGAAAAATCGTGTAAAATTGTCTGTCGTAATTATTGGTTAGCTATGGTTATCGTTTACCCACTATTATTATTTGTAGAAAAGTGATGTAATATTTTTTGTAATTTTTGTTTAAAGTTTATCTTTTTAATTTAAATTTTAAATAAGAAGGGAAAATGTGGAAGTATTGTTGGGGGAGTCACTGTTCATTGTAAACCATAGTTCATTGTTCGACCAAAATTACTGTTTACAGAAAAGTGATGTAATGCTTGTTTGAATTTTTTTTTGGTAATTTTATATTCTTGATTTAAATTCTGAAGAAGAAGGGGGAAAATTGGTATTTTTACAATCTTAATCATTTTAATTTCGTAGGAGAAGGGGGAAAAGAGAATGGTATTCGTAGTTATTGTTTGACCACGATTACTCTTTTATAGAATAATGGTGTATTTATTATTTTCATTTCTTTGGTATTTTTATCTCTCTAATTTTGAAAAGTGGCGTAATATTTGTTTTAGAACTGGGGGAAACGTATTTTTGTAAGTTTTGTTTTTTAAATTTTAACTTCAAAAAAGAGGGGAATTTCAAAAGGCAAAAGGGGGGAAAAGGGTTTTGTAATTTTGAACTTTTAAATTATTTTTAAAAGGGGTTTTCAAAATGAAGAGTGTAAAATAAAGAAGTTATTGTTTGTTACAGAAAAGTGATGTAATATATGTTTTTGAAACTCGGAGAAACATTTTTGTTTTTGTTAATTTTAACTTTTTAATTTAGATTTCGGGGAGAATGGGGGTTAAAAAAAGGGGGAAATACAGGGCACTATTTTGTTTTTAAACTCGGAGAGAGACAAAAAAAAAGCGAGAAAGACTGTTCAATGGGGGTCACTGTTCATGGGGGGGGGGAGGTATTGTTCATGGTACTTGTAGTTATTGTTTGATCATCATTACTATTTTGTAGAAAAATAATGTATTTTTTATTTTCATTTTTTTGTTATTTTGATCTCTTTAATTTTAATTTCAAAGAAGATATCGTGCAGGGGAGAGCCCCAGCCACAAATCAGAGAAATGTTTTTATGTAATTTTTAACTTTTTAAAAAAATGGGTTTGACGCGGTACTGTTTATCGAGTGGTCACTGTTTTCACGGGGTTGATGTTTTTATCTGAGGGCACTGTTCATCAGGAGGGGACTGTTCATAGGACTGTTCATCTGTGGCCCGTTCACGGGGGTACTGTTCACGGGGAGGTGCTGTTCATCTGTGGTACTGTTCATGGCCTACTGTTTACCTGCGGTTACTGTTCATCGGATGGTACTGTTCACACTGTTCATATGGGCACGTGGCGGCGGGGTGAAGCCCAGCGCCACAACGCTGGAGCTCCCTAGGAGCTTGATGCTTAGCAGCAATAATACTTGTATATACTAGTAATGGCGCACTATGCCCTGGTGCGCCATTACTAGTTTTGGAAAAAAAAAATTGTTAGTAGTGGCGCACCGTGGGTGTGGTGCGCCATTAGTGATATGGACACTAATGGCGTATCTACACATGGTGCGCCACTGCTATATAGCAGTGGCGCACCACATATGTGGTGCGCCATTAATGTCCATATTAGCTATAGCCCTTTTCCTAGTAGTGGGCGAGGGAGGAGGCCGAGATGGCAGCGGATGGAGGGGGAGGAAGGAGGGAGGAGGAGGATGGGGGAGGGGCGGTGGCTGGAGGAGGAGGAGGAGGGAATAGGGAGGAGGGCAGTGACTGGAGGGGCGGCGGTTGGAGGGAGGAGGGCGGCGGCTGAAGGAAGGAGGGAGGAGGACGAGGCTTACCGAGCATCGTGGCGACGACGGGCGGCGATGAGGGAGAAGGAGGAGGACGGTCGGGCGCGGGCGGTGAGTGGCAGGGGAGAGTGACGAACAGGTGAGGGGCGGGTGGATAAATCTTTAACCTAGCAGTAGCGCGGGTCATGGATCAACGGTACTGCTAAACTCGTTAGCAGTAGTGCGGTACCAAGACCAGCGCTACTGCAAAGTGGGGACGGGCAGCTGGGCCCGGGCTGGCCATAGCAGTACCGCCGGACCCAAGCACGCGCTACTGCTAACGAGTTTAGCAGTAGCGTGGGAAACCAGCCCGAGCTGCTGCTATGGCAAGCCCGTGGGGCACGACGTCACCATGGTGTGGGTCCACTTAGCAGTAGCACCGGTCCGAGGGCCAGCGCTACTGCTAACCTGCTACCTATAGCGCCGGCATGAGACGCGCGCTACTACTAATTAGCAGTAGCGCCGCCCCGCCAACCCACGCTACTGATAAAGTTCTATCTATAACTTTCTCCTAGTAGTGGTGGAGTTGTCGGATGGTAGGGGGGCAGCCCTGGTGGTGGGAGGCACGGCGTTTGTGGGCGGATCGTGCGTTTCAATTGCGGGCGGGCAATCATGGCTACGCGGGTGGCGTGGTTGCAGGTGGTGAACGGAGCTAGGGTGTGACGGAGGGGTGTGAACACTGGGGTACACATCCTGCTCAGTTTTACTGGCCGGCGGCGGCGGCGGCTGTTGCTGTCGTAACCCTTCCTGAAGGCACCGTCGCGGTGTTCCCGCTCCTCGTCTTGCTCCGGGTGAAAACCTGATCTTCGGGATCGAGCGGTGGCGGCTATCCTTGGTCGTTTCCCTTCTTGGAGTCACTATTTCGGAGTCTTGGCTTCGTTGGTGTCCGTCTCACCTCTCTGTTGTGCATTCTCATGATGGAGGCCTCTGCAGGCTCCAAGCGGTTTTCCTCCTTGTCATCTTTAGTTTCCTTGGTAGTCCCTAGGGTGGTGTGTCGGGACCCGGCACCGTTGTATCTTGTCTTGGGGGTGGTGTGTGTTTGTATTGGCTTCTGTTGTAAATCGGTGATGTTTGCTTTATAATATAAAGCGGGCGGAAACCCTTTTTGGTCATCTTGCCCATGTTGTTTGAAGCGCACGCTGAATGCTCAACAAGTCAAAGAGTTGACAAATGCAGATTTAAGTGTTTTTGTGTTTTAAAAACCATATCATATATTCCTCGAATGCAACTGATATCGCCAGATACACACTGAACAACATTGAGGGCATGATTCAGCTAGCTAAAGATCTTCTCAGGTGATTGTATTAATTATTTCTATTTTCTTTTAAAACCAAGGGATTTGTTTTATATTACATATAGTTGCACAGCAAAATCGCCGGCCACAACAGGAATACAAAGGAACAACGCCACGCCAGCCGGGCCATGACCAACTTATTTACATCCTCGATTACACGACGCAATAGAATTGGTAAACAGCGGAAATTTTAAGAGGACACCACACCATGACGTATGCGAGAGCATCTTATTTTAGAATGATAATACTACCCATCGATCCCTGCATCTGCCACAAATTAATTGTCTGTATTGCTTTCAGACAGGCCACTATTTTAGCATCCTCCAGATTGAGCTGCTGCCCCTTGCATTGTGAAATCTGCCAGGTTGTTTGCGCCATCAGTGTTGATCTTCAGGAAATTTGCACGCTTGTCAGACCATCTCTCCAGACTACTGGTTGTAGCTTTTGGTTACAAAAAACTATCTTGCTGGACAAGTTGATTATTTTGATTTTTGTGCACATAACATTTGGTTGACAAATGATAATAAAAACCATCTCCTCTCTTTCATTGAACGAGGAATGCCATGTGAAGATAAAAGAGGATATGAGAAAGCTTTTCGATGGACAGCAGCAAGAGAGCCATCAAAGAAGAGTAGTGAGCTGTATTTCCTCTGTAGGTAGTATCAAACACTGTGAGTCTGAAAACCAACATTACCCTCTGATACTTACTACTCATGCAGGATCTCAGATTGATACAGTCGATCCTAAATCTAAATCTAATTTCTCCAGCCTGTTAGTGTACGCGGCAATATAAAAACACATCCAAGTGATAGAAATTCAAGCATTCCGAGAGAAAGAATCGTGAAAAATTTGAAAATCTTTTGTATTGCAATGGATGCCAGGTTACAGAAATAGTTCTTTTGTATTTTTTATCATTTGCTAAAATTTGCCATAAATTAAACCTTTGCCATTTTCAGAAATCAATTTACAGTTGCAAATAGTTTGGCTTCATGTTTTTCATAGATGGTTAGCATTTTAAATAGCGAGTAAAATACACCACAAGTCCTCAAACTATTCAGTGGTTGTCAAGTTAGTCCTAATACTATGAAAATGCATATATCGGTCATATAAGTTTGCCAGGTGTGTCACTCGCGGTCCTATCCGCGCTACATCAGTTTTGACTTGCATGGGTGGCAGGTTGACTACTGCGATGTGGCAACTTTTTACACACCCCTCCCCCCCTAAAAAATATCCCCTCTAATTTTGTTGCCCTCCTCATTGCTCACATCCTTTCCCTTGCTTTCCGATCATCCTCTGACGGCCACAGTCTACCTCGACCTCAACGCCCGGTCGTCGTGAATGTGATGACTCCCTGCAACACACATTGGAACCACTCTGACATGTCTACCTTCGCTGCCTAGGTAGGATCGTCTGTGCTAGGGAGGAAGTGGGGACATAGCCGTCCAGACTTCTGCATCGAGGTGGAAGGAGGAGGACTCGTGATGGAGCCTACGTGCTGCTTGCAACACATATGCGAGATGGCGGCATTTGGATCGTGCGAGAAAATTAGGGCAATGGGATGGGTGGCTTCGTTAGATCGATGGCTAGATGGCATCCGCTAGGTTTTGTGCAATGAGGAGGGTCACCAAATTAGAGGGGATATTTTTTTGGAGGGGGGAGGGGGGTTGTGAAAAACTCGCCATATGGCAGTGGTCAACCTACCACCCGTGCAAGTCAAGGCTGACGCAATGCGGATAGGACTGCGGGTGACACACTTAGCAAACTTGTAGGACCCAAACATGCATTTTTATAGTATTAGGACTAACTTTACACTACTCAAATAGTTTTAGGATTTGTAGTGCATTTTACTCTTAAATAGTAGAGCACAAAGATAGAAAAAAGAGAAAGAGTAAGCAAATCCACCCGTTGTGCCTCCATGATTGGTGGTCAGACTGCGGTACTGATTAAGTTGCAATGGCAGTATTAATCAGGACCATGAATGTCAATTATGTACTACTCACTTATTTTGGGGCAATTAACCTCAGTTCGAAGCTGCAACACTAATTTTGATCGAAGGGAGTAACATTTTCAACGGTACTATTTTGCAATGTTTATTTTGGTAAGGCTATATATGATCAGTTTGTACAGTCTTACAAATTGTGTACTCTACTTATCCGAAACTTTTAGTCACTCGAGCGGGATCAGGAGTGATTGAGTTTTTCCTGTGTGATAAGTCTTTTAAACGCACGTTCATGGGTTCAGTGGAGTTGCCTGAGCTCTTAGCGACAGCATGCTGGTTCATTTGGTGGCAGCGAAGGGAGTTAGTAAGAGGTGAGACTGTCCAAGCGCCAGAGCGTACGGCATTATCTTTGCATGTGCAAACTCTGAACTTTGTACGAGCTAGAGGGAAGGTGATACAGGCTCCACGTACCAATGGTTGGAAACCTAGCCTGGCTGGTCAGTTGATACTAAATGTTGATGCCTCATTTTCTGATGCTGACTATTCAGGAGCATGTGGTGCTGTTGTTTGAGACAATCGGGGTGGTTTCATTAGTGCAGCTACTGCTCGAATGGACCATGTCCCGGATGTAATTTCAGCGGAAGCAGCGGCTCTTTTTGAAGGACTGAAACTTATACAAAGCACTGGTTGCAACAACATTATAGTTCGGATGGACAGCTTGATTGTGGTTGAAGCCCTGCAAAACAATGAAGGTCAATCCATGGTGGCGGCTCCGGTCCTTCAAGATTGTCGAGATATGTTGAGAGATTTCGGGAAGGCTGTGATTGAACATTGTAATAGGGAATCAAATGTGGTACCAAATGAGCTAGCTAGATGGGGTAGTGCTAATAACCCTGCTGAATGGTTGGAGGCTCCGCCTGAATTTATTCTGAGACCTCTCGCAGAGGATGTAATTTTGATTTGAGTTTAATAAAGCTAGCCATAAGGCCTTCCCGTCAAAAAAAAAAAAAACTCTTTAGTCACAGCAAAAGTAAGAACATCACCCTATCCCAGGGCTTGGCAAACAGTTTTTGGGTCAATTTGGTCATGCCAAAATTCCAGCGAAGAGGTGCTTAGGGAGTAGCTGGACCTATGGCATAGAGCTGCACTGCTGGCTCTATCTCATGCCGGAGATAAATATATTTGGAAGTGCACGTCGAATAAAACATAGTTACCCTGCAAGTTCAGCTTACTATTGCCAGTTCATTAGAAGGGTTCAGACGCCTCTTTCGCACATCATTTGGAAGATTAAGATCCCTCAAAAAGTGAAGTTCTTTGCATGGCTAACCATACAAGGAAAATGCCTAACAGCAGATAATCTCCCAAGAAGGAATTGGCCTGCCAATCCTGTTTGCCAACTGTGTAACATTGACTTCAAGTCTGCTGTCCACCTGTTTGCAACTTGCCCATTTACTGCTACTGTCTGGGGCTAATTTCTGACCAGATTAACCTATCGGTTTGATCTTAGACCAAGCTACAACAGGACACGATCCCGCTGCTACAATGGTTGCTACACACTCTGGACAACATCCCCTCGCAACGTTGCAAAGATTTCTCCGCGCTTTCTATTCTGATCTGGTGTCAGGTTTGGAAAGAAAAGTACAACAGGATCATCAACGCCAAAGGCCAAAGCCAATGATTTCATTGGAACATGCAACCTGATCTCTGATGAACTGCACACGTGGCTTAGAATCAAAGGTGTTAAATGGTTGGCACTATTATAGTGCAATTTGGCCCTCCCCAACCCCTGTTTCTTACATGTGTACAGCTATTACCTTGGGTGTATACATTTCTTTTTGGAATGCCCATACCCTGTATTTTCCATATGGAGTTTACCCTCAATGAATCAAAAACAGCATCTGCTGTGTTTTATAAAAAAAGCAAATTCTGTACATAGTACTATCTATTGGCACAGGCCCAACATCGACGCTGCGATCTGACGTGTACTTCCGGTGAGAGGAACATACTACAGACTAGCAAGGCCTAATTTCTTTCTTGGCGAGACCCTAGTATAGGAGCTCAACAGCCTAGCTACTATGGCTTGCTGGAAATGCACAAAGCACTCATGCACACGTACGCAATACACGAGATGCCGATTGATTGGAAAAGGCTCATGTCACACCCATTTATTTCTCTGATCTCACGGTTTGTTTACAAGGGGATACAAAGGATTATATTGCAGCTAGCTAGCCTACCACTAGTCCCTACCAGACAGGTCTCTTACGTCGTGGTTGATTCCAACTATCTATATATTAAGCAACCTCTCGATGTTTTTTGTAGCAGCTAGCACTTGTTTGCAGAAGCTGCATTTGTCATCGTGAGGATATCCTAGTTTTAGCATGCGATCTGCAGCACAAAATTTTCTTTGCAGGAGCAGTCAGCGGTAGGAATTTCTTTTGCCCTGCCTTCAACTTTTAACTTCCACACTCTAGCTTCTTGGTGGCCTTGCAAAGGTCCAACTTGGTCGCCTTGGCCTTCATGTCGGTGAACGTGGGTTCCTACTAGTGCCGTATGCGATGAATCTTGGTGGCAGAGTCCTTGATCCTCTTGGCGCGCCCATGGAACTTGCGCATCTCGTACACGTCCATGCTTGAAAGGTTGGATTCCTCTTCCAATTCCGACTTTTTCCTACGAAGCTCCTTATCTTCAAGTAGCGATTCTAATTCGTTTCCTGGATACTCGCCTATCAAGCAAGGCGTATACAGGAAAGCTGAGTCCATCTCCCCAAATGGTAGTCTGCAGACCGGGTTGTAATATGCTGAACACACATTGCCCATGTCTTGAAATTTCGAGCTGTTGCAATCATATGCTAGTACTCTTGTTTTTCTCCTTGATGAAATTAGGAAGACAATCTCTTTATAAGGATGAAACCCAAGGAAATAATAATTTCCTTCATATCCCTCTTCAAGAACGTTATCCTCTTCAACATCATATTCAATGTCAAGAATGTTATCCTCGTCAAAGTTCCATTCATATTTCTCTTCCACCGTCGCTCTGTTAATTTCATGTGTATTACTATTACCCTCCAGAGATCGCCGGGCCCGTCGAGGGACGGGAGAAGATCTCTGAGAATCTAAGGCCGGTGAAGTTGATGAAGATCCCGTGCACCGAGCGCGAGACCCGGTGGCCATGCAGGCGGGCATCGACGGTGTCGCGCCATGCACTGCAGACCAGCCGGGCCGCGGCTAGGGTGTGCGGCACGAGGCGCCGGAGGACCTCCGCGAGGACGTCGCTGGGTAGCACGACCGGATTCGAGGCCATTGCCGATCGCTCTCGTTCGCCGCTCCTTCTCGTTCGCCGTTCCTTTTCTAGTTTCCAGTCGTCCGCGATCCGCACGCGCCGCAGTGTTTTATAGGGCTTTATAACCGGGCGAGCGCTGCTACACGTCCGATATGTTGCGTATGATTTTGGTACGACATACAATCAGGGCCTGCTGATCGGACAGCGATTGCAGACGTATTGGACCTGGAGTAGTATACGAGGCAAAGTCTATATCTTTTTTTTTTACTCGAAAGTTGGGGCCCATTATTATTGTTTTAATAAAAATTCACATATAAGGTAACCAATATGTCTCTGTACATGGCTAAATACTCACACCTGTCTATGTGTACATATTCGGGTATTTGCACGCTGGCCGGTTCGGATGACAGGGGTTGGCTGCTCTCGGGACTGGGGTCGTCCGCACGTCCACGAGGGCAAGGACAAGGCCGTCAAGCGACACGAGGTGGAAGGCGTCGAAGCTATGCGCAGCCTGGTGCTATCCACCGCATTTTTGTCCATCAAGAACAGCTCTTCCCTGAGCTTGTGACGGTCTTGGTATAGGTACCGGCGAAACATGTGACCACGCAGGAGGGGAGCACAGATCAGTCGCCTAGCCAGAGGCGGAGGCGACCACAGAGGCTGGGATCACCCTTGCAATATTATTAGAGAAAGATGCATGGGTCACCCTGGAGTACCAGTGGAACATGTGGCTGGATATGATGGTGGCGGGGGGTTTAGAGTGATGACCAGCGATAGGCGGTTCGGGTAGCAGTATGTGGGCTGTGGGGTGGGGTGGAATGACAGCGAGGGGAAGAAAACAGTGCATGAGTGACGATATTATTTCAACAGACCCAACAAAAGATTACAATATTATTAGAAAAGAAAAAATTGCCCAGTTATTTTGTGCGAAAAGGATCATATCTACAATAAATGTTCATCAAAATTACAAAATATCTAAATATAATAAAAATTACATCTAGATTCCGAGACCAATAAGAGACCGCTACTAGCGTTAGAACGAGTCACGACGCTCCTTTGTGGCTGTTCCCCTACCGGAGCAGGCTTGACCATGTTGAGAACAGCCAAAAAGTCTTCATGCATGTGCCCCTAAGGACCAGTGCTCTGGAGCCGCAGTCATCGTCGTTTTTCCCTTGCATAAATCTGAAGCACCTGATACCAAATCTCGCCATATGAGTAGAAACCCTAACCTCACCGTCCCAAGAAGACGGTAGCAATCTATGCCAAAGCTGCGCCGAGTACATCCAAAAGGACGAACTCGAGGTTCCGAGGCCAGAAGACAAACTCGAAGAAGAAGCGCTGTCATTCGTCCAAGAGCTGCACCCACGTGGACTAAAAATCCATAACCTAAACTACTAACTAGAGCGGACGCACCGGGATTCCCTTCCCTGGCAACAGCCACCGATGTGGTGGACAGAGGGGAGACGAATCCACAGACTCGCCGGTGAAGGCAGGGGGGGAGTTTGCCCAAGGTTCCTCGGGCCACAGGAGGAAAAAAAAGAGGAAGTCAGGCTTCCATGCGAAAAAATAAATATATAAATTTGCCCAGTTTATAATGAAAATCGGACTGAGAATCGTAAAACTGCTAGGGCTAAAAATCTGACCATTAGTTACTCACAAATGCGTTACTAGGCATGACCACATGGATTATAGAGGGATATGACAAGCAAAATCATAGAGCTACAATTACATCAGA
Source organism: Thinopyrum elongatum (assembly GCA_011799875.1). NCBI lineage: Eukaryota > Viridiplantae > Streptophyta > Magnoliopsida > Poales > Poaceae > Thinopyrum > Thinopyrum elongatum. Next base: position 25,218,693 of record CM022302.1, read on the forward strand.
ACAACAACTTGCTAGAATCTTGAAAGCGGTATATTTTCCATCGACATCTATATTGCATGCTGAACTTGGCAGTCAGCCTTCTCAAATTTGGATCGGTACTTGAGGGACGTGACATCCCCAAACAAGGCTTGATAAATCCATATGGAAATGGAAATACCACAGATATTTGGAGTAACAATTGGCTTCTGAGATCAAAGATGTTCAGACCTTATGGATGCAGAACACTGAACCCACCAAAGTTTGTCTCGGAGTTAATTGATGCAACATCGGCAACATGGAGGTCAGGTCATCTTGCGGAGGAATTTATATCCATTGATGTACCGGTTATCTTGTGGATCCCTCTCAGTACAAGAAACTTAGATGATTCATGGGCATGGCACTGTGAAAAGAATGGCACGTTTTCTGTAAAGTCAGCCTATAGAATGTTGGTACATACCAGGAGGAGAAGAGAAGCCTGGCTGGATGGGAATCCCGGTTCATTTAGTACTCGCAAGGAGGAGTCATCTTGGAAGCAGTTGTGGAAAATACAAGTCCCGGGAAAATTAGAATGTTCCTTTGGAGGTTGGCCAACCATTCACTGCCTACTAATTATGACATTCGGTGTAACTGAAACATGGCGAACATGAGTGCGTGTGGATTATATGGTATGGAAAACTCATGGAGGCATTCCTTCCTTGAGTGTTCTATGTCCCGGAGTATATGGGCTGTTGTTAGTGAGGAGTTAGCGGAGCACTTCATTCCATCAACTGAACTGAGCACAAAACAGTTTCTCTTTGTTATGATTGAATCAATGCCACATGATGCTTTTCTCTCTTTATGCACCAACCTGTTCGTGAAATGGTACATTGCAGAACTTGGTGATGGCAATGCGAAGCCAGCTATCACAAGAGGTACCCATGTGATAATGCCACAGAGGAAGACCCGGATGGCAGCTCCGCTAGCGGGCTTTGCAAAGATTCATGTGGATGCAGGATTGGCCCGAGAGGGAGAAGGGCAGCAGCGGCAGTGTGTAGGGACTCGAGTGGCCTCTTTCTAGGGTCGTCAACACTCATGGTTCATGGTGTTCGTGACGCAGCAAAATTGGAAGCTATTTTGTGTAGGGAGGCCCTTTCCCTAGCCGAAGACCTCCTTCTTCAGGACTTCGTTGTTGCAACTGATTGAAAACAGGTTTCAAGAGATATTGAAAAGGGTGGTAACAGAAGCTATGGTCAGATCATTAGCGAGATTAAGCTTAGAGGAGAAAACTTCAATTGTATCTTCACTTTTGAAGATTGAACTTCTAATTTCGAAGCTCATTTGTTAGCCAAGTACTTTCAGTCTTTAAGTCGGGGCCGGGACAACCCCACGATCCTTTTTGTATTGAAAACTCTGTAATCTTCGAGTAATAAAGTCTTAGCTTCCCTAAAAACAACTGGTTGGACAAGGGGAAAATAAAAGTACTAAAATTAAATTATTTTTTTCAACAAAGTCATATATATGCAAACACACCTACACACACCTGCATGAAGATGGGACTGGAACCAAAAATGGATGAATCACAAAGTGCTACTGAATGTTGGAACCCAAGCTGCCAAATTCATCTCACAGGGTATATTCTCGGTCATGATCTCGGAACCACCTCACAATCTCTATTGAATACAGGTCGAGCAAGAAGAAACCAAAACATGAGCTGACAATGCCACTTCTCTCGGCGAAACACACTGGATTGAGCTGGCCTGGCCTCAACCTATTTTTGCCCAACTTGTCGAGGAACGGCATGATTGCCTCCATCTCTATCAGTACTTGTGGTTGTTGCTGCCACTTGGTCGTTTGCTTCGGCTGGGCCCAAGCCAATATCTTGCGGCCATCGGCGACCAACACGACCAGGCTCCCGCCCACCGACGACATCACTAGGAGGTTGTGGTGCGAGGCGCTGCGAGAGAAGTTCTTTGGGAGCATCATCGTTGTAACATATGCCCCTCCGGCGTGGACCTTGAGGACGTAGGACCTTGTGTCGGTCTCGCACAACCAGTGCAAAGCGCTGCCAGCGACCAAGGCCCTACTGAGGCCTCATTTCAAGCGGCTGCCCTGAAGGTTAGGAGCCCGGATCTCCGTGGAATATCCCTAGGCGCTGTGTTCTGACGAGAAGGAGTGAAGCTACAGATGGCGGCCGTGTTTTGTCAGCTCTAGCTATGCCATGAGCCCAGGACCACATTGAAATGATGTCCGAGTGTGGTGGCACCCTCATCATCTTCACTGACGAGCAAGACATAATTTTTCTCAACATTGTCTTGTTGCGTAGCCACCACACCCATAGGGAACACCGGTTCGGATGGCAACGTTTGGCTTTGGCCGGTGTCAGGGTCACACACGTGGAGCTCTCGGTCCACGCGGGCAAGGATAAGGCCATCGCGTGCTGCAAGGTGGAAGCCATCGATGCCAGTGGCCCTGCGTGGCCTGGTGGCATCCATCGCGTTGGTGTCCACCAAGAACAGCTCCTGCTTGCGCTTGTTACTGCCTCGGTATAGGTACCGGTGGAACATGTGACCGCGTAGGAGGGGGAGAATGATTCGGTCGCCGTGTCGGAGGCGGAGGCGGCCGTGGAGGCCGGGGTCATTCTTGACACGGCAGCCCATGTCGACACAAGTTGCTGCAAAACGCACGAGGGTGGCGGGGTCGGTGCGCGCTGCGATGACCACAAACACGTCGAACGGCAGGGTTTGGTGTTGTTGCCGCCGCCCTCTTGCTTGCGTCCGAGACATGGCGGCGGCGCCTGCCATGTTTGATGGGTGGCTATTGGAAGCGAGCTCTGCCCGGGGCAAGTTGGCATCCCGATCTAAGTGGTATAATCAGCGGCCGCAAACTTAATAAGTACTCCCAAAACCACGTAGGCAGAGTCTTGAATCTTGGTCCTTGGCTGAAAACACAACCACGCGCGATGGATCAATCGATTTACTGGTAGCTAGCAACACACGCACACGTCAACGTTCTTCAAAGAGGTCCTGCCGGTATAGAGGAGCTCTTGCCAGTTGATTGTAATCCTACTATCTATAAGGAATAATACCAATGAATGAAAAAATAGTGGATTGATTCCTTCACACGCGGCGAAACCGAGAAGGTAAATATTCTTTTTTGGTGTGCACACACGGTTTTGCTTGTACATATAATTCTTACTGACTTTAAATGCATACTATTTTATCTCCCGTTGCAACGCACGGGCATATGTGCTAGTAATACTCCTAAATTTCCTGCAAAAAAAAAAAAATCTTGGTGTATCGTTTTTTCACGGTTGTGGTTTACAAGGATAGGTAGATGTACATGTGTACGCGAATCCTACTCGGTGATGGCTTAATTTGAAGCTAAGGGCATCTTCAATGCTAGGCTCTTACATAGGCGCTAATGGATAAAAAAATAAATCTCGTCAAATAAAAAAGCAACGAAGCGCTTCGTGACTCAACGCTGGGCGCTAACTATAGGCGCTAATTAACTGGAAAGTTGATCGCTACACAGCAACGCCATTTAACTCGTACGAAGGAAAAACAGCTAATCGCCCGACACCTTTCTTTGCGCCGATGCCGGCCTGGACGCCAGGATTAATCAGGCTAACTGCCAATCGGGTAGGATTTTTATCCTAGCGCCCACGCCTGGCGCCCAGCGTTGGACATGCTCTAACACAGACACGCACACGCCTTTTCTAAAAAAACCGGGCACGGGCACACACGTTGTCGTGTTTAACTCCAACAAAATAAACCGTAAGACTAAGTAAGCTACGATCTTCTTGTAATTAGTGGCCAATAAAAAGTTCAAACGAATGATTTTTCTAGTAGAAAAGTAAAAAAAGACGAATAATAATGTATGTATAGTTCGGAACAGTCGTCACAGTCCGAGGCGATCATAGTAGTGACCACGTGTAAATCATTTGCTGGGCACAGCTTCGTGGCAGGACATAGCTTTAACACACGACGGCCTTCTAATCCCTTCCACTGCCAGTGGGTGCACCATGAATTTTTCATCTTCAGCTTGAAAGATCACCGCTGCATCACATTTATTTTTGGCAAGAGAAATTGCTCCATGGACATTACCTTTTTTTTCGCACTTAATGCAGTATGCAGCCTGCGATCCAAGCCGTCCTTCGCCTTGTACCATATTCATGGAATTCTCAGCCGAGTTTAGCTCATGTAGGTAACTTGATATGAAATTAGATTCCCGCCACCCTTTCCAAATCACCCATATAGTCACCATCATTTTTACATACTTCTTGCTCTAATAATTGATCCTCCATTTCAAACATCCAGTTCCTCGCCCTTGGTTTCCTGCAACACTTCACTCTATAGTACCATTCTTCATCCACAAGAACCCACATAGATCTTTCCATCCTACACTCCCGTATAGGCCATAGCAAATGGCTCCACGAGTCTTCCTTCCACGTACCTGGACCGGCCCGAGCTGCCGCTGCCGCCACCGTCTTCCTGGTCCCCGCGGCCGCCGCCCCCGAGGGTGGGGCCACAGCCCGGGGCCCCGATGCACGGCACGCCGCGGCGTGCCCCGCCTTGGCCGTCCTCCACCCAAGCCACCCACGATCCAGGCTCGATGCGAGGGAAGGGGCGGTCGTCTTCTTCACTAGAGGAGGGCAGGCCGCTCTTGCCAGAGTGGGAAGAGCGCGGCGACATCGGAGTCCAGTCCTCCAGCAGGTCGACGTGCACCAGCAGGTCATAGCGCCGGACTCCTGGCGGTGGAAGGACACGGCGGTCGGGGGCGCGTAGCCGATGATCTCGTCGACCGGGCCGACGCCCCGCTTGAGCACCCAGAGGGTGCGCTTCATCGGGATGTGAGCCACGTCCCAGACACAGAGCCAACGTGCGAAGGTCTGGGTGTGGCCCCTGTCCAGCGTGCGTATCCAGGCAGTCGACGTGACCGACGTTGCCGAGCGCCTCCTCGGCGCCTGGCAGTGACCAGAACTGCATCGGCAGGTCTTCCATGACGACGCGCACGTGGTGGTTGCACTTGAGGATCGCGACGTGGTCCTCCTCATGCCAGGCCCTGATGAAGTACTTGCAGCCCTCGACCTTGATGACGTCGCGGTGCACGGCGTTGTCCCGATGCGCAGGGAGGTCGAAGTGGACGAGGAAGGCCTCCGGCTGGTGGGCGGTGACGCGGAGCTGGTGCGGCGGGGTGGACAGCTGCTCGAAGATGACCCTACCGATGGCCCCAGGAGTGGAGTGGGAGCGGTCCGCAGCGATGAGGGTGACGGAATGCTGACGCAGAATGTGCTCCTCGAGCTCTAGCGCCAGGGAGGGAACGATTACCTTGTTGCTGTCACGCGGCCACCTGGCTGGGTCGCAGAGGACGGGGCGATCCATGCGCCCAGACGAAGACGGCGGTGAAAAAATGAGCCGGTCTTTCACCGGTGCTTTGCACGTCGCCGGCGGCCTCAACCGAGCACGGGCAGCCCCGCTTGTTCCGCCGTTCCTTAGGTTTTGTGGGCTCTCCTTGCCGAAATGGCCCGCGCGCTTGCAGATGATGCAGCAGAGGGGATCGCGGCAATCAGCGCGGCGATGGCGTTTGCTGAGGCAGCGGAAGCATTTCCCCCTGAAATGGCTTAAGAAGGCGTCGCGGCCAGCGCCCGCATTGAAGGCGCCGCGCCAGTCCGAGCGTGGGATCGAGGAGCGCCCTGCTCGGTCCAGCGAGCGAGAACCCGCTCTCCTGTTCTTCTGGGAGTGGACTTCCGTCCATCCCTCCTCCATCATACTGGCCTGGCCCGAAGAGGATAGATTGACCGGGGAAGATGGGCACACCACCAAGGATTTAAGGCACGCCCGTCCACAGCGAGGGGACGGGCAAAGATCTGGCGGTCCAAGACGAGCCCCAGCCTTGGACGGCTCCCCACGGTGCAGGATTCGCAGCGTCGAGGCCGGATCTGACGTCGCGGCCGTCGAGGCAGCGGACCACGGGGAGGAGGGTTGTGAAGAACCGCGGGGCCGAGGCGAGCCCCCAGCGGGCGGGGAGAGGCCTGGGGAGGGGATAGGGAGCGGTTGGGGGGTGGGGTGGGGGGGGGGGCGAGGAGCCATAAAGGTGGGATCTGGTGGTCGCCGCGGCCGGAGCGGCCAGCGGCGCGGGAGGGGGAGGGGGAGCTCACTTAGCTAACGCTTGTTCGTCCCGCGTGTACTTGCTTCAGATTTAAGTATTTAATTTAACAAAACTGGAAAAGACTGCATCGTGGAGATATATATTTAGAGCATAACTCCTTTTGAGAATTATATCCCGTGGATGCATAATAATCCACATCGGAACATATTTCTTTTAACAAATCACGATTGCAGTATTGAGAAGTAACCTACGAATGGTAGTGCATCAATGTCTGAGTCACTTTTATGTTCCATTAACCAATATAGTACATATTGAACAATGGAAGTAACTGATAAGCTCATTGGATTGTTCCTCCGGTTCATTCAGCTAGATATAGAAGAAAAAATGTTTACAAGAAAAGTGACACCATAGCTTGGCAATTTAACAATTTACTCTGCAACTTTCAAGAAACACAAATAATATGATGGTTCTGTACTCATACAAATTTAATAGGTGAGATCACATAACCAAATACATGACTACGAAAAAAACATTTCGAATATTGGGTAGACATATATCAGGGAGGACATGGTCCAGGCCCGTCTAGTCCCTCACCGAGCAGCCATTTGGACCGGCCGCCGGCGGTCCGGATCGGACCGACCAACCTCGCGGTCCTGTTTCCAGTGACCGGACCAACGGCGGCAAAGCTCGAGCCGGACCGAGTGGACCAGCCAACCATCACCGGAGGCGACATGCGCGGGTGCAGAGGCAAGGTGGGCGACGTGCGCGGGTGCTGTGGTGAGGTGGAAGACGTGCGCGAGAGCCGGCGGCGAGAGGTAGACGACGTGCCGTTGGAAGTGCTGTTAGCCATGAATCGTGCGCATGTTTGTCCCTTAGCAGTTTTATCTGTTGCATACAAGCAATCTATCGTGTGCATGAGCCCACGATTATCCATGTCGGACCTTGCCGTGGATAAGTGGATAAAATTGGACGTGGAGTTAATTGTGGGATGGCGCCATAATTATCGGATCGAAACTGCTTCTCTCTTAGTCGCTAACAAAAGGAAACAACAACATGGAGTTAGTCGTGGGATAACTAATTTTACGGACCGAGCATACAAGTTCCTGGAAATCAGGGGAGAATCAGTTGAAGAATCCTGGGCAGTTATTCCCATATAGGTGTAGCAACAAATTCTCGTGGGATTGCGCCGTGATTATGGGGCTGACTCTGACCGAGCGGACCGAGCTTTAACCGGACCGGACCGAAAATTTTTCGGTCCATATTTCATAGACCGGACCGAATATGTTTTTGAGCGGCCAGGACCGCGCTGGGCGGGACCGAGCGGGCCACGAGTGGGCCAAAAAGCCCGCTTGTGTCGTCCACCCTTAGACATATACCACCCAAAGCTTGATGATTAATTATTTGGGGAAAGAGTCAATCCATCCTTCTGAATGCATTTGCCTCTTCTCCTGCCCTAATAATTCTTCGTAGGAAAAGGTTTTCATGGCTTGTAACCTCTCGGACAAGTCAACCTCAAATAGCAAGGAGGGAATTCAGGCGTTGTCTACGTATTTCCTTCGTCTCCAAGTCAAGGACGATAAGCACACGGCGCTGGCGATTTATCCGCAACATCACCGCGACGTTACTCTCACCTGAGCGCTCGAACTGAATAACAATGCAGCCAAGAGGGATGCTTCTTCTCCATGTCGATCACGGCCTCCCGCTCCAAACCATCGTGAGTAGCAGGTCGTTAGTAAACATACTCGAAAGAAGTTTCAGTTTCAACAGGTCATTAGTAAACAGACTGTCACACATGCATGCACTAAGTACTCAGTGGAAACAATTCACAGATATGTATATTTAGAGCATAAATGAGTTGAAATATATACAGCATGGGTGCAGAATAATCCCCATATTAACAAATCACGATTGCATTATTAAGAAATAACCTACCAATGGTCACTTCCTGGTTCCATAAGCCAATTTCTTGGTGATTCTAGACTGGAATTACTTTGACTAGAAGTCCTTGATAAGATCAATGGATTATTTTCCCCAGTTCATTCAGCAAGATATAGGAGAAAAAAAAATGCTATTAAATAACTTACTTCGCAAATTTTATGAAACGCAAATAATATGATGGTTCAGTAGCCAGTACAAATTTAATTGGTGAGACCACATAATGCCAAATACATGACTTGCAAAAATAACATTTTAAATAATATTCGGTAGCTGGCCATATGCCACCCAAGATGTTCGATCCATCCTCTTCAATGCATTTGCATCTTCTCCTGCCCTAATAGTTCTGCCTAGGAAAATATTTTCATGCCCTGTAACCTCTCAGACAAGTCAACCTCAAATAGCAAGGAGGGGTTCAGGTGTTGCCTACGTATTTCCTTGGTCTCCAAGTCAAGGACAATGAGCACACAGCGTTGGCCATGTATCCGCAACATGACCGCGTCGTTCCTCTCCCCTGAGCGCTTGAACTGAATCGCCATACTGCCAAGTGGGACATTGGGTTCAAACAACCGCAGCTTCTCCTCCATATCGATCACGGCCTCCCGCTCCCAACCATGGCCACCAGGTAATTGTATCCACATGGTAATCATGAACACGTCAGCCACGAGGAACCGTAGCCTCCGGTCTGGTGACATCCTCAGGTGACGCTGGACTGGTTTGTTGTTGGTGGGCATGACTGGGAGCTCCACCGCGCCTAGCTTCCTCGTTGAGACGTCATACGTGAGGATATGGCGGCCATGTTGCAGCCAGTGGATGACGCCACCAGGGAGTACAACAGCGTCATCGTGCTCATCGTGGTGATTCCCTAACGGGGCGCCAAAGTGTTCAATGACAGGACCCCAGCTGACATTGCCATTGTCGGACAGTGCGGCTGTCTGGATTCTCATGGAGTTTGTGCCCTTGACACGGCACCAGGCCCGGTGGGCGAAGAATAGCAGAAAGGAGGAGCCGCTTATGCCATCTGCAGTAGTGAGTAGAACGCACGGGTGACAACAGCATCTAATACGAGACCTGTCAAAGGAGATGCCCGGCGGTGTGGACAGGAAGGTGCGGTCGCCGGTCATGGGGTCGTATACGCACAGATCAGAGTTTCTGTGCTCATGGACATAGTGGCGGCGGACGAGGACGATGAGGCCGCCGCGCGACGTCACAGGGTCGTACCGGCCGAGGAGATCGTCAGCGGCGCTTCGTGCCACGAAGGGCGCGAGGTGCTTGTCGGTGAAGCACATGGCGGCCGGCGTAGCCGGGTGGACCAGAGAGACGAAGGGCTTGCGCCGGTGGTTCTGGCGCCTGTGGCGATGGGTGTAGGCGAGGAGGATCCGCGTCGGCACGACGCCTGTGGCAGCTTCTCGGATGAAGGAAGCGTCCGCTATTTCGCGGCGGAGGGACTTGCTGGTGGCGGCGCAGCGGACGATGGTTTTGGGGTCAGAGCGCGCGGCGATCGCCAGCAGGAGGTCCGCCGGTAGCATCCGTGACGCCGGCGGTGCGCGAGGGTTGTTTTTCCGTTGGCGTTTTCGTGGTGCCATTGGGGCTGTGGATCCGCAACCGAGCGATTTGCCTGCCCTACATATATGACGCTAGTTATTCAGTTCCGGGAATGAAAAGATCGTGGATCAGTATCTTTTGGGAGCAACTAACGCAATGCAAGCTTATCCCGGCAAAAAAAAAAGGTAATGCAAGCTTATCACCTTATTTCTTTATATACAAGGAAATGATTACAAATTAAAGGTTTCAACGGAAACTTAGATCAGGAGATGAGGCCCTAAAATATCTCTTGAGAGCAGTTATTATATGCCATGCAACGTACTCAATCATCTCCCAATCCGGTCAACAGACATCGCACAATTATATTTCAGAGAAGATCGTGGGAATTGCACGATTCGTACAATTCAGATGACACTACATGGTTGGGCCCACTGTAAGTGAGATACTCCTTGGTCAAAGAAATTTTCAAGTTGATTCCTATATACCAAAAGATGGAAGTAATAATTACGAAAAATATAGGTGTATGGCATGAGGCCAACTGCATCGTATGATCACTCGATGTAGCAGAATATGTTAAAGATACGACGAACAAATGAAAAGACGAAGAACGAAATTAAATATAGAGGAGACACAAGATTTAACGTGAAAACCCCTCCAACACGAAGGTGAAAAAACCATGGGCGCCTGCCAGCAAATTTTCACTAAGTCGGGAGAGCTTACAAATGTCGGGGAATTACTACTGATGAACTTATCTCGTGCGATGGCTCACAAGAGGTATATATATAACAACGCTGACCTAGGTCAATACTTATCCGTACCGGCTAGTGCCGTTGGTTTTCTATGGCCCAAGCCTCGTGGCGATAGGCCTCCGCTCCGTTCTGCTCATCAGAAGTTAGCCGTTACATTTATATATGAATTTGGACCATAACTTAACAAAATCAGATGTTTGTTCTGCACTTGCCGGTCCCCATGACGTTTGGGTGATGTGCGATGGCATACAGGCGTCGCGGCATTGCACCATCCCGTAGTAATGATGTCCTCATAGATTATAACCTCCAATAATGCCTTTCCTATCCATACCCAAGCATATTATGCAAGCTCTATTTTTATGGTTTGGAGAGGTGTGTTGTACTCTCCAAAAATAACTTTGCTGAAACAAAATTGTTCAAATTGTACCAAGTGTATTTTTCATCTAACACTAAATTCCTCCATCTTTATGGGGCTAGAAATTCTGAGTTAATGTAGGGCAGGTTTAGTCAAGATCTCTTCATTGCCTAATAACATTTTCTTAGAAACCTGACCCCGAGGGCAGGGGTTTCTGCATTTCATTAAGAAGAAGAAGACAGATGGTCTATTTATAAAAAATATCGGACTCAAAGACCATTATCTGTTAATCAGGAAAACCAAGTGAAAACCCAAAAGCGAAAATAGAAGAAAAAAGAGATTCGAGCTAGGGGATAGGGACAAGACAAGTGCAACGTAAAGGGGAAGCGTCTGAGCCAGACACCAAAGCATCAAGGCCCGAAGCAATTAGGCATGGCTCAAGTGCAACCAACTTACTACCACTCGCCAAAGAGAACTCTGCCTCAACATGGAAGCATCATGTTCTAATATTATTATGTGGGAAACATCCTGTAAGGTCCAACTTTGACTTCCTAGCGATGCCCGCCAAAGAGCTCAACGCCGTGACCACTTGCGGTGAATGTGGTTTTTTTGTACATGTCCATATATGCTTTCATCTTTTCTTCAGCGGCCTCCACTTTGTCCACCTCTATCAACTCACCAAAAACCTACAACTACCTCTACTCAGCACGCATGGCCATCGGGATGTTGCACGCCTTGTTCTTCTTTTCCAGGTGCCCGCTTCATCGTCCACCATCCTTCTCCCCATGCAACGATGTGGAGGTCCCAAGAAGAGGGTGTCGAACCCCACAAGTAATCTTGCTGAGAAATTCCTCCATAGATAAGGGCGGTGCATCTGCTGTAGGGCAACGCAGCAGAAAATAAAAAATTTCCGACCTACGCACCAGCCCAGGACCACTATGGAGACTGCACACAAGGTTTGCTCTTTTCGTTACCGACTCGTAGCGCAGCGGAAGTAGAGTCTATGACGATCGGCGATGCAGATCCCCGCAGTTAGGATTTACAACCTACCAGCCACGAGGATGTATACCCTCATCCGCCGCACGGACAGCCCTCCGGGAGGCGGTCAGACAGTCCCCCAGACGGTGTCATGGACAGCCCTTCGGGAGGACCTTCGAAACTCGGACGGTCACTCGGACAGCCCTTCGGTAGGCCTCACAGAACTCGGACCGTCAATTGGACAGCCCTCCGGGAGGCACTCACGAAACATCCCCTCGGGCACAAAGATCGAAACTACGACCTCTCTACAGAGTTGCACACATACGGTGTCATCTATCCGGCAGGGCTTCGCTGTCCAGAACTAGTTCCCACCGGAACCCAGACAGCCTTTCGGCTCTACGAAACTATTTCGCAGGGAGGGAGAGAGCAGCCAGATCATTGCAATGGCACTTGTATGTGAGAAGGGATGAGTGTTAAGGGCTGCCCCTCCACCTTTATTTATAGGAAATCCCATATGGAAAAATACACAAAAAAACCCATCACATGGATTTCCCACAAGGGCATAAAGGGAAGGGAAGTGGAGCTCCATGGAGCTCCACATGTGTGGCCAGCCACCCCTAGGGCCCCCCCCCCATGAGGGGCTTCCTTGTCTCACAAGTCCTTCTAGAAGCCTTTTCACAAAGGCCATAAAAGGTGGCTTTCCAAAAAAATATCCCAAAAAGCAGTTTCACTATTCACGACGACATTTTTCAGCGTCCGTTCGAATCGAAAATATTTATGTTGGCTTAGAACATTTCCAGTACCCACTAAAATAATGTTTGACGTGTTCCGAAACAATTCCGGATTAGTGATTTTCATCTGCGAAAAGCAACCAAACCGGTTCTGGCAGCTCCGGAACATTTCCGGTTTTTATCCCGGAAAATATCCAGAAGTTTCCAGAATAATTCTGGCACCCTCCAAGAATTATCAGGCGTGTCCCGAAACCAATTTGACTTAATGGTATACCCCGAAACAACTTTTTGGTTTTACCGAAACTATTTCGGTGTTCTCTCTCCGGAACTCTTCCGTTGTCTCCGAAACTTTTTCGGTCAATTTCTCTCATACTCCCTGTCTAGAATTCAGCAGATAGATGACCCTTAAGCGTGTGACCCTACAGGTTCGGTGAAGTATAGACATGACATGGAACCCCTTCCGATCAATGATCAACATCGGAGCCGTGGACACCCATATTGACCCCTATACCCACACGAATGAATATTCGAGTGAACCTCCAGTTGCCGTGTGCTATTCATGTTGCTTCGCGATATGTTACAAATACCCGAGGTGAGACATGTTGGCATCCCCGTGGATCAACAACTTATCCACTATGCCAGTTACCTCGTTACCGGTATTGTTCTCTTTTCTCGTTACCGTGTTCCGGCATCCCCGTGATCAAATCACAAAGTGTCTGGCCAGACGATGATGGATACCGTAACACCGAGAGGGCCCAGAGATATCTCTCCATCGTCGGATGAGCAAATCCCAATCTTGAGCTATCAAGTTACTTGACATACTTTTCCATGAACCCGTAAGCCGCCGTAATAGCCACCCATTTACGGATGACGTTTAACAAACCCCAAAGTTCATGAAGCAAGCATGAAGAAACTCGATACTCTCATGGTCTAAGGAATCATGCAAACGTTAACCATCTCTGTGTTATTAACCATTAACTTGTGATGAATGAATCTCATAGCATAACATCAATTTGGGTCGATTCAACAAAAATGTTCTTCTAACATTGTGCCCTCAAAGTTGCTGGCATAGACATGCCCATGATTGGGAAAACATAATCATCATGCAACACTTGAGCTAGTCTTAGAGGCATGACTAGGAATACATTCCACACGTGCACATGAGTTTCCCTCCAAGCCTCATTTTACTTGCAGACTCGAGAATCATTGCAGTTATAGCATGGAACATAAACCTAATTATGAACAGGGAGATAAGCAATAATATTTATTATTGCCTCTAGGGCATATCTCCTACAGATATCAACCTGTGTCACCTCAACAACAACACTGCTTACCTCATCATAGGATTCAACCACTAAAGGTTAGACATTTAGTCCCGGTTGGAGCCACCAACCGGGACTAAAGGGGTTCTGAAAGTTTCTTTTCTGTTTTTCCATTTATTTTTTGTTTTTAGTTTCTGTTTTAAATTGCTTATATCTTTTAGGATATTTCATATTTTTGAGTGATTCTTTTTGCATTAGATTCTAAATTTTGTCTCGTTTCTGTTTGTGCCATTAGTTTTCAAATTTGAATGATTTAAATTTGAATTTGTTCAAATTTGATTGAAATCCAAGATTGTGAATAATTTGAGTTTAAAAATAGTTTTTAATTTAATTCTTTTTGCTCTTAGTCACACGTTAGATTGCTGTCATGGTAAGATTTATTTGGTTATTTTTAGATTAATTTAAATTAGGATTTTAATTAAAACAATAATGTTTTGCTTATATAGTTATTTTAGTCCTTTAATTGTTGTTTTCAATTATTTTAAGTTAGTTCTTTTTGTAGATTTTAACATGTTGTAGTATGCTTCTGTTAGACAGCAGTAGATAAATTTTTATAATTAATTAATATTAATTTTGCTACTGTTTTGTATTAATAGTTGTTTAGCCTTTAATAACAATTGATAGAATTAGTTTTGCTATATTTAAAAGTAATTCTTTTCGCCACTTTAATAGAACTTGACTCTGGCTTGGTTAACCTTAGTTGACTCTGGCTGGGACAGTCCTAGCGGATCTAGTCGACGGTAGGATTGGATGGACACCATCCCGGACAAAAAGGGTTCTCCAATTTTCAAACCCTACCCCCCCCCCCCCCCCCCCGGGTATCGCCATTTCAGTTTTGAAAAAAAACAAAAGAAAATGATAAAAACTTCAAAAAATTAAAATCCTTCGAGATGTAGTTATGTTACTACATCTACTAGTTAGGAAAATTAAAAAACATAAATTTCGACATGTTTTGCAAAAAAGTCTTATGAAAAAGTAAAACGGCTATAACTTTTGCATACGATGTCGAAAAAAAGTATAATATATCAAAATGTTCATCACGAGAAGCCGATTCCAATTTCGACTGCCGTAGGCCGTTTTGCAAATTTTTAGAATCCTCAAATTCTGAAAGAAAAAAAATTATCCTCAAATTTAAGTTCTTTTGAATTTTTGGTCAAACTATGGTCAAACTACTTATTTAATAAATATTATTGTTATTAAACAATTTTAAAAATTACTGATGTCATATTTGGATTCCTCACATTTTTTGATAATAATGGATATATTATTTTTCGATTTACAGATTTAAAGATATTAAATATGCCATATTAAATGAATAAATGGCAAAAAAAGAATAAAACAATAATATTACTTATTTTATTTTCATTGAGATTCAATATTATTATTACTTATTTTATTTTAATAATTGTTTGGAATTCAAAAAATTAAATCATGTGACATCAAGACCTAAGGGTTAATAGGATTTACAACTTACTATTGTCAGGAAAACAACAAGTGCCGACTTGGAAACTAGGGGAAATAGAACTCAGAAGTTAAGTGTGCTTAGGCTGGAGTAGTGAGATGATGGGTGACCGGCCGGGAAGTTAGACGATTTGGAATGAGTGCACTTGAGCAGTGATTAGAGATTAAGCGTGCCTAGGCTGGATTAGTGATGAGGGTGATGAGGGGGGTGATTAGAGATGAAATTATCAAATAATTTAGAAATTTGGAAATCAGAAAAAAATAAATAAAAATTTCTTTTTTTTTCAAAAAAATTCCTTTAGTTCCGGTTGGTAAAGGTGGAGCCTTTAGTCCCAGTTGGTAACACCAACCGAGACTAAAGGTCCTCCAGCCCTGCTCCAGACAGTGGCCACGTGGAGCTCCTTTAGTCCCGGTTCGTAAGCCAACCGGGACTAAAAGTAATGGGCATTAGTCCCGATCATTTTGTCTCGGTTGCAGACCCGGGACTAAAGGCCCTCTGGAACCGGGACTAAAGGCCCGTTTTCTACTAGTGGGAATGAACACTGATAGTCAGGACTAGCCACCAGGGTGGGGCAACAGGATCATAGCCTCTGAGCTCATTGGGTCGACAGACTGCTCGCTCCCAACCGGTGGGACAACAGGTCCCAACCACACATCTTCGCACCAAAGAAAGCAACTCACAAGATAGATGACAGAAGGCGATACTTGAGGAAGAGGTGTCATTGCTTCATCAGGCATAGGATCAACATGTCCTGAAACAATGCCCTTCGACTCTGATGAGAGCATTACAACAAGAAGATCCTACTCAACAGTAGTGTGAGGGAGGATGCAACAATCCACATGATAAGATGAGCAATCTTACAGAGATGGCACCAAGGGAGCCTCACGTATGAACACGATCTCTATGCAAGACTGGCATGACGCTGCCAACCTCAACACCAATTTAAGGTCCACAGGAAGGTGCCGAAGAGGGGGGGCTTCAACGTGCGCGAGATCAATGACTAGTAAGTGGAAGTTCTTGTAGCAGCTCCTTCTTTTTTCTTCATCTTTTAATTTCATTTTCTTCATGAACAAACATTTAGAAAAGTGACCTCTACTTAGCTGCTAGTATATAGGTGCGGCAACTCGTTGGAAATTTAACAGAAAATGATGTGTAGATTGAAGATGGGATCTTGCTCATATTCACCATTGTTTTGTATTCAATGAAATGTCAATCTATTATTGGTTAATTATATATGCAGATCAATATCCAGTTTGTGAAACGAGTACGGAAGTAAGTACCTTCGAAGATTCTCTCCTTTGACCTTGAGATGACACAAGTATGGTGGCTTGGACAAAAAGGAGATATAATCCCCTAGTGTCCCTATACTTGTACAATCAAGTGGATACGACGACGCTTGTTTTGGAGAGATCCGAGGAAAGAGAAAGACATTGTGACCGTTCTAGTCGCTGCTATATCTGTGACACATGCAACAACCGAGAAGGGAGTATAAGATCCTTTTTCTTTTTTGAGGGAAGAGAAGCGCGTATAAGATCTGATGCCACAACTCACCCCTCATTTCCCATTGTCTCCCATGCCTAGAGGTTCCAAATGCACCCCCATATAAATAATACTCATTACAAAGACTCTTGATAACCTAACTAACGCCCGTTCCCAGATGGATATGAAGGTGAGTTTCTTTAGTCCAAGCACACTTGTTTATTAATAAACAATCTTCATAGGGATAAAATTCAAATATGGCGGATCCAAAAGTCAAACATGGTGACCAACATCCAATCCAAAAACGTGTTTTGCAAGGCTATGTGCCTCAATATTCGATTCATGATCTTCGAAGATGAAGATACAATGTTGTAGTTCCATGGACATAGCTGAGATCTCCTTTATAATGCTGGTGTACATCCCTCCCGTACCTTGATTGATGTCCTTCACAACACCTTGGCAATCGGAGGCCCTGCTCACATGTGAAATTGAAGGATCCATAGCTAATGCTAGAGCCTCGCCGCAGACCAATAGTTTGAGCATCACCGAAGAGATCAAATGTTGCAATAGATTGTTGGGCCAACCTCCATCAGAAAATTTTAATCTTGGAGGGAACATCTATTTTTCATAGTTTAGACAATGACTTCTGCGAGAGCAACTAGTTAACGATCGCTCCTTCGGGAGCCTCCCAACGATCACTTTGCGGTGGGCTGAGAGCACGCCACCGTCGTCACGTGTCGCGCTCTGGGCGTTTCCTTCGGATTTTATTTTTTTATTTTTCCGCATGCGTTTTTGGCTTTATGGACGGGTTTTTTCGGCTTTTTGGTTTTCCACCGGGCTTTCTTAGCTTTTGGACGAAAAAAATTACATAAGAAAACATGTTTTTTTTTCTTCCGCGAGAGGCATGCTTTTGCTTCCGCGAGAGGCACATTTTGCTTTTGCGCATGCCTCTCGAAAAAGAAAAAAAAACACGTTTCCTTTTTTTTCCTTCGCAAGAGGGACAACCTTGCCTCTCGAAAACGGAAAAAATACGCGTTTTTTTCTTTCGTGAGAGGCACGGTTTTGCTTTCATGAGAGCCGTGGCCGTGCCTCTAGGAAACGAAAAAACTCGTTATTTTTTGCTTTCGCGAGAGGCTCCACCGTGCCTCTCGGAAAAGAAAAAAATGCCTTCTCTTTTTTTTCCTTCGGTGACAGGCATGGTTCGGGAGGCACGGCCATGCCTCTTTGGGAAAGGAAAAAAAAATGTGCTCCCGGTTCGATTTTTTCGTCCAGTTTTTTCATAAAAAAAAGTTCGTCAAAACCTATCAACATTGGATCTAGTTTTGAAGATGAGGCGTGAGGAATCCAATGTTGAAAACGGTTCGAGATTTTGGATGCACGGTTTAAGAGATAAAATATTTTGAATAAACGAATCTACGAAAAAAGGAGTACTCCTCAATTAGTGATCTCGGACTTTTGCTGGCTTTCACTGTTTGATGAAGAATTTTTATTTTACTAGAACAATGCCCGTGCGTTGCAACGGGATATAAATATTCTAGTGCGTTAGCTTGTGATTTACCTGTCCATAATAATGCGACTGTAAATAAATGTTCATTAAATTATGTCCGTGAATTACCTTATATTTTGATTAGAAGTTTGGCAAGTAAATTAAAGTAGAATTGGTTTAGAACGTAAGTAAATTAAGGTGATTGGTTATCATATACATGGAAGGTTGGACGATGAGGTGGTGGAAAAAAAGGTGAAATGAGAAACTTACATTCTTTTTAAGTAGTACTAGAGATTTTAGGTGATGATGAAGAAATTAATTGGGAAAGGAGGAAGTTATATATTAATTGGGCCGGTGAAACATGGACGGCGGACGACGTACTAAGCGGAGGTATATATCCTTTGGGCCCGTGCCATCCATCCTCCGTTTTCCCCAGATCTGGCGACAATCTCGGGGCACGCCATGACCTCCTCCTACCAGCCAACCGCCAGGACGAACCTGGATGCGGCGGCGCCGGTACCCAAGGTGAAGGCAGCAGCGGTGGCTACCCGAAACTCTAGCCCCCCCAGCAGCCCGCCGTCGCCGGAGATGGAGGCCACGGGGGCGGTGCTCACGCGGGAGGAGGTGCTGCGCCGGAGGCGGCGCCGCGCCGCTCGGCTCCTTGCCACGTACCGCCAGCTGTACTGGGCCATGGCAGAGGAGATGCGCGCCGGGCATCGGCAGTACGTCTGGGAGCTCAGCTGCAGTCCGCTCGAGGCCGAGCAGCGGCTTTCAGATGCGAAGCCTGCGCCGGGGGCGGCGCCGAGGAGGAAGAAGTGTGGGGTCACGGGGTGTAAGGTGCGGGCTATGGCCATGGCCAAGTACTACCACTATCACATCCTCTCGGATCCCAATCAGGTACTGTACAAGGGCTGCGGCCACATCGTCATCAAGAATGGTGATGCACAGGTTGGGAAAAATACTCACAACACGCCCGTCCTGAAAGCATCAGTTCCCTCCCTCTGCAACCTTCACTTGCAAAGATCTCAGAAGAACCTATCACAGGCTTACAAGAAAGTTGGCTTTAATCCGCCATCCACTGGCCAGATTTCCCCAGATTTTAGTGTCTTGGTTGACGAATCTGTCCGTCAGATTCAGGCCAGAAGGAGAGAATCCCGAAGTGCCACAGCAGGGACGAAATATCCCAAAGATGGGAAAGTTAGATCAGCTAGCTACTCCCTGAGATCTCTTTTATTACATAAACTTTATGCAAAAGGCATCCTGACATTTATCTCGTAGTGGATTAGTTAAGGATAATGGTGTGTAATTAGATGAGTGATTTTTCCATAGTACTGATTAATCATTTTTCAAATGTTCATATAAGGACAACTACCAATTTCAACTGGTATTGCATAAGGACAACTAAGAATGATATTTCTTTTGAGAGATCTGCAGATTCTACTGTAATTTTGTGAGGCACATCCTCTTGTATGGCAGGTGATCTGTTGTGGCAATGGAATACATGCTTCCGATAAACCAGTCTTAGTAGCCATCCGAGCTTCTGCTCCAAGTGACCCTAATGTATCTAAGCTGAAAGATCCAATTGTAGCAGCAAGAAACCAATGCCTCGTCTGAACCGGTATCAACAACATATGATCGAATCAAATATTATTCAACCTTGACCCTTGTCTTTGATAATGGCAACAGTTGCCCCATGAAGTGATCTTCATCGAATGTTGCATCAACTTTGAGACTAACCTGGCCTGAATGTGAAATAATTTTGCCAGTTAAGTCTAAATTTCAGACCTTTTATACCAGAAAGAAACTTCCATTCTCACGAACTAAAAAAAGAGCAATCATTCTCAATTTCAAATATTTTTATTCATCTATCATTTTGGATACAGAATGTGATGACAACAAAGGAAACATGCCCTTTGTTCTCTCTGTGTGTTCAACACAGTTAGCTATGTGTGTACTATCTTTTTTATTTTTGTGGATAAGTGTGATTGTTATTACAATGCTACTGAAGTTATATGGAATATATTGTTGGTAGGCCTAATATGTGCCTAATTTATGGTCAAAGTTGGATTTTGAGACATGTGCAGGTAGTCCTATCCCAATGGTGCCATGACTATTTGCGACCGAGATATTTGGTTTAGTGAAGACTCCTTGTATGCATCTTTTGTAGTTATGTCGTCTGGCCCGGTTGCATTGTCGCAGTTGAGCGGTTCCATGCTTATGGCATGTACTACCATTATTTTTGTCGAGCTGGATAAGAGATAGCGAGAGAATGCTGCTTTCATTTGGTTGGAGTTTACCAGATGATAATATATCATTGTGTCCCTTGTTTTTATTTTGGTTGAATTAATTGACGAGGTGATACATTATGAACTAGCCAGGCTTAACTGTACACTTCACTTCTGGATGAGACTGCCAGTACAACTTTGCAATGTCTTCTGGAAATAAATATTAGATATGCCGATTTCTGCTGTGTTTTCAGTGAAGCAAAGTTGAAATCTTGTACTGGATCGATCAGATCATTATTATGTAACTGGAATCAGGTGCTCTCGTGTATGATGTTCTTTCTTTTCGCAGCATCTTAATTTTATTGTGTTTGGGAAATTTAAACATGGATGTTTGGAGTTGTTATCAATGGCTTTCGTTTGTTTGCATGTGTAGATCGATTGAGTACTAGAGGCGATCACAAGTATTAGTATGTATTACCAAACCTCACACTTTACCAGCAATTAAAGTTTTTTCTACTGTTCATATACTCTAGAAAAGAACTATCTATCTACAAGTTGCACTACATACGATCAGTACAATGTAGCTGGAAGTTGCTGCCTTCATTTTATCAGACCCTTTTGGTCCTCACTGAAATTAGATGAATTGTGCAGCTAAAGCAACTCCACACTCTTGCTAGCAAGTTGCGGGAGCGGAATATATGCTTCCGACCAAAACAGTATTGTGCACAATCTTACCAGACATCCGGGCTCCTATTACGAGTGATTCTAATGTATGTCAACTGAAATATTCGACGCTGATAACGCCCACACGTGTGGCATACTAGACATCCGCCCACACATCATGCGGCGTGAGCAGGAGGCAGCCCACACGGGTCATGTGTGGGTGAAATTAGAACTGCCCACACGTGTGGGCACAGCTACTTCGTGCCACACGCCCAACAAGTACTACTCATCCCATCCCGCGTGTGTGGGACGAAGCAAAATCTGCCCATACGTCCTGGCGCAGCTACATTAGTTACCCGTGGGATGACGCTTTAGTTGTCATCCGGGATGGCAATTGTAGTTGTAAAAACATGGCAACTCTCTCTGTTTTGGTTAAATATAGTTGCCATGTCTAATTTATAGTAGTTTCCCCGTGCAATCAAACCGTAGTTACCGTGTGTGATTAACTACTTGCCACATGTGGTCAAACAAATAGTTGCCATGTGTGTTTACCTAGTTGTCACGTGTGGTCCAGCCGTAGTTGCCATGTATGGTTAATCATAGTTGCCATGTGTGTTTACCTGATTGCCACGTACGCGCAACTGCAGTTGCCATCTACCAATGAATCATAGTTGCCATGTGTGTTTACCTAGTTGCCTCATACGCGCAACTGCAGATGCCATCTATCACCGTACGAGCGTCGTGTGGGCGAAGAGCAGTTCGCCCACACGCGCGTGGACTGGTTGGTGACTGTGTGGGCGGAAACTGGTTCGCCCACACAGGGCAGGTGGCAACCGCGCACTGCGTGTCGTGTGGGCGAGCACTCTAACGCCCACACAACATGCTATGCCTACGTGGCACTCAGATTCCTTTAGGATACGTGCAAAACAGAATCAAGGTGGATCAAGGCGTGCGGGCGATGTGCAAATATGCCACACGTATGGACATTATCATTTAGGAAAATCTATTGGCAGTAGCAAGCAACCAATGCCTCGTCTAATCCTGCATCAACAACACGTTAAAATCGATTGTTGCTAGAAGCCTCTCCCCTTTCCACTCGTGTCGCTCCCATGCAACGCCTGGGGAACCCTAAGCACCCCCGCCTCTAGCTCCTCTCCCCTTTCCCCTCAAGTCATTCCCATGCAACGCCTGGGGAACCCTAAGCACCGCCGCCTCTAGCTCCTCTCCCTACTCCTGTTTGCCGCCACTGCAGAAGGTGGCGCAGGTGCTCTCTCCCTCTCCCAGGGCGACACTGGTGGTCAACCCCGTTGGCTCGAATGGAGGCGGCCAGCGGACCAGCACGAGGAGGCCGGGGTGGCGGTCCCGGGTCGAGCTGGCCGGCGCGCAGCAGCTCGGATGGTGATGGTGTTAGTACGCTTTTCAGCGTCCGTGCTCAGCTGCAGGAAGCGTTGGACTTGGTCACGGGGGTAGCGCGGCCCCGCTGGATCTAGGCTCCGGCACTTGGATCCGCCACCGGGACGGTTGGTGCTGCGCAGCGGCGCCAGCGGGCAGCTGGAGGCTGGCCTTCGCAGTGGCGCGTAGATATGCTGGTGCTGGGGCGGGCGGGGCATCCACGATGTAGGGTTGTTCGGGCTAGAACTTGCCAGTTCGGTCTTTGGCGGGCAGGCTCTGGTCGGCATCGGGCCTAGTTTTGTGGCGGTTGCGGCATGCTGCAGATCGGATTGGCTGATGGTGGCGGCGAGCCGACTGGGCCATTTGACTTCCAATGCCCGGGTGGAGGCCTGGGCGTGATGGCTTGGGCATGGTGAGCTCCAGGTGAAAGCCTTGCACCGACCTTGGTCGATGCCGACAATAGAGAAGACCTCGAACGTCGTTCACATTCTGGGAGGCGTCATCGTGGAGCCCCTTTACCTTCCTTTTATTTGGCTATCCGTGTGAAAACCTATGTTCCATCCATGGCCAGGGACGGCGGCAACGATGCTCCTGCTGCATCCCCCTTGGAGGCGTAGCCTTGGATGTCTAGTTTTCCGTTAGACGTGGACCACTATTATCCTATGGTTTCGTCAGCGGCGTGATAGGTGCGCGGCCTCTGGGCCTGCGGATAAGTTGGAGTGGCAGCTTTGGAGAGCACCTCCGTGTTGTGGAGTGTCAGATCTGGTAGCATGGGCAGCAGAGTCATCGACTCGGGCGGGGCGTGGCATCTGGGCCGGCGGGGAAGTCGGAGGGCGACTCTATAAAGCAGCTCTATGTTGTGGAGTATCGGATCTGTTTGCATGGACGGTAGAGTCGCCGACTTGCGTGGAGTGCGCCCTCTGGGTCTGCGTGTGTGCATTGCTGAGGTTTGTAAGATGGAGTGGCGACTTCAGGTCATGTGGTAGGGTGACGACCCTAGTTGTTTGGGTAACAGGGTCGTCGGCTGGTTTGGTACGCAGCTCTGGGGCAGGTGTGTGTTTCGCCGTATCAGTTTTCGGCCAGCTTTCCTTATAAGCTGGCGAATTCTCTTCTTCATAATGCAAAGGCAGAGCTCTTGCTGGTTCCTCAAAAAAATTCGACTGTTGCTCGCATCTATGAATACACCCTTGTACTACTCTTTGATGACGACAACATTTTCCACACGACGCGATCTCATGCATAGATTAGAATGCCAGTGCATCAGTCTAGTAAATCTAACGGATAAAACAATTTTGATGATGCGGAAGCACACATGTTGAGATAATTAGAAGTAGTGTGGAAAATCCTCATGTTTGGCATGTGATCTGCAGTCTAGATTTGTCATTCATCGCAAATATTCAGAGTATTTCACGCAGGCATCTGCAGGGATGCGGGCAAGATCCGTCTCCTACATTTGAAAGGAAAAAATAATATGACAAACTCCCAGTACATATTAATTTGTGTTGTTATACACATAGAAAATGGGATTTTTATAACATAGACAATGAATCTAATTTGAAAACAATGTGTTTAACATGTGTCATGAAGAATCATCTTCAACCATATATACCTTATACCCAACATGTTCGTCATAGCACCATTTAATCTCAGAAAATTTTGCTTGTGGGGACGTACGCGGTGATGACTAGTACGAGCTAGTTATTCGTAGATGTTTGTCGAATCTTCATAGAAGATTAGATACAACATGTGACTCTTCTTTCCCCGTGACTCCCATCCCTAGAATATTGAAATGCGGCTCAGCTCCAAAGAAACAAGGAAATGATGCCCAGTGAACTTTTGGTTACAGTTGTGGCTAGGGGTAGATTGAGAGTTCTAGATTTTTGGCACCAAGAGTGAAGATCCATGGGAGGGAGATCAATGTATAATTGATAAAAGAAGAGGCCAGGATGTGCATAGCCCTTGAGTCATCTTATATATTGGCTTGTCACATTAATGGCACTAGGTACTACATTTATAATAGAGGTTGGGTGAAACGATGGAGTTAACTTCATTGGTACCTGGCTGCTACCACTTGTGCCCCTCTCTCTCTCTCTCCCTCCCTCCCTCTCTCTCTCTCTCTCTCTCTCTCTCTCTCTCTCTCTCTCTCTCTCTGCACCCAACAATGAGAAATTGCTCCTAAATCTGCCCATGTGTATGAAAATTTATCAAAGCCTTCACACAACATACACTATCCTAGCATCTGTCATGTGCTCATGTTCTACCTATGGTCGAAGGACATATTTCTTTTGATTCACATTCCAATTAAGAATATGTCGTGTTAACATGATTCTTGCACTCTACTCTTACTTTAATTAACCACTGTAAGTCTAACGACTTGTTTGTAGTGGTCATACCGCATGTTCTTCGCTAAATAGAAAGTCAATGTTTTGGTTGCATCTGATTTTTTCTTCTTTTCTTGATAAAGTGTGATTTTATTAACTAATAATGTAGCATCAAGTGTGTGGGAACCTTGTATATATAGTCTACCATAAAGACACCACTCAGTGTCAGATTTCAGTGAAATTTATCTTGGCCTTGTGTAAAGTGGTTTGAATTCAAGACGCCTAAGAGGTGTTGTCATGACATAAGACGGGAACGGGCGAAATCACGCCTGAAATATACACTCGGCAGGAATGGTATCAACACTTGCGCGAGTATATTCCTCTCTCCCTCCCTCCCCCCTCCCTCTCTCTCTCTCTCTCTCTCTCTCTCTCTCTCTCTCTCTCTCTCTCTCTCTCCCTCCCCCGACAATGAGAAATTGCTCGAAGTACATATTTCTTTTGATTCACATTCCAATTAAGAATATGTATTATTAACATGAGTCTTGCACTATACTCTTTTTATTCAATTAATCATTGTATGTCTATCGGCTTGCTTGTAGTGGCCATACCGCATGTTCTTTGCTAAATAGAAAGTCTGAAATATACATTAGGCACAAATAATCTCAACACTTGTGCGAGTGTATTATTCCGATAAGGTTGGATATTTTTCATGGAGAGTATTTTTTACCGGTAACCTATCCTCCCAGAAGTGAATCTCCGCGCCCATCCTTGATCATCAAAGATCCGAAGTGTAACACATGTTTTTTTTGCCGCCATCAAACCTGCCCAAAAATGACAGTCCCTAAGTATGTCATCGTTTTTAACTAGGTGATCATGTATTCCAAGACCTCTCTAGTCTTTTGGTAAGCAAACCATACTCTACTTGGCTAGCCTGTAATTTATATATGCATAGTCACTTTCCCAGAAAATTATGGATCTAAAATAATCCAACATGTTCCCCGAAAGTTTATTCTCTCTTGTGATCATGATCTTCATGCATTGGACATGGAGTTGGGTAGCCCGCATCACGAACAGGCTCAAAAAAACATAATAAAGTCAGCAATAAAAATGGCGAGAGACCAGAACTGGTTGGCCGGGTGAGCTTAAGAGCTCGATGATGCCTAGTATCACATTCTCGCATACGAGAGAATATGAAGGCCGAGGCTATTCCGATGGCCACCAAGAATGTCATCGCCTCACGAGGCCGCCGCGTGGCATAGAAATTGGAGACTTCCGCGGACCCCACTGCGGTTTTGCACCGCACTTGGGCGAAGAAGCTACGCGAAACTGCAGGAAATATTCCTCCCCCACTGAGACTTCCTCCCCCACTGAGACTGGGACGGCGGGCGGACAGGTGCAGGAAAGGATGAGAGGTGTTCATCCAAGCATCAAGAAAGCTAATCTTCCTTTATCTTGTAGTTGCACTATCGGCTACTCCCGTTTTTTAGTGTTTGGGTGTCCAGCCCATCGACCTCCTCCCCAGCTCCGCATTTCTCATAATCTCTTGGCTATATGGCATGTACATCGCAATGTCGTCGAGGCCACGTATGTGTCTTGCGTTTAATTGTTCTATGAAATTGTCTGCATCATTGTTCAATTTTTCACTACAATAGCAAAAAAAAAAAAACCAGCAATCAATATCACATCATGCATCATTGAATTGAGAAACGACATCCTCACAAGTAGCTTAGATGTTGTTTCATAATTGTAATAAATCTCCGCAGAGGATCCTTGTAAATTGCATCGACTCCCAACCATTTCCAAATAATCTCAGCAGCAGAGACTCGTTTGCTAAAGCAAAATGCTGTGCAGCCTAAGAAAAGATTGAGTAAAAGGTTTATAATTATATAACCATCCACCAAACTTCCCAATGCCTGGCTGTTTCTAATTCTGGCATTGGCAAACTCGACTACCAATACCATTGGTATTGGAAAAATCCTATTGACAGAAAAAACCATGTTCGCACACGAATACATCACGTGTACCCTCTACGCCGGGGGTGATGCACCGCAGCTCACGTTGAAGGAGACCCGACTGAAAGTGCGATACGCAGGACAGTCGGTGGGTGCTTTTGCAGACCCGAAACCCCGCACGCCGGGATGGACCCCATCAGGGAGGGCGGCGGCTATGGGCTGCCCTAGGTCGATTTGCTCGCCCCTAGAGCCTCGGGATCTGCAGCTCTCGAACTTGACGAACAGCAAAGAACGAGAAGAAAGATACACGGGTAGGAGATAAAAGTAGATGAACATGGAAGTCTAATTGATAGATTGGTTCGATTGGTGTTGTTCAATCGGCCGTCACCCCCAACATATATAAGAGGCGGCTGGACTTCCCGTACAAGTAAAGGATTCATCTAGGCTTTCCTTGCAAGAAAAATTACATCAATTCATGTCCTAGAGTCCTAGTTCTAGTCCAACTCGGATTCAGTGTGAATCTGGTTCAAACTCCTATCTTGCTCCTTGCGCGGGCGGTAGAATTTGCATGTGACCTCCGAGTGAGACAGTCCAAATATCAATATTGTGCGCCTTGACGAGGCCAATAATCGGCATCTTGATCTCTTTTACAAATAAGGCCATCTTGAATGCTCCACAAGGTCATCTTTACCTTCCAGACGCACTTGGTCATGCAGCTGACTGGATTGTCCAAATCTTCTAGTGATTTTACAGGCCGTATACTATCTCATATGATGATGACTCCAAAAGCAAAGTTGACCGTTTCGACGTGACAAACAGTTTCCATGTTGAACACTTTTTCATCCAAGATCATCTAGATAGCCTTTCGGGAAAAATCTTTAGCCTCTGGTTGGAGCACTCAGATTTGAATCTCTCCACTCGGATGTTAGAGTCTTTCACTCGGATCGCCTGACTAGACTTCTTCACTCGGACGGCAATATTTTCACTCGGATGGCAATATTTTCACTTGCATGACTATATTTTAACTCGGACGGCAATCTCTTACTTGATCGGCAAGCTTTCACTCGGATTTCCTGACTGAAAACACAACATGTTCTTGTTTTGCCTCCCCAGGTTGCATAGTACCTTGGATCGAGACAATTTATATATGAAAATCAACTGGCTTGACGAGACGAAACTTTGTTCTGTTGAAGGTTTTTCGATTCAAGCCCGTCTTGAGGGCTGAATTGCGCTCGCGACCCATCAGACACCACCCAGGTGGGTGGTTCGGTACCTCGCGCCACATTTTCGCTCAGAATCAGTCCGCGGTGCATTGCCTCTAACTTTTGCATACGAACTCAGATTGAGATGATTTATATTTCAAAATCGATTGCCTCGACGAGATGAAGACAATCCATGTAGAGTGCTTCCTCATCCGAGGTTGTCTTGGAGGCGTAATCGGCCAAACAACACTCGGAACACAAAATCTGGATACTTCGAGCATCGTTTCGGCCCTTAAGATGAGGTCGGATGGTGATGACCTAAACATAAAAGTTGTTTCACTCGGTGACGCGAAACTTTCTCATGTTGAGAACATTTTCATTTAGGGCCATTAATTGTGTTTTGTATTGTGCCAAAATCTGGTGTCAACAGACCACTTAACTGAATCTTAGTCGGTGGAGAGAACAACATCATCACAAGTACTCCCTCCGACCGAAAATAATTGTCGGAGAAATGAATGTATCTAGATTTATTTTAGTTTTAGATATGCATCCCTTTTTATCCATTTCTCTGACAAGTATTTTCGGACGGAGGGAGTAGCTTGGATGCAGTTCCATGTTTGCAAAGTATGTCCCGAAAGGGTCATTGTAAATTGGACTGGTTCCCAGCTATTTGTAAGAAACTCACCAACAGAGACACATTTTGCTAAAGCAAATGCCGTGCAGCCTGGGATAAGGTTGGTTAGAATCTGGCCGTTTATAATTCTGACATTGGTTTACTCAATTATCATTTTAAAAAGAACCTTATTGTTGCAGGCTTGATTCTTTACACAAGACATAGTATATTCATTAGGGAGTGTCAGTGTATCTAATCTAGAATGTAGAGGCTAGGCATTGCAGTAAACAGCACAAGTGCGTGGAAAACACCGTAGTGACTGGTTTGTTCCACTGGATTGATTCATCTCCTCCATTGTTGGAGGCTGCACTGGATCCGCAGAAGAGAAGGGATGGAAATTCAGAGACATTACCCATAAGTTAGCTAGCAGGCCGTCGTACTCAATTCAGAGAAGGGTATGAAATGCGAGCAGTTCCATCGGGAAGGAAGATAGATGAACGCACCGTCGCCTGGGGGTCGGGTTCGCTCCTGGGGTACGTCAAGGTTCGCCGGATGCTCGCAGTTGTGCCACGCGGGGGTTACGCCGAGTTCTGCGAGCGTCGAACGCACCGCCAGGGCGGAGCCGGAAGGCGGCCTCTTTGGCAGTTCAGTAGCGCCGTCAATGGCCTGGAGGGCATGAGAAGGTAGCGTTGAGCTAAAACAGCGGAAGTTGTGACAACTGCCTCAGCCGTTGGATGGTAACCAGGGGAATGGATTAGTGTTTCTTTGAACGTTTCGGATGAATTTACCATCAAATCAGTGTTTTTATTGTATTTTCCGAATTGGTATGTGTATATTTAAGGACAAGCTTGCATTTTGTGCTCCACACCGGCTTGATGGGATTGAGGCGACAGACAGTTCGATATCAGTGGCATGTCTCGAAGCATGGCTGCAGTTTGCACGGCGTCATACCATTCATCGCCCATGCTACCCGACAGCTTCCACGCTAGGTGCTACTATGGCAACCACAGTGATCCCTAAGTGTCCCTCGTCCAAGCAATGAATTGCTTCTGAAAGCTTTTCTCTGAAGTCCGGTCATGCAAGTGAGCTCTCTCTGAATGTTTTTCTCTCGGCAGGATGCAAGCAACAACCAAGCTGTTTCTGAACAATGTGCAAACGATTTCTAAATGCTTTGCTCTGCGTCTGCAGTGCACTAGAGTTTCTTCTGAAGCCATAGTCTCATTTCACTTCTTCTTATTCAGTATGAGGATCCACTGATAAATCGAGTTCTATTCAGGAGTGTTCAAAAATTAGTTAGCGCGAGCTATGTTTGTATCAATAAAGTTCCTTCATCTGGATGAAAGACCGGTGCACACACCTTATTCCTCAAAAATGGTATCATGTAATAGATTCAACACCATTTTTCACTCTTTCATTCCTTGTTCCTCCCGTGCCTACATGCTCGATGTGATTTCACCTTGAAAGCTAACAAGGTGAAAAATTCATGCCACCATGTTTCTCGCATAGTTTTAGCACATGATAGATGATACTGAATGCGTTAGAGACTTTTGACACAACTAAAGATGGGACATCTGTATTGACGATGAATGAAAAGTTTCAAATGTATACATGTAGCCCGTAAGTTTTCTTATAAAGTGGAGGTGCTGCTAGTTTCTGGGCTACTTCTTATAGGTAGGCTAAGTGATAGATCTATAACATTTGTTTTCTGGGGAGTAGAGCTATAACTTCAATGGCAGCTGCTACGGGTACCATTTCTACACTTGATTGCGGTGGGTTGTAACATTTACCTTCATCCTCAAAAGATATTGCAAATAAGTTGCAAAAGATATTGTATTCTCATCCTTCATCACAATAGTTGTTGTGCCTTTGATATCCACACTACATGCCTTCCAGCTGCTTGGTGTTGTAGTGTCATCTTTGCTAAATAAATTGATCATAGTTGCATCTAATTTTTTTAGATGTACCTGCAACCAACGAGCCATAAAAATTGGGAAAGTGAGATATAATTAATACATACAAATTAGTAATACTTTGCAACTGTGCCCGCGATCATTCTTACACATCATGTCGCAACGAATGGTAGTGTAGCTTGAAAGGAAAGATCCATGAAAGAGTAACACACATATTCGTTTCTTTGAATGATGTATAGATGTATGAAACGAACGATTGAGGAGTTGCAAGACGTGCAACCGAAAAAACAAGAACATTTTACAAGTTCTTACATAGGAATCCATTGGGCCTAATATTTTACACTCTCCATGCTAAAGCTCAATTGCTAGCATGCATCAAGAGGACGATTCCAGTCACTACAACTTCTTAACTGATGGTGAGATGAGATGTCTTCTAGTCCGTCCCACCACCATACATGTTTGGATCATAATAGAATTGTCGGCGGTTGTCCCTCCTCATTTTTCTTGGCTTAGGATCAGGTAAGAAATAATAAATGTAGTATGCAAGTAAAAAGAGACATAAATGAAGACAAACCATCAAACAAAGTCCATCGACATGATAATAAGGAAAAATATTTTTTATAGATAAGTTGACCTATCTGGACACTTTTCCGAGAACCGTCGCGCAGGATGTTGGGAATAGTTGCGCGAGAAACAATGTTCTGATGAAAATGCATTCGCAGGCGCACTGGGGCACCCTTTACCGAGTGCCAAACTCAGCCAAGACCCGTGGCTGATATTTACAGCTCCGCCCCTCCATTTTCACATCTCATTTCTCTCCACCCCCACCCGCCCGCGCCGTCACGTTCGCTCACCGCCAGCCTTCGCGCCACCCGCGTGTCGGTCGCCGTCCCCCCCCCCCCTCCCCCCCCGGCCGCAACGCCGTCCGCCCCACCCCCTCCGTTCTTAGGTAATCCAAACAAAACCAAGTTTAGTTTTGGTAGTTTTACTAGGAGCTGGTCACATATGTGGTGCTAGTTGTGTTTGAGTCGGTTTAAGAGCATCTCCAACAGGCGCATAAAAGTGCCGCACGCTAAAATATTTTTAGCGCGCCGCTGTAGCACTTTTAGTGCGTCGGACCCAACATTGGTTTAGCAGATGCCAAAAAACGCACGCCCAAAAAACACGCAGTGCAAATTGTGAAGCGCGCGCAATCCGGCGCCCCAAATTTGCAGCTTCTGATAGCGCTTTTTAGCGCGTAGCCAATCTTTTTTGCGCGTGCACTATTTTACAGCTTCTGCTGGAGCTGTCCGGCGCCCAAAAAACCTGAATTTTAGCGTGCGGAGCAGTTTTTGTGTGCCTATTGGAGACGCTCTAAGATTAATAAAGGATTTGTTTTATGGTTTTGTAAAAACCTCGCGTGGGAGTGGGAACGTGATGAAAGCCAACATGGTCTCTTTTTTTTTTGAGAGCGAAAGCCAACATGGTCTTTTTTTTGCCACAGTACAGACGCAAGCGTTCATATATACGCCCATAGACTCACCCTTATGAATGCACACATGCACACCCTACCCCTATGAGCACCTTCGAGAGACTGAGTCGGCGTATCATCTTGAGATTTTACGAAGTCACCGTAGGCGCCTCGTAGTCGACGGGAACGTCTCCTCCCACGGAAAGTGCGTCGCCATAAATCCTGAAATAGATCAAGGAATAATGCGAGCACCAGCACTTGAAGATTGGTGTGACGAAGGAGGAGCGAAACGCACAGAAAGCGAAACACGGGACCTAGCGTATTTTTAACATGAGGGAAAATAATAAGAGAGATTTGTGTAGATTTGGTCTATAGAGATTGATTAGGGACTGACCGTGATTGATTCTTTCTCATAAAGACATTACAAAATAACTTGCGCCCACATGGAAAGTTCTGATCCATT
Organism: Thinopyrum elongatum; assembly: GCA_011799875.1. Classification (NCBI taxonomy): domain Eukaryota; kingdom Viridiplantae; phylum Streptophyta; class Magnoliopsida; order Poales; family Poaceae; genus Thinopyrum; species Thinopyrum elongatum. The sequence goes on from CM022302.1 coordinate 25,250,992, forward strand.
TAGATTTTTGTAAGTTATTTTCTAAGAGAGAAGGTTGGAAAATCGGTATGAAAAGCGGTGTGAGTGTTCAGTTGAAAAAAATATAGGTAGAAATGTGCACAGATAGAAATCAACATGGAGGGATGGTGAGGCAAAAATAATCCAGTGAGGTGAAAATAAACCTGGATACCGGGATATGAAGTCCCCTTTTAGGAGTGGAGGTACTAGTTGATAAAAACTACATTCAAGTAGTGATTTGATTTGGTAAGTAGTGATTTGTTTTGGTAAGTTGTGATTTGGAAATGAAAATGCGTAGGTGTTTTTTTTGGTAAGTAGTGATTTGATTTGAATGAGTTAATGCATGACGTTGTTTTGGGGAAGTGTTGATTTCATTGAGTAAATGCACGCATCAAATGGGCCGGCCAAAATTGGCTGCGGTTGAGCGAAAGGTCACATGTAGAATGCTCGCGGGCGTAATATAGAGTTTGCCGAGGGATTGGTGGGAGGTGAGGCGAGACTACCAACTCCCCCTTTAGGAGTAGAAATAAGTTGAGCAGCTCTCATCGTCGAGTCTACCATTTAATTTCATAATTGCTTGATCACATGGATCACTGTACGGCACCAAGGCAGTAGAAAAAAATTAGGGATTTAAAATGGGATTTCGGAAAACCAGGATTTCAAAGAAATACAGACAGGAAAGAAAGCAAGCTCTACATGACATTTAACTTATTTTGGTGAAACATCAGTCGGCTTGCTAGCCCTACGATACAAAGGGTCCAAATCAATATATGATGCTTCTCTTCCTAGCGCACACTACACCCGCATTCTCTCATCGCACGTATTGATGTCACCACAAGGAGTTCATTAGAGCAGCAGGTGGATCTTACCCCACAGAGGCACGCCCCACTATGCAGCAGTGCCGACGAACTTGTAGATCCGCTGCCTCCCGTGCAGAATCGCCGGGCATCTCGTCATCGCAGCATCCGATGCACTCCGTCGCAACATTGTCGGGCACTTTGCTGCCCTCATTGCATCACCTCTGCCCCCTGACGAAACAGCACTACACCCTTTCATAGCATTGCCGGGCACATCGCTGCTGTCGTAGCAACATCTGCGTACATCATCGGAGCCTTACCAAGCACCTCCCTATAAGAGAGAAGGAGGCTAGACTGCATATCTTATATATTAAGGTGTGAGGGATATTTCTACAAGCCGAGAGGAGGAATCAAAAGGAGTGGAAAGTGACGCAACAATGAATACCACATGGGTATGGATGACATGTGGGTTCTCGCACATGCAGTCGTGGTATAGGCGTATAGCTCCATCTAGCCCAGCCTCACATGTACATCGTCAACCGACATCATCCAAACTTATTGTATGCAACGACCACTTCTGTTCTCTTATGTTCGTGTTGGAAGATGCCATGACTTCTCCATGTATTCCTAATCTGTTACTTTTCTAGTGTAATTTGACTGGACCATGATGGGCAAAACCCATCATGAACCAAAATGGATTAACCAACCACTAGTGCAGAAAACGTCGTTAGTGGAATGTACGCCCAACGCCGCTAGTATGACATCACTGGTATATATGCTCGTAGTTGTGGTGCCGCCTCTCTTTGCGGCTAGTATTGAACCTAGCTGTGGCGTAGAGGCTAAACATTGGTAATTGCAAATTCATTAGTAGCGCTGATACAGTATGAAACGCCACAGAACATGTCATATGCTACATTCGATGGGGCAACGCTGACTTGTGGGCGTGAGCTGTTAGTTAATCCCTATTGTCAGATAACCCCTAACACATTAGTTTAAATTAGTAATCACAACAAATTAAACTAAATATTGATTAAACATTAATTAAACTAAACTAGCTAGGTCGCACCTATTACATAGCAAGCTAGATTTGAACAGACTGTTCGAATCACAAAATATGTATTACTCTAATAATTAACTAATTAAAGTAAATAGCAGCAGCCGCTGCCTAGTCGTTATTGTCCGAGATGACGATGACGTTGTCGTTGATGGCACCGGAGCCGGAGGTCTCGGTGTCGTGAAATGCAGGCGGCGTAGCCGGAGCCGGAGCCGAAGCCGCCGCCGATTGCTGGAACATCTCCTCCTCAAGCCGACATTTCTTCGTGGTGGGTGGCACTGCCATTGCGTCCTTGTCCGTCTGTAAGGCCGACTATAAGGCTTCGATGACCATCTGGAGCTCCTTGAACTCTGGATATGCGCGGTTGAGGGCCATGAAGTCCTTGTTGGCGTGGCGCGTCTTGATCTGAGCCTCTACCGCTAGATGCTGCTGCATCACCACCTCGCCCACCAAATCGATTTCCCACAGCGGGGACAGAGGCGGCGAGGGCGTCGGGGATGGAGGCGGCGACCCATCTGGAGAAGTAGGTGGGGTTGGATCCAGCGAGGGCATCGGCGATGTCGGCGGAGACCCGGCTGGAGAAGCGGGCGTCAAGGCGGCTTGTATGATTAGTTTTCTTTATTGAAATACAAACTATAAAATGGAAACAAGTGGGCCTGCAATGTGAGGGCATTCAAGTTGTACTAGCCGTTGATTTTGATAAGAACAACATATGTTTCTTGACCAAGTTGATTCTCTTGATTTTTAGTGTTAATAGCATGGACCTCTAGTTTTTTTTTCTTTTGTAGTGCATGCTAGATATTGGGCCGACAAAAAGTACTCCTAGTCTTTTTATCATGTTGCCCACTGTATAAGAGTTTAAAGATGCTTAATCTTGTTAACATATTGCACACTCTCTTTGTTATTTAGATTTCTGGGCACAAAAGAAACTACATTGACAAACGTTGTTACACTTTTCTTGTTAGTTCATCTGATATGTGGATGCTTAAAAGTGGCAAAAGAAATGGATGCTATCCTGAACCTCCTCTGCTTTCTCTGAAACAGGAATGCCATCTGAAGAAAAAGGACATGTGGGATCTTTTGGATGGCGAGTAACAAAGGCTCCAGCAAGGAAGAGAAGAGAGTTGCATTTCCTTACTTGCAGTTCTAGTAACCATCTTTGTTATAACCTGTAGAGTATAATAGATTAATTAGGATGCTTTGTAATGTAACCGTAATGCGTACCCCTATCCTACCTATCATGATTGATTGGGACCGAGGTCTGTGTTCTGTGAAGACTCCACGTTTTTATGTTTATTAGTGATGTTGTATGATCTACTTGCGTCGTAGTGTTGTGTCTGCCGTATTTGTGGAATTGGTCTTGTTCTGTATGGTATTTGTGGAATTGGTCTTGTTCTGTACGGTATTTGCGGAATTGGTCTTGTTTTTCTGTACGGTATTTGTGGAATTGGTCTTGTTGTTCTTTACGGTCTGTTGGCGCAATAAGCCATGCCCCCGCCGTGGTGACCGGCATCGGGTGCGCTAGGTCTGGTCCGTGGCCGCGTCGAGCATGTGTCTGGGTATGGTCTGACCATTGTACAGGCATAGTCCGACTTGTGTATGGCGTGTGTGCGTGCGTGCGTGTGTGGCCCGGGGTGTGCCTGTGTGTGCGCACTTGATGTGTGGGTTAGTTAGCGATAGTAGCGGGGGTGACCGCGGCGTTCTGTTGGAGCCGGGACGCGTTGATTGCGTCTGTGCGCTGCGCGCGACGGGGGGCACGAGCCAGGGCGTGCGGAGCGCGGCGTCGTGTGGGCACGCCTGCGTATAAAGCTCCACCCGTGTACTGTTGTGAGTGCGGATTCGAGTTCGTGCTCGAGGAAGAAGCCGTTCGTGCAGCGGGCGTTCATGCGCCGTAACCACTGTGTCCTGTGTCTCCCTCCTTCTTTCTTCTTCCTCGGTTTCACTTAACACGGTCTTTGTGGAATTGGTCTTGTTCTTCACCATTGCTGAAAATATGTTTCACTTAACTTTACTTATCTAGCTCTATTTCAACTGTAAAACTGAAGTGTTGTGAACTTGGGACCCGATTTTTCGATGAGAGGGAGATAACTACGATTTTGGGTGGGACTTGACCCTCACGATCCGGCTACCAACCATACAGGGAGAACCGTACACGACTGATATCCACGGCAATCGCTGAACCAACTCCACGGCGTTATCGACCGAGCCAACGACGCGATCGACCTATCCACGAAGGATATTTCCTGCAAGCAAATCGAAAAACATGCAAGAAAATAATAGCCAAGCAATCTCAAAATTGCGAATATGCTAGATGGAATAATCTCACAAGATGGGGTTCCGACAGGATGTCTTGACGGTCGCACTAGCCGCTACGAGCGAAGACACGTAAAAGTAGCAATAGCTAAACTTCTCTAAACAAAACCCGAGTCTAAACCCTAACCTAGACTAGCTATTTATTAAAGTGATGCGGCCGAGTCGGTCCGCTGTGGCCGGGCCGTACGAAGGCCGGATATTGTACGATGATGGAGTTTGCTTCGGCTGGCCCGTCGTGGTGTAAGTCTTCGAACCCAACACGTTACTCCTGGTCCATGTAGGCAAAACAAAAATTGTTTGACTCTTGTGGCGTTGGCTTGTTGACTTGTGCATGTTGGATAGGATGGATGGTTCGCTGGTGGAGGCCATGCATGCAACGACGATGGAGGGCATGCATGCAAAGAGGGTTGCTCCTCTTTAATTAATTCCTTGATTTCTTTATTCCTGAGTATAAATAAACCAAAACATGAGTGTGACATCGTATTCTCATCAGTTAAATCATACGTACAAATGAACGATAGTACCTGGCCATTTATTTGTCTCGTATATATTCTAGTCATAGGTCCAGGTGCAATTGTGTCAGCGATGTCTCGCGTAATATTTGTAGATGTATTCATTGTAGCTATGTTCACATCATCCTCCCTTTCTTGAAAACAAAGCCGTCCTCGGCTTTCATCTATCTGGAACACATCATAGAGAAAAGAAAAAATAGATGCAACATATATAGGGTGTTCCAAAGGCGTTAGCTTATGAGGATGTGATAAATTTGTAAAAGTTTTATCATGTCGGAGCATAACATTATGAATATCATAATAAATTTTATCCCATACAGAGTCTATATATGAATTATGGGAACGCAAATGAACTATGTGAGCACGCAGTATGTCCCGCTCAAAAGTTGGGACAGTCAATGGAGAAATTTCAGAATTGATAGCAAGCATATTGTGCGTAGTACGATCCATTGATTTAGCTTTCTCACCATTTATTATCTCATCAGGGGTCATAGGAAGCAAGGTAATGTTTTTTCCGTTAAACACAAGACTATACGAATTTGTTCTACCATGATGGGTAACACTATTATCATATTGCCAAGGTCGACCTAACAATAAAGAACAAGCTTGCATAGGAACGACATCACAGTCAACAAAATCATGATATGAACCAAGTGTAAAATGGACCCTGACACGACGTGTTACCTTCAACTTACCGCAGTCGTTGAACCATTGGATGTAATATCGATGAGGGTGTCGTGTGGTGGGGAGGCAAAGTTTCTCAACCATCGCCATACTCGCCAAATTATTGCTACTTCCACCATCAATGATCACACGAACTGAATGCCCTTTGACAACAAACTTAGTTTGAAAAAGATTATGGCGTTGATGCAACTCAGCATGCCCCACCTGGGCACTAAGTACGCGCATGGTTATAAGGCTTGGGTATTTATCCGCCATATCAGCATTAATATGTATCTCCTCCGTGTCATGGTCCTTAGTGTCACCTGCATTATTAGTGGCAAGCATAGCACGAGTATCTTCATCCAAATCACTAGCAGAGGAGTACTCACCATCTTCCCGCACAATGAATGTTCGTTTATTTGGACAGTCCTTCATCAAGTGCCCGCCACCTTTGCTTATATGACACTTCATATCCCTTGTACGTCCAGACAAAGTGGTGGGTGCTACAGAAATTGCTTTCGAAGCCTCGGATGATTGTGGAGCTGATTTTGAACTTGATGGGTGTGCACCATTGTTCAAGATAGGTGTTGTTGACTCAGTAGTGGACGGAACAGTAGGAGAGGGTGTCCATGATGAGCGGCGACCTGCAGAAAAATTACCTCGTCCCTTGTTGTGTCGTCCCTGTACTTCCCTTTCAGCTTTACAAGCAAAATGAAACAAACGAGTAATAGAATTGTACTCCTTATAGTCCAATATATCCTGAATATCATGATTCAAACCACCTAAAAATCTAGCCATCATAGCATCTTCGGTTTCAACTAATCCACATCGCACTAATCCAGTTTGCAATTCTTGATAATAATCCTCTACAGAACTGCTACCTTGTTTTAAACGTTGCAATTCATTTAGTTTATCACGAGCATAATATGAAGGAACATAACGCTGTCGCATAGCTCGTTTTAAAGCATTCCAAGTAGTAGGTATATTATTTGCATTAATACGACAATATTCACTCCACCACATGGAAGCAAAGTTTGTAAATTCACTAGTGGCTGCCCTAACTCTTTGGTTCTCAGGAATATCATGACATGCAAATTTTTGTTCAACAGAAAGTTCCCAGTCTAGATAAACATCTGGATTATATTTAGCATTGAAAGTAGGCATAGTAAATTTGATTTTGGCACTAGAGTGTTCATAATCTCTAACATCATACCTGGGTTGACCTCGTGCCATACCTTGACGATTGAAACGTAGTCGTCGATGAGCACGGTCATTGTGGTGGTTGACCATTTGGTCGTCTTCGGTGTCACCAGAATAATCTTCGTAGTTGTCCCCATGTTGCTCGACGTGGGGAGGAATTTGTTGGTGCTGGTTTATGGTGGCGGCATCAGTGGCAGTAGCTGGGTGTTGTGGATGACACATGGGCACACGCCGAGCTCGCGAAATAGCGGCGCCACCCGTGGAGTTGCGAGGATCAGCATTGTTGTTGACGGGGGGTGCAGTCCGCAACTCGTCAAGATGTGACAAGATGTCCTTTAGCTGTGTGTTCGCAACACCCTATGCATCCTCTATGGCCTTGAGCCTCTCTTCGGCCGCAATCTGAGCACCCTCAAGTTGGGCGAGACGCTCGCTGGTGACTTTCACATCCGCGGTGAGACCCTCAAGTGTGGGTTGATCATGTGCCATTGTTAGCGAAAGAGAAAAAAACACAGTGTATAAACCCTATCAACTAGTAGGATGTGGTGGAAAAAAATCGCTCACACTCAAGCTTAGTATCAAATTCTTACTTGCTCTTACCAATGCAACAGGTGGTGATCGGCGTGTTGGTGTTGGCTTCAAACGACCGATGAAGATTGGTTGGAGCGATAACCAGGAATCGGCGGAACCGGGACCTGTACTTATTGGTAGGAAAAAGTGTAGCTTGGCAAAGGCTTCTCAAGTCACAATATCAGTGGCACAATTTAGCAAAAAGCAATGCAAGTTGAATAATTGCTCAAACTCCTAACTAGTGCTGGCAGTTGACTAGTAAGAGATAAAACAATCTGAGCCCAGATACTGAAACAAGTGAGTGGAAACAAGTGAAAATATGATAGCTCTAAATAGCTAGATATAAGTGAGGTATAAACGAGTGTATTACAAAGCTCAAAAATATATGATAGACGCAGTGGCAACCAAGTAGCAGCAAAACTACTGTCTGAGTAGCAAATAGAACAAATCAGTCCAAATTAGATGCTAGCCGGCCTGACATTTTTTTTCAACTTTCTTTTCTTTTTTATCCTTTTCCCTTTTTCTTTTTTTTTCTTTTTTTCATTTTTTTTCCTTTTTATCAAGCCGGTTACTAGCGAGCGAAATTAGAAAAAACAACGCTTCAAAACAGGATGTGTGCTACAAGTACCGGAGAAGAGATGGAAAAGCAATCTAATCAGAAGAAAAGCAAGACACAACTTGTGTGGGATGGGACGTGTGCTGCATGCATGCAAGACCATGCAAATGATGGGACAGCGGCGTGCACTGGAGAACTGGGTGTATGAGAAAAACGCGTGGCTAGGCTGGAGTACGTGGAAGTGCAAGAGAAGGGAGGTGAACGCGTGGAAAGTGGCGGACGATGCGGTGATGTGATGGCACAAGAAACGTTGACAGACGATTTGCGCGGTGCGCGGCAGCGGACAGATCAGGGAAGTGGACAAAAACAGATTGATCTAGTAGATGATTTTCTCCCAATCCAATCTAAGCCAGCACTAATTCTAGGATGAATGCAACCAAAGATTCAACAAAGCAAATACTAGATGCAAAAATTGCTAAAGGCTAAAAAGATAGGTGCAGCGGATGAACTAATCTAATTTTTTTTTGCTTTTTTGGGGGTTGTAGGACTGAAAACAATCCGATCTAATAAAACGGTAAATCTCTCACCGATGAACCTGAAAACTGATACCACTTGATGTGAACTTGGGACCCGATTTTTCGATGAGAGGGAGATAACTATGATTTTGGGTGGGACTTGACCCTCACGATCCGGCTACCAACCATACAGGGAGAACCGTACACGACTGATATCCATGGCAATCGCTGAACCAACTCCACGACGTTATCGACCGAGCCAACGACGCGATCGACCTATCCACGAAGGATATTTCCTGCAAGCAAATCCAAGAACATGCAAGAAAATAATAGCCAAGCAATCTTAAAATTGCAAATATGCTAGATGGAATAATCTCACAAGATGGGTTCCGATAGGATGTCTTGACGGTCGCACTAGCCGCTACGAGCGAAGATACATAAAAGTAGCAATAGCTAAACTTCTCTAAACAAAACCCGAGTCTAAACCCTAACCTAAACTAGCTATTTATTAAAGTGATGCGGCCGAGTCGGTCCGCTGTGGCCGGGCCGTACGAAGGCCGGACATTTTACGATGATGGAGTTTGCTTCGGCTGGCCCTTCGTGGTGTAAGTCTTCGAACCCAACACGTTACTCCTGGTCCATGTAGGCAAAACAAAAATTGTTTGACTCTTGTGGCGTTGGCTTCTTGACTTGTGCATGTTGGATAGGATGGATGGTTCGCTGGTGGAGGCCATGCATGCAACGACGATGGAGGGCATGCATGCAAAGAGGGTTGCTCCTCTTTAATTAATTCCTTGATTTCTTTATTCCTGAGTATAAATAAACCAAAACATGAGTGTGACATCGTATTCTCATCAGTTAAATCATACGTACAAATGAACGATAGTACCTGGCCATTTATTTGTCTCGTATATATTCTAGTCATAGGTCCAGGTGCAATTGTGTCAGCGATGTCTCGCGTAATATTTGTAGATGTATTCATTGTAGCTATGTTCACATCATCCTCCCTTTCTTGAAAACAAAGCCGTCCTCGGCTTTCATCTATCTGGAACACATCATAGAGAAAAGAAAAAATAGATGCAACATATATAGGGTGTTCCAAAGGCGTTAGCTTATGAGAATGTGATAAATTTGTAAAAGTTTTATCATGTCGGAGCATAACATTATGAATATCATAATAAATTTTATCCCATACAGAGTCTATATATGAATTATGGGAACGCAAATGAACTATGTGAGCATGCAGTATGTCCTGCTCAAAAGTTGGGACAGTCAATGGAGAAATTTCAGAATTGATAGCAAGCATATTGTGCGTAGTACGATCCATTGATTTAGCTTTCTCACCATTTATTATCTCATCAGGGGTCATAGGAAGCAAGGTAATGTTTTTTCCGTTAAACACAAGACTATACGAATTTGTTCTACCATGATGGGTAACACTATTATCATATTGCCAAGGTCGACCTAGCAATAAAGAACAAGCTTGCATAGGAACGACATCACAGTCAACAAAATCATGGTACGAACCAAGTGTAAAATGGACCCTGACACGACGTGTTACCTTCAACTTACCGCAGTCGTTGAACCATTGGATGTAATATCGATGAGGGTGTCGTGTGGTGGGGAGGCAAAGTTTCTCAACCATCGCCATACTCGCCAAATTATTGCTACTTCCACCATCAATGATCACACGAACTGAATGCCCTTTGACAACAAACTTAGTTTGAAAAAGATTATGGCGTTGATGCAACTCAGCATGCCCCACCTGGGCACTAAGTACGCGCATGGTTATAAGGCTTGGGTATTTATCCGCCATATCAGCATTAATATGTATCTCCTCGGTGTCATGGTCCTTAGTGTCACCTGCATTATTAGTGGCAAGCATAGCACGAGTATCTTCATCCAAATCACTAGCAGAGGAGTACTCACCATCTTCCCGCACAATGAATGTTCGTTTATTTGGACAGTCCTTCATCAAGTGCCCGCCACCTTTGCATATATGACACTTCATGTCCCTTGTACGTCCAGACGAAGTGGTGGGTGCTACAGAAATTGCTTTCGAAGCCTCGGATGATTGTGGAGCTGATTTTGAACTTGATGGGTGTGCACCATTGTTCAAGATAGGTGGTGTTGACTCAGTAGTGGACGGAACAGTAGGAGAGGGTGTCCATGATGAGCGGCGACCTGCAGAAAAATTACCTCGTCCCTTGTTGTGTCGTCCCTGTACTTCCCTTTCAGCTTTACAAGCAAAATGAAACAAACGAGTAATAGAATTGTACTCCTTATAGTCCAATATATCCTGAATATCATGATTCAAACCACCTAAAAATCTAGCCATCATAGCATCTTCGGTTTCAACTAATCCACATCGCACTAATCCAGTTTCCAATTCTTGATAATAATCCTCTACAGAACTGCTACCTTGTTTTAAACGTTGCAATTCATTTAGTTTATCACGAGCATAATATGAAGGAATATAACGCTGTCGCATAGCTCGTTTTAAAGCATTCCAAGTAGTAGGTATATTATTTGCATTAATACGACAATATTCACTCCACCACATGGAAGCAAAGTTTGTAAATTCACTAGTGGCTGCCCTAACTCTTTGGTTCTCAGGAATATCATGACATGCAAATTTTTGTTCAACAGAAAGCTCCCAGTCTAGATAAACATCTGGATTATATTTACCATTGAAAGTAGGCATAGTAAATTTGCTTTTGGCACTAGAGTGTTCATAATCTCTAACATCATACCTGGGTTGACCTCGTGCCATACCTTGACGATTGAAACGTAGTCGTCGGTGAGCACGGTCATTGTGGTGGTTGACCATTTGGTCGTCTTCGGTGTCACCAGAATAATCTTCGTAGTTGTCCCCATGTTGCTCGACGCGGGGAGGAATTTGTTGGTGCTGGTTTATGGTGGCGGCATCAGTGGCAGTAGCTGGGTGTTGTGGATGACACATGGGCACACGCCGAGCTCGCGAAATAGCGGCGCCACCCGTGGAGTTGCGAGGATCAGCATTGTTGTTGACGAGGGGTGCAGTCCGCAACTCGTCAAGACGTGACAAGATGTCCTTTAGCTGTGTGTTCGCAACACCCTATGCATCCTCTATGGCCTTGAGCCTCTCTTCGGCCGCAATCTGAGCACCCTCAAGTTGGGCGAGACGCTCGCTGGTGACTTTCACATCCGCAGTGAGACCCTCAAGTGTGGGTTGATCATGTGCCATTGTTAGCGAAAGAGAAAAAAACACAGTGTATAAACCCTATCAACTAGTAGGATGTGGTGGAAAAAAATCGCTCACACTCAAGCTTAGTATCAAATTCTTACTTGTTCTTACCAATGCAACAGGTGGTGATCGGCGCGTTGGTGTTGGCTTCAAACGACCGATGAAGATTGGTTGGAGCGATAACCAGGAATCGGCGGAACCGGGACCTGTACTTATTGGTAGGAAAAAGTGTAGCTTGGCAAAGGCTTCTCAACTCACAATATCAGTGGCACAATTTAGCAAAAAGCAATGCAAGTTGAATAATTGCTCAAACTCCTAACTAGTGCTGGCAGTTGACTAGTAAGAGATAAAACAATCTGAGCCCAGATACTGAAACAAGTGAGTGGAAACAAGTGAAAATATGATAGCTCTAAATAGCTAGATATAAGTGAGGTATAAACGAGTGTATTACAAAGCTCGAAAATATATGATAGACGCAGTGGCAACCAAGTAGCAGCAAAACTACTGTCTGAGTAGCAAATAGAACAAATCAGTCCAAATTAGATGCTAGCCGGCCTGACTTTTTTTTTCAACTTTCTTTTCTTTTTTATCCTTTTCCCTTTTTCTTTTTTTTTCTTTTTTTCATTTTTTTCCCTTTTTATCAAGCCAGTTACTAGCGAGCGAAATTAGAAAAACAATGCTTCAAAACAGGCTGTATGCTACAAGTACCGGAGAAGAGATGGAAAAGCAATCTAATCAGAAGAAAAGCAAGACACAACTTGTGTGGGATGGGACGTGTGCTGCATGCATGCAAGACCATGCAAATGATGGGACAGCGGCGTGCACTGGAGAACTGGGTGTATGAGAAAAACGCGTGGCTAGGCTGGAGTACGTGGAAGTGCAAGAGAAGGGAGGTGAACGCGTGGAAAGTGGCGGACGATGCGGTGATGTGATGGCACAAGAAACGTTGACAGACGATTTGCGCGGTGCGCGGCAGCGGACAGATCAGGGAAGTGGACAAAAACAGATTGATCTAGTAGATGATTTTCTCCCAATCCAATCTAAGCCAGCACTAATTCTAGGATGAATGCAACCAAAGATTCAACAAAGCAAATACTAGATGCAAAAATTGCTAAAGGCTAAAAAGATAGGTGCAGCGGATGAACTAATCTAATTTTTTTTTGCTTTTTTGGGGGTTGTAGGACTGAAAACAATCCGATCTAATAAAACGGTAAATCTCTCACCGATGAACCTGAAAACTGATACCACTTGATGTGAACTTGGGACCCGATTTTTCGATGAGAGGGAGATAACTACGATTTTGGGTGGGACTTGACCCTCACGATCCGGCTACCAACCATACAGGGAGAACCGTACACGACTGATATCCATGGCAATCGCTGAACCAACTCCACGACGTTATCGACCGAGCCAACGACGCGATCGACCTATCCACGAAGGATATTTCCTGCAAGCAAATCCAAGAACATGCAAGAAAATAATAGCCAAGCAATCTTAAAATTGCAAATATGCTAGATGGAATAATCTCACAAGATGGGTTCCGATAGGATGTCTTGACGGTCGCACTAGCCGCTACGAGCGAAGATACATAAAAGTAGCAATAGCTAAACTTCTTTAAACAAAACCCGAGTCTAAACCCTAACCTAGACTAGCTATTTATTAAAGTGATGCGGCCGAGTCGGTCCGCTGTGGCCGGGCCGTACGAAGGCCGGACATTTTACGATGATGGAGTTTGCTTCGGCTGGCCCGTCGTGGTGTAAGTCTTCGAACCAACACGTTACTCCTGGTCCATGTAGGCAAAACAAAAATTGTTTGATTCTTGTGGCGTTGGCTTCTTGACTTGTGCATGTTGGATAGGATGGATGGTTCGCTGGTGGAGGCCATGCATGCAACGACGATGGAGGGCATGCATGCAAAGAGGGTTGCTCCTCTTTAATTAATTCCTTGATTTCTTTATTCCTGAGTATAAATAAATCAAAACATGAGTGTGACATCGTATTCTCATCAGTTAAATCATACGTACAAATGGACGATAGTACCTGGCCATTTATTTGTCTCGTATATATTCTAGTCATAGGTCCAGGTACAATTGTGTCGGGCGATGTCTCGCGTAATATTTGTAGATGTATTCATTGTAGCTATGTTCACATCAAAGTGTCTCTTTGAGAATACATATTTTCTGCTCCACACAGAGATTCATACATGGCGGACAGTCCAAAGTGCATTTGTGCTGGTGGATTCAGGAGGGTTTCTTCCAGGGAGGTTGATTCAGGAGTTTGTACTTGCTACCAGGAGAATGAAGTACTGATGAATGATGAACAAGCAGAGATGTAAGCTCTGGTAGATGCATCTTATATATACCATGGGTAAGAGAATGATATGTTGATGAACCTCAAGCGCCAAGTAAACTCAGTAGTAGGAATATTTTGTCAATCCAGTAGCTAGTCAGACTGAAGTATCAGTTGTAGGATGGAGCCTGTACGTAGAGCAACTAGCTGTGGATAGACACACTTGTGAGATTTACAGCAGCAAATACATGCAAGGATGCAATCCCATTCCCAGCCACAACCTAGGCTTTTGGTGTTGCTGGTCGTGATTGCAGAAGGCCTTACTGCACCGATTATAAGTAGGACAAGACACCAATACCATACCGCGGCACTGGCGTCGATTATGAAGTTGTGCTCTCATTCCAGTTGTCGGTGCTGAAGTGGAATGAAAACAGCAGATGCAGAGTCCCCTGCAAACAAGGTAATGGAAGCTTCAGACAAGGACTGAACAGAGAGGACCTGCAGTTTCTGTAGTGTTAACGGAGAAGATTAGGATTGGGGAGAACTCACACCACGCATTCTCATTGATCTGGTAGGGGGTATATGTACAGCTTAGTGCTACCTGCCTACCTAGTGGAGATCATGGGGTGGAGAAACTACCCGACGTGCGCCACGATCTGGCTGCACGAGCCGGTGCACGTCGTGTACGCGGTGACTATACAGAGAGCGTACACGACGGCATACTACTGCCTAACACCCCCCGGCAGCCGTGACGTCGGCAGTGGCGACGCAGAGACTGGAACGGAAGCCGCAGAAGGCATCCGTAGGCAGCCCCTTGGTCATGATGTCGGCTAGCTGTTGGCGCGTGGGGATGTGAAGAACGCGGAACTCGCCAAGGGCCACACGCTCGCGCACAAAGTGGATGTCAAGCTCCACATGCTTCGTGCGGCGATGGTGGACGGGGTTGACGGAGAGGTACACCGCGGACACGTTGTCGCAGTAGACGAGGGTCGCCTTGTCGACCGGCAGGAAGAGCTCGCCGAGGAGTTGACGCAGCCACACGCACTCCGCGACGGCATTGGCAACGCCGCGGTACTCGGCCTCCGCACTAGAACGAGACACCGTCGCCTGGCGCTTGGAGGACCAGGAGACGAGGGTGTCGCCGAGGTAGATGCAGAAGCCGGAGGTGGAGCGCCGAGTGTCGGGGCAGCCGGCCTAGTCGGCGTCGGTGAAGGCGCGAAGATCCAAAGTGCGCGAGGCGCGCAGATGCAGCCCGAGGTGCGCCGTGCCGCGAACGTACCGAAGGACGCGCTTGACCAGGGCAAGATGGCACTCGCACGGGTCATGCATATGCAGGCAGACCTGCTGCACGGCGTAGGCGATCTCAGGCCTGGTGATGGTGAGATACTGCAGCGCGCCTGCGGTGCTGCGGTAGGCGGAGGCGTGATCCACAAGGGGCCCGTCGGCGGCGGGGAGTTTGCCTTTGGTGTCGACAGGTGTGGGAGAGGGCCGGCAGGTGTCCATGCCGGCGCGGTCAAGCACGTCCTCCGCAAACTGTTGTTGACAGAGGAAGAACCCCGCGGGCGTGCGCGTGACCTTGATGCCCAGGAAGAAGTGCAGAGGCCCGAGGTCCTTCATGGCGAACTCGCTGGTGAGCCCGGCGATGATGCGTTGGAGCATAGACGGCGTAGACGTGGTGATCACAATGTCATCAACGTAGAGAAGAAGGTACGCCGTGTCCGAGCCGCGGCGAAGCGTGAACAGGGAGGAGTCCAAGCACGTGGCGGAGAAGCCAAGTGTCTTCACGAAGCCCGCGAAGCGAAGGAACCAGGCGCGGGGCGCCTGCTTCAAGCCGTAGAGCGACTTGGAGAGGCGGCAGACATGTTGAGGTCGAGCGGGGTCGACGAAGCCGGCGGGTTGAAGACAGATGACCTCCTCATCCAGAGTGCCGTGCAAGAAGGTGTTGGAGACGTCGAGTTGATGCACAGGCCAGTCCCGCAACGCGGCGAGCGTAAGAACCGTGCGGATGGTGGCGGGCTTGACGACCGGCGAGAATGTCTCGCCGTAGTCGACGCCAGCGCGCTGGCGAAAGCCGCGCACGACCCAGCGGGCTTTGTAGCGGGCGAGGGAGCCGTCGGAGTTGGTCTTGTGCTTGAAAACCCATTTGCCGGTGATGAGGTTGGCGCCGGTGGGACGCGGGACCAGCTCCCACGTACGGTTGCGGACCAGTGCATCGTACTCGTTGCGCATGGTGGCGAGCCACCGAGGATCGCGGACAGCAGCGTGGACAGAGGTGGGAACTGGGGAGATGTCCGGCGAGGCGACAGCGATGGCGGCGTCGTAGTACTTGGGATTGGGCCGGAAGATGCCGCGCTGTGCGCGCGTCACCGGCCTAGATGGTGCCACTGGCGGGAGTGGCGACGGGGCGGCGACTGGCGAGGACGACACAGACGAGCCAGAGGAGCTCGCACGGGAGCCAGAGCCCACATTTGAATGCGGTGGGGGCGCGCTGCTGGGGATGCCGTCCATAGAAGATCGGACGGTGGAGTTTGAAGCGAGGCTGGGCGCGCCAGTTGAGGAGGGCGCGGAGCCAGTCGATCCCGATCCAGCGGCCGTAGTTGAACGTGAGAGCACCACGTGGCGAGGCGGCGAGTGTACCGCATCAGAAGACGAGGGCACAGCGCACGTGCCCGGCGAGCCGGTGACGATCGGGACCTGCAAAACGGTGGCAGAAGGGGCAGGCGGTGGTGGCGGGGCGACCGGGGCAGGAGAGGTGTTGGCGAAGGGGAACACGTGCTCATGAAAGACGACATGGCGGGAGGTTATCACGCGGCGGGTGATGGGGTCGAAGCAGCGATAGCCACGGTGGTCCGGCGGGTAGCCAAGGAACACGCACGCGGCGGAGCGTGTGTCGAGTTTGTGGCGAGAGGTGGCGGTGAGATTGGGATAGCAGAGGCATCCAAATACGCGGAGCTGAGCATAGTCAGGAGGCACCCCAAGCAAGAGCTCATGCGGGGACTGCGGTTTGCTGGTGTGGCAGGGACGGCGGTTCAGGAGGAAGGTGGAGGTGCTAAGTGCTTCAGCCTAGAAGCGAGCAGGCATGGAGGCGTGCATCAACAGAGCACGCACGCCATCATTGAGCGTGCGCTCCACCTTGCCATTCTGCTGGCTGGTGTATGGGCAGGTGAGGCGAAAATGGGTGGCATGGCCAGCAAGGAGCGAGCGGACGGCAGGGTTGTCGAACTCGCGCCCGTTATCAGTCTGCAGCGCTAGGATCGGTAACTGAAACTGCGTCTGAACATAATCAAAGACCTCCAGCAGAATTTGAAAAACTTCAGACTTGTGCTTGACAGGGAAAGACCACACGTAATGGGTGTAATCATCGAGTATAATCAGGTAAAACTGATAGCCCGAGACGCTTACAACAGGAGAGGTCCATACATCAAGGTGCAACAAACTGAAAAGGAAACAAACTACGGCTAGCAGACGACTGAAACGGGAGACGAGCGTGTTTGCCCACACGGGCACGCATGGCAGACATGAGGCGCGGACTTGCTGAACTCGAGAGGAAGAGCACCGAGTGACGCACGGCCGGGATGCCCAAGTCGTTGATGCCAGACATCGGTGGTGATGGCGCCGGCGAACCACCGTGAGGAAGATGGTGAGGGATGGCCCACGGGGTAGAGATCGCCGCCAGAATTACATCGGAGGATCACCGCCTTGGTTCGAATGTCCTTGACAGAGAAACCAAAAATGTCAAATTCAACGGAAACGGGATTGTCACGACACAATTGACGGACGGAGAGAAGGTTTTTCATCAGGGAGGGACAGACAAGAACATTGGATAGGGGAGGTGCCGGAGATGAGAGAGCGAGTACCGACATGGGTGATCGGTAGGCACTCGCCACTCCCAACAATCACCTGAGAATCAGAGAGGTAAGGTTGGGCAGAAAGAAGATTACCGGACGACGAGCTCATGTGAGAAGCGGGGCCGGAGTCGAGGTACCACTCCGGCGTGCAGCCAGACGAGGGCCCGGCGGTGGCGCTGTGAAGCGCAGCCTCCAGCGATGCCATGTTCCAGGCCGGGGACGGGAGGAGAACGGCCCGGCACCCGGGTGACCGTAGCCGGCGCTAGGGTAGCCGTAGTCAGCCGGCGCGCACGGCGCACCGTACCCATACGGTGGGAGCGCAGGCGGAGTCGGCGCGGCGAGCATGGCCTGCTGAGGAGGCATGCCGGGGCGCGGCCCGAGGACGCCAGAGCCAGGGGCGCGCCAGGGCATCGGCCAGGCCTGGACAAGGCCAGTCCAGGAGTTGGCACCGGGCGCGGGGGCGGGGACGGAGGGCGGGCGCGCCGCAGTTGATGTCGGAGGAGCCGGGGCCACGCCAGAGCCGTTCCCATGACCGTGACGACGGCCGCGCCCGCGCCCACGAGTGTTGTCGGTGGTGGGCACGGGGACGGGGGCCGGAGCAGTGCGACCGGCGATCATGGCGTGGGCGGACTGCAGGCGTGTTGTCTGCTCGGCGCGATGCTCCTCCAAAAGGAGAAAGGAGCGCACCTGAAGAAAGGATGGAAGGGGAACCTATGACGTGATGTGTGGGATCACGGTATGGAACTGGCGGTTGAGCCCCCGAAGCAGATGAAAGACCTGGCGCGTGTCCGTCACCGACTGGCCGAGGTCGCGCAGTTGGTCGGTGAAGGCCTTGAGCTTGGTGCAGTACTGCATCACGGTCAGATCGCCCTGAACGAAGGCATGGTATTCGGCGTCGATGTACACGGCGCGGGCGAGTTGGTTGTCGCGGAAGATCCCGTCGACGGCGGCCCAGACAGCGAGCGTGGTGTCGTTAGGCTGCATCACAGCGTCGAGGAGCTCCGGCGAGATGGTGGAGTAGAGCCAGTGGACCACGACGTGATCGGCCATCAGCCACTCAGGCACGTCGAGACGGGAACCGCCTCGTGATCGACGTGGTCGCGGAGGCCAAACATGCCGATGACCGTGTCGAAGTGCCGGCGCCACTGGGAATAGTTCCAGGCGAGGAGGTCGAGCATGACGGGGACGTGACGCCGGATGTCGACGGTCTGGAGGATCGACGAGGGAAGAGGAGAGGCAATGGCGACAGCCAGCGGGGCGGCCGTGGGCGGTGTGGGGAGAGCGGGAGCGGCTGGCTCGACGGGAGCCAAGGGCGCGACGGGAACCGCACCAGAGGCAGGAGCGGGCGCGGCAGGAGCCACACCGGGACCAGATGGAGGTGCGGCAGCCAGGGGCACGGCGTTGGAGACGTCCCGGCGCCAGCACCATCCATGGCAGCGGAAGAAGAATCGGGGCCCTGCGCGAAGGGGTTGAGCAGGGCGGGGGTATCTGATACCATGTTAACGGAGAAGATTAGGATTGGGGAGAACTCACACCACGCATTCTCATTGATCTGGTAGGGGGTATATGTACAGCTTAATGCTACCTGCCTACCTAGTGGAGATCATGGGGTGGAGAAACTACCCGACGTGCGCCACGATCTGGCTGCACGAGCCGGTGCACGTCGTGTACGCGGTGACTATACAGAGAGCGTACACGACGGCATACTACTGCCTAACATATAGATCACTTCACTTGGTCAGCACTGAAAAGTTCAGATAAGGAGTGCACGGTGAGGACAGCCGTTATTTAAGTTGCTAGTTGTGGTAAGTGTTCTCATCACCGCCACCAGGAGGAAACAGTAGACCGAAATTCCCCTTTAGCAAACACTACATCCGTCTATGGATATACACTCTTATATTTCTTTACGGAGGGAGTATTATATAGCCTGTCACCAACTAGAGTTGTACCCTTCACAATGTCGAAACTCGAGTATATAATTAGACCTCTAAGATGACAAATCATGTAAACTCATACCTCCTAACAATTAGGACATTTTGATTCTGTACATGCATGATTCAGGCAATTGAGCAGAAAAGATTCAGAAAATTTTGAAGAGCATACAACTTGAATAACAACTGAAATAATCTATGCGTCAGCACTCACTTTATTTTTAGCTAGGGCCCAGGCGAAAATCCTCTTTCATATGCAGTCTATCTATGAGCCGTTTCGTTTCGTGCAAGGGACAAGGAATGCATGCTTCACACAGATGATCAGAAGTAGTATATATCTAGTAGTAGATCGGATGATTAAAGCTGTAGAGAGCAGGGCATCTGTATCAACGATGCATCCATGACCTCAAACTTTTTGAACTTTTCTTTGAAGCCGTGTCCCTTAAGGCTCCGATTCATTAAAAAACGTAAAAGAGAGTTCTCAGTTTATTTGCCGAAACCCGGGCGAGTTCACAAGAAAGGGTACCCCGCCAAGGTTTTCCTTCCTGAAATCTGACGCGTCGCCAACGAAGGAAATCCACCTGCAAACTGTGTATTACCATTTGTACAAGTATGTGGACAGTGGAGCTTTTTTATTCAGTGCATTTATAAACCGGCCGTGAGCAATATACGAAAATAAACATTTTTCCATCCCAAAGGAAGGGTGCATATATAGTCCAACAAGCTGGTATCACCGCTACTACAAACATTAATATTGCTAGATGCAAAGTGACAACCAACTATAATTTTAGGAGCACCGATGACTTGACCAAAGGACCAGCTGGAAATAATTTGGGAACACCTACAATTATTAAGGCGCAACTAATTGACGACAGGCTGGACAAGGGTTAAGCCATTAAGTTCAGGTTTCAACCAAGATTGTGGTTGGTGAAGATGATGGAGTTATATATTGCCGCTGTTGCAGCATCTCTCAGGTTTATGGGTTACCAGCAGCAGCAGCGAGGTTCTTACATCATGTTAGATAGGTGCCGAAGGTTACCCAAAAGAACAGATGCATGTACTCAAGTTTCCAAGGCTGTTCAGCAACACAAACATCAGGAAGGTACTTCCTACTCAATCAACAATTTTCGACCTCTCCATCTGAAGATCCCTTCATTTTCAGAAAATTGCAAACTACAAACTGAATCACCAACAAAAATGGTGACCAAAAATGATCACGACAGGACTCTCGGAAATCTGGTAATGACTCGAAAAAAGATTCCAATGGGAACGCGAAGTTTCTCACAAAACTATATAGCAAAAGAACAACCCCTGATCTAGTACAAAATCGGAGGTCTTGGGTTCCAATACATAATTATGGACAAAATGGCGAGATCAATCAAGCACACAAATCTAAAATGAACACGACAGGACAGCCAGAAACTACCTTGGCAGGAACATGAACATGGAATGGTCCACGCCAAGACGTCAAAATTAAGTACAAATGCCCACTATCCAATAAACTTGCAATGAAAAAAAACAGCAGCACATGATATTGGTTTTTGACTCTCTGACACAGTATTGGCTACTAACTACAATGGAAATGCAGCTCACTGCTCTACTTTGATGATATTAAATTTATTGACGCAACAAGCAAGCAAACACGCAGAGCAAACACAAGACTGCCGCGTAATCACTCACCAGCAAACTTTTAAATAGCGCGAGATAGCGCGAGATATCGGCGCTATAGCGGCCAAGAAAGGGACTGCGCTACGCTACGCTGGAATGCTGCTCGAGTGCCTTCGCGCGCTAAAAGCGACGCTACAAGCTGTATAGCGCTAAATATTGCCTGGCATATAGCGTTAGCGTCTCCCGCATGGACCCAAAAAAATTTCTGGACGAAATCGAAAACGCCAAGCCCAAAAGCTCCTACCAACACGCCCACTCTGATCCAGATCGAACCCTACTCCATTCCCCTCCTCTCACGCGACTGGCGGCGGCGACTGGCTACGGGCGGCGACTGGCGATGGCGACGGGCGGCGACGGCAGGCTGAGCAGCTCCCGGCCTCCCCTTCTCCCGGCCACCCCTTCCTCAGGTCGCCCGCAACCCCTTCCCCGGGTCGCCGGCCTTCCCTACCCCAGGTCGCCGGCATCCGCGCCTCAGGTTGCCGGCGTCCTCGCCTCATCTCGCAGCCTCTCCTTCCCCAGGTCACCGTCCTCTCCTAGGTCGCCGCCGTCCTCGCCCGAGGTGAGTGATTTTTGTATTCCCATGGTCTTCTGCATAGATTTTCCTTTCAGCTTATATTTCCTCTAATATTGTACTCTATTGTTTAAACATAAATCCCAAATTATTAGTGCATACAATCTAGAGCACTGTAAGTTGTTTCCTGTCATCTCCAAACAGAACTAGTTCTTTTTCATATGGTCAGCTTGTTTTTTAAGCTCAACATTACCAATTGGCCTACCTCCTCTTGTTTATTTTTTTATAAATTGAAGCACCCCCTTTGTTGCCAGACTTTACAGGAAGTTGGAATTTCTCAATTGTCAAGTATATGTTAAATTGATGTCTGGTTGTATTTTTATTTTCTTATTTTTTATTCATTTATGTTGAAACGCTAAATAGGGCTTAGCACGCTATAGCTGCGCTATAGCGTTCATAGCTTTTGGCCGAGCCTGCCGCTAAGAGGCTTAGCGCGCTATTTAAAACTTTGCTCACCAGATGAGAAAGCTACTAAACGGGCATACCATAGGATAGGAGTACATGCTCCGGTTACATATCATGCTAATAAATTCATCAGTTTATAAGTAGTAACCAAGATAGTTCGACCTTCTACTAAGGACATGCACTGTTCTTGTCACACTGACCTTCAAAGCTTCTTGGTACCCTTCTTCATATGGCATTTCTGTTTCAGAGAAAACAGAGGAATGATCAGGGTTTGAATAACTTTATGCATCAAAAAGTCAAATGGTCTAACAAGGCAAGTGGCTAGTGCAGCGACAATCAAATGTTATTTGCACCCAGAACAAAAGTAATGGGTCCATGGATCAATATAGTTTTTCTTTCCTTCCAAAAAGCTACAGGAGTACAAGTGAAATACCTTAATGTCTCAGACCGATAAAGTTTCAAGTTAAAGTCTGTATTCCAGTACAACAAAAATCTGATCATTACAAGGCGAACTGCCACACCACACACAAATTATCTACTGTTAGCCTGGAGTACCCACTTCTCATATAAAAGGAAAATTTTGACTGACATATCTGCATCACAAATCATGGATAAGCTCAAGTAACTCCCATAAATTTTGGATGCACTTGTCCTCGGGCAAAATACATGATCCACCGAGCAAAATTCAGAAAAAAAAACATTTGACCTGCTAGACAGTAGCTACAATTCCAGGACTGATGGGTTTGTGATAATATTTTAGGACAAGAAAACAGAGGGAAACACAACAACACTAGGCATCTCTCAGCTCGTATACATCTTGTTTCATATTTTTAGCTTTTACTGATAGTTCAGAAAAAAGATACAACAGAATGAGATGCCCATGCTAAAAACACCAAGCAAGTACTGTTTCAGTGCCACTACAGATTGCTATTACGAGACTATAAGAGGAAGAACAAGCTCAACAAGCATGATGTCTGGTGTGAATGCGAGCTTTAAACAAAGTAACCTACACCACGCGCAAGGTTCCTCATTATGACCACAAGTAAAACACCACCTAATATTTTCCCAGTATGCAAGTGACTTTGAAGACATCTTAAGAAAAGCATTATCTAAATTCACTTAACAAGTACTGTTAAAATGCCCTAAAGAATGGATCATACACTAACACCACCCCACGGCTACTCGAAACAGTGCAATGAATGGTGCACACTGCAAAACTATGTAACCTCGACAAGAGCAATATACAGATCATCTAAAGGGCAGATGGCAAACCTTGCAGGATCATCTTTGAGTGCAGGGAATATTGGAGGCCAAATCATCATGAAAGGATAGACAACACTGAAATGTTGACCCTTTTCTGCTGTTCCATGTAGTTTACACAGTGTCCTGCTCGTGACGTCCAGATAGAGCATGCAACCACACATTTTCAAGAACACAAACTCAGCATTATGACCAACGTGGCATAGATAGGGAACACCAATATGCTCAAGTGTGTGATCTAGCATCCTCAGATTAGCGGACATCTCACGCAAACAAATGGTATGGACCAGCAACCACTTGTCCCCTTTGTGGAGCCATATGCGAAGTTGAAGCTCATTGACATGGACATGGGTGAGATATACACCGGATGCATCATCGGCCCAAGACAAGGTGGTGCTAAAAGGGTGATACTTCACTCCGTGTGGGACTGGAATTCTGGATAAACATGAGGTCACTAAATCCAAGACAATAATTTCATCACTGAAGGCGGCCACCATATAGATTTTGCTGCCGACGAGTTCAGCTTTCGGAGCCGTTAGCGGAAGAAGGATTTGGTCTGTGGCCGAGGTTTGCATGCACCAGACACCGTCTTGCAACATATATACGCTCATCCTGAAATTTCTTGTCCCCCTGATCCATTCCGCCAACACATACAGGTAGGACAAGCCGCCTTCTTCTTCTTTGGAGAGGATTGCACCGAGAATTTGTTGGATGGGTTCCTGGGCTCTTGGGAGTGATGGGACGGCGCCCATGCCTCTATCAGGGCACAGCGGGCTGTGCGCCTCAAGTGCCAATCTGCTTGCATTGCGGTGCGCGGTGAAGACGGTGCCATTCCGGCAGTATATTATCTGTTCATGGACAGCGAAGCCGTGGCTTGACACGCGGCGTATGACGGGAGCAAGCTCTGGCGGCTGGGGCAGCATTGGGACGAAGCGTGGGGCGGTGTGCCCATCCGTCCAGACCGACCCTCCGTCGATGTAGAAGCCAAGGAGCCGGGGTGGGTAGCGCTCACGGAAACAACAGAGGAAGCCAGGGACGGAGACGTGGTGGTACCATTGCTTGCAAACAAGGGCAGCACGTATGAGGGTGGTGGGAAGCCGACACGGAGGAGTATCTCGATGAGGAGGTCATCGTCGCCCAACACCTTGGATACGGCAGCTGCCATCCACACCGGGGAGGGCCGCTGTATCTCGCCATCCACACTCACACATGGTGTTTTCTCCAGATTAGCCCTAAGAAATCAAAACCATCAGCGATGAACAAATGGAAGAGACTAATTTATTTCTTCAATTACAAACATTCATCCATCAATCTCTCTTCTTTTTTTTGGAAGTGACAGATCCCTGATTTCACTAAAGAAAGGTTTTTTTTACTATAGAAGAAGAAGCTGAAGAGAAAAGAAAAGAGGAATTGAACAAAAATAGGGATCGCATAGTTTGCAAACAGATTACAACGTGGTAACAGCCAACAACAAGAACAAAAAAGCGGGGCGACATCTCATAGCTGGAGCAAACTGCGGCAAATGAAATCTCACCGTTGGGGAATCTCCGCGGCATCCATCATATATCCTCCCTCCCCCGTCACCTAAGCTCCCTCAGTTGACCCGCAAGTAAGCAGATGTAGGTAGGATTTAGAAAAGAAAGGAATCGGGCTAGGGTTCCCCACGAGTGCGGAGAGGTAGAAGAAACAAACTGGGAGAGAACAAATCGAGAGAAGGAGAAGAGCTCACATCGACTAAATCGGAGGAGGCGGAAGAAGAAGAAGAAGAAGAAGAGGCCACGTCCGGCGTCGCCGGGGATGGGTCGTCTCGTCGCCGTTGCCGCCGCCGCTCCTGTGTTCCGGCCCGAGCCGTGCTGAGTTTTTTTTTTTTTTGAGACAAAGTGGAGTGAGAGAGACCAGGCACAGGTCGCAGCCTATCAGTTCAAGTCCAGCCCGGTCCCAAACTCCCAATAGTTACGGCCCATATACAGTGGAGAGCAGCCCACTATACCGACCCAGTAGTCCGCAAAATTGTTTTGTTACGCTCCTCTCAAAACAATAAATTTTTTTGTCACGCGTGGAGCCAACGGGAATAGCAACCCTGCCATTTTTCTTGGACGGGCCAGGCCTAATCGCAGGGTTGTTTTGAGGTTACCACCATGCGACTCTCCAGATTTTGACTCAGTAGACAATCTGAAGAAGCCTGTACAAAATTCGACGCCATCTATGGCTTTTTCTTTCCGTGTGCCTCCCATGTCTACATGTCGAATGTGCCGTCTGATCTGGCGCCGGTGCGCGTCCATCTCACCAACACATCCTGTTGTCTGTTCTCCTCTCGTCTCCCATCCACACCTTGTCTCCTCTGTAACGAAAACTGCGACGACGCAGAGAACTGATGCACCCACCATGGTACCTGCCGGAGACCTCACAGCACCGGTGCCGCCGGCGAGCGCTGCATCGTAGCTCAAGAGTCACCCGCGACCGTCACATCGAACACTGGGAGCCACCGGGTGCTGCTCCATGGCGACACCGAGCGCGCCAAAAAGCTTCAACGCAGCACTACAGCCCAACAAAGCTCCATTGCAGCCCCAGTTGCACTCCATTGCAGCCCCGGCAACCCCGGCCGCGCTCCATTGCATCCCCGGCGACCTCGGCGGGTGCTTCAACGCAGTACCGGTGGCCTCAGCAGACTTCAGTGCAGCATCGGCGACGCCCCCGCGAAGCTCCATTGCAGCCTCGGTGGCGCCCAAATTGCAACCCCAGTGACCCCCTCGGCGCTCCATTGCAGCTCCGGCGACACTCCATTGCAACCACATCAAAAGCTTCAACGACTCAGACCGCGCTCCATTGCAGCTCCGGCGACACTCCATTGCAACCACATCAAAAGCTTCAACGACCCGGACCGCGCTCCATTGCAGCCTCGGGTCGCTTCTAGGAATCTGAATGCTGCACCATTGGAGGCTTGCACCGGAATGTTGTACGTGGGTGGTGGGTCGGCCGCCTGCAGCGGTGGCGCTGCTGCAAAGACCGGCAGGGTTGGAAACCGGAGCCGCGCTCCTATGAGGGTGAGCGGCGTTGCTCTGCGAAGCAGAGATGAGGCGTGCTGCAAGCTTCGGCGGCATGGTGGCTGCAGTTGGAGAGGGGCCGCCGTGAGCCTACAGTGCCTCTCGCCGGATGTGGCGGAGAAAGAAATTCCGGAAATCCATCAAGGTCGAGCGTGGGAGGACATGGAAGAAAGGGTGCGGTCCCTTAGCGGTTCCCAGAAAAACGAAAAGAGCTGCGAGATGTGAGGATGGGACTGGGGTAGTTGACCGAGCGTGGGATGCATCAACATGGGTGGGCCATAGACACGTGGCGCGCAGACGACAAGGCTGATTTCTTCCTGAAATCATCCGGATGAATTAAAGTGTTTTCCATGTGATTTTTCTTCAAAACAAGCAAGGAGAAAATGACTTACCACCAAATTTCTAACATGGCTTTAGAGTGTTAGCGCATGTTGTACTTTCTGTATATGGTACCTTGGCACGATTGTTGTACTCTGTCCTAGTCTTGTGGATCTCACCAAACGCCACGGCCTAGTGCCACTTGTATAGGGCGGTTCGGCTAGGACTCCACGACTACATATGTTGTAACTCCTGCTGAGATCAATACGACGTACGTGTGGAATTCACAGTCTAACTTGGTATCAAATTAGCCATGGCTGAGCACGGCAACAACTCCTCCCCTGCCGCGGCCTCCCTCACCACTCCGGCCAAGTCCACGGCTTCCTCCCCAGCCCTCTCTCGTCCCTCCTCCCTGAGCCTCGTCTCCGGCGTGTCTTCCGGCACCTCCGCAGGCCATCTCCCGCCCCCACCTGTTCCTCCTCTCTGGGCGCCTCTCGCCACGATCGCTGCTCCTCTCTTCTCCAGCACCACATCGCCAGCCGTCGTCACTGCTCCACCCCTGTCTCGCTATGGCAACCTTCTCAATGACCACATCATGAATCACATCAAATTCAAGCTAGATCCTGCCCAACACAACTACCGCAAGTGGCGCACCTTCTTCCTCTTCGTCCTCATGCAGTACAACGCTGCCTGCCATGTCCAACAGGCGCCGTCGGCTGATCCTGACGCTCTATGGAGCGCCGCCGACGTGCACATCGCCATCTGGATCTATTCCGTTGTGGCGGACTCGCTTCTCGCACTAGTAGAAAACAGGGCTTTGGTCCAGGCATGGCCAGCCCATTAGTCCCGGTTCAGTGACGAACCGGGACCCATGGGGGCATACGTCCCGGTTCGTCTGTACCCTTTGGTCCCCGTTCCAGACACGAACCGGGACCAATGGGCCTCGCTCCTGGCCCACATCCATTGGTCCCGGTTCATGGCTGGAACCGGGACCAAAGGAGGTCCAACCGAGACCAATGAGGTGCGTATATATACCCCCTCGCCCGCAAGCAGAGCACTCCACTGCTCTGTTTTTTCTGACGGCTAGGCGAGGGCTTTGTGGTGTTCTAGCTCACCTCCTATGCACATGAGGTGTTCGATGAAATTCCCGAGCCACACTACTTAAGCTTTCTTCTCTCCAAGCTCGACCTTCAAGCTCCATTTTCCTCAAGATTTGTTTAGATTTAGCGGTCCGTCACGTCCCATCCCCGTCTTCACCGCCGTCGATCGCCTGCGTCGATCTCGTCGCCGGCACCACCGTGGTGAGCCTCTTGTTCTTATCTTCTTTCTAAAAGAGAAAAATTCTTACTTGTATGATTTAGATAGATACTTGTATAATTTTCTTACTTTTATTATTGTTTATTATTATATAGTGCGATGGTTTTGGTATCCGCCCCCGTCGGCCCTCGTCCTGTCTATGATTCAGATGTGGTATATATTATATTTTATAACTATTTGGTTCATTTATTGTTTATGACAATTATGCCGACCAACGTGACATAGATTTTTTTATCTAGGAGGTATGTGAACCGGAAATTCCAACCGACCATATTGTCGAGAGGTTAAATTTAGTTGAAGAAGAAAACAATTACTTGAAGTAAAAATTGAAAAAAATTAAGGAGGAGGAGATGATATTGGAGTTGCATGTTCCGGATGTCGTCGATGATCACAAGATCAAGATGGATACAATGCGCTTCAAGATTAGAAAGTATAGAAAATATGCCATTCATACCGAGGATTGGTATCATTATGCCGTTGGATCAATTGTTACCTTGATTGCGATTATGATCGCATTTGTTGTTGCATTGAAATGTTTTACATAGTTTCAATGTATGGTTTAATTAGATGCTCTGTAGAGCTATATGTTGTTCAATGAGAACTATGTATGTACTTTGGTTTTAATGTGATGATGAACTTCTATTAATTTGGTCACTTATCTATTCATGATGTTCTGTAATGATTTTTGACACACTTAATTATATATAATGCACGCAGATGAACCGGCAATGGATGTACGATGACAGACGCACCTCCGAGTACATTAAGGGCGTGCATAATTTTCTCGAAGTGGCTGAGACAAACAAGCAGAATGGTTTTATGTGTTGTTCATGCCCTATATGTGGGAATACGAAGTCTTACTCTGACTGGAAAATCCTTCACACCCACCTGCTTTATAAGGGTTTCATGCCACACTATAATATTTGGACCTAGCACGGAGAAAGAGGGGTTATAATGGAAGACAGCGAAGAAGAAGAGGATGATGACAACTATGTGCCCCCTGAATATGGTGATCCTGCAATGGGGAAAGCTGAAGATCAAGAGGAACCAGACGATGTGCCCGATGATGATCTCCGCCGGGTCATTGTTGATGCAAAGAGACAGTGCGAAAGTGAAAAGGAGAAGCTGAAGTTCGATCGCATGTTAGAGGATCACCAAAAAGGGTTGTACCCCAATTGCGAAGATGGCAACACAAAGCTCGGTACCGTACTGAAATTGCTGCAGTGGAAGGCAGAGAATGCTGTTCCTGACAAAGGATTTGAGAAGCTACTGAAAATATTGAAGAAGAAGCTTCCAAAGGATAACGAATTGCCCGACAGTACGTACGCAGCAAAGAAGGTTGTATGCCCTCTAGTATTGGAGGTGCAGAAGATACATGCATGCCCTAATGAATGCATCCTGTACCGCGGTGTGTACGAAGATTTGAACGCATGCCCGGTATGCGGTGCATTGCGGTATAAGATCAGACGAGATGACCCTGGTGATGTTGACGGCGAGCCCCCCAGGAAGAGGGTTCCTGCGAAGGTGATGTGGCACTACAAGAAATATGTCAACTTGTGACCTTCTCTCAGTGACCCCAGTTGAATTGGTCGTTAATCCACGGCCATTTCGCTTGGAAGGGCTCAAACCCTGAAATTGTCTTACACCAAATGGTCATAAAGCATACAACAATGGCCGACGGCCTTATTTCTACCTGATTACGGCCAATATGAATGGTCATGAGGTTGTGAACGTGGATGCATTGGTACTTAAGGTGTCGCTCCAGGTGGGCTTGGGGCTCGGTGGAACAAGGCCACCTCCTTTTTTCTTTTAAAATTTTCGTGTGCCATGTAGGCCTCAGCCCATCCAGAAAGAAATGTGTGATGCCCTCATATTTCTCAAAAAAAAAACATATATTCGGCCCAACGAAAAAATGAGAAAATAACAAGTTTTCATTTTTGTCGAAAAAACAGTGTTTTCATTGTATAACTCTAAAATGGTTTTTCCTTATAGAAAAATCTCCAAACCAATTAAACAATATAAAATCATAAGAATAGGAAAATAATGAATTCCTTCATGAATCTTGCTATATGGTTTAGCAATTAGAAAACTAAACGTGTAATTCAAAAAAATGTTAATGTTAATACATATTTAAAAAAAATGTAATCATGTGTTTAAAAAACTAAATGTGTGTATTTGAAAAGTTTCATGCATATAAAAAATGATAATCATAAATAATATTAGATAGGTATAAAAAAAGTTTCATGTGTATGAAAAAATAGTCATCAGTACGTATATATGAAAATTTTACAATATTATAACATATATATGAAAAAGTAGATAACAAAACAAGATTTTCTAAAAATGTTAATCATATTTAAATTTTCTTAACATATATAAACAAGGTTTTATATGTATACAAAAAAATGTACAATGTGTAAAAACAAATATAGACATCAAAACGTATGTATGAAAAGATGTTTTTTTGTTGGAAATATATGAAAAGAAGTTAATCATGTATTTGTAAAATGTTAAAACATATATAAACAATATGTAAAATTTGTGTTAAAAATGTAGACATGTGTTCAAACTATTAGACATCATAATATTTATTAATAATGTTAACGATGTTTCTAGTGTACACAAAATTGTTCATAAAATGTAGTCTAATATTCTTGAAAAATGTAGAAGTTTTTTTACAACAAATATTTGTTAGGTCCTTCACAAAAAAACTCATTTTAGGAACTCGAAAATTGGAAAATGAATCTGCGGAAATTTGTCTTTTTCACGAGAGTTAGATCAAAAACTTTTTACATCCAACCATTTGGTCAATTGTACATTAAATATGGCATATTATTTTAGAAAATTGATTTGGTTCAATTTTGCAACAAATATATGGTAGGTCCTTAAAAAAAAACTCATTTTGTGAACTCGAAAAATGGAAAATGAAATTTCCGTGCAAAGAAGAAGAAAACTTCCTTAGTCAACATTGTTTGCCATTCCAATATGCACCCTTGTGCACAATATTAGATCATTTAAACAAACTATGTCATGAATGTGACCATAAGATTGATCATTTGGTTTGAAAGCCATGAATCTTCACACATGATAGCTCATTTCTGAGAACACTTTTTTAAAGTAATTGTCGTATTACAAGTTTATTATTTTTTCTGGTAACTTGGTCACATATAAAGACACAATGTGAAGGTTTGCTAATTTTTTGATTTTTTTTGAATTTTTCATGCCCATTTCAAAATGCGGTCAAAACGGCGGGCATGACCGTTCCTAGCTAGTGGTTGAATCTTGAAAAACTTTTGGTGTTTCTATGATTAAATAGGTACTTATGTACCTAGAAATGATTTTTGGAAAAAATAAATAGCAAACTATAAGGCAGCTGCAGTTCAAATTTGACCCGCTTCCAGCTGAATCGACGGAAATTTGTCTTTTTCACGAGAGGTGGATCAAATCTTTTGACACCCAACCATTTGGTCAAATGTGCATCAAATATGGTCTGGTATATTAGAAAATTGATTTGGTCCAATTTTGAAACAATTATTTGGTAGGCCCTTCACAAAAAACTCATTTTGGTCACTCGAAAAATGAAAAATGAAATTTCCGTGGAAAGAAGAAGAAAACTTCCTTAGTCAACATTGTTTGCCATTCCAATATGCAGCCTTGTGCACAATATTAGATCATTTAAACAAACTATGTCATGAGTGTGGCCATAAGATTGATCATTTAGCTTGAAAGCCATGAAGCTTCACACATGATAGCTCATTTCTGAGAACATTTTATTAAAGTAATTGCCGTATTACAAGTTTATTATTTTTCCTGGTAACTTGGTCACATATAAAGACACAACGTGAAGGTTTGCCAATTTTTTGATTTTTTTTTGAATTTTTCATGCCCATTTCAAAATGCGGTCAAAACGGCGTGCATGACCGTTCCTAGCTAGTGGTTGAATCTTGGAAATTTTTTGATGTTTCTATGATTAAATAGATACTTATGTACCAAGAAATGATTTTTGGAAAAAATAAATAGCAAACTATAAGGTAGCTGCATTTCAAATTTAACCTGCTTCCAACTGAATCGGCGAAAATTTATCTTTTTCACGAGAGGTGGATCAAAACTTCTGACATCCAACCATTTGGTCAATTGTACATTAAATATGGCATAATATTTTAAAAAATTGATTTGGTCCAATTTTGCAACAAATATATGGTAGGTCCTTCAAAAAAAAACTCATTTTGGGCACTCGGAAAATAGAAAATGAATTTTCCGTCCAAAGAAAAAGAAAACTTCCTTAGTCAACATTGTTTGCCATTCCAAGATGCAACCTTGTATACAATATTAGATCATTTTAACAAACTATGCCATAAATGTGGCCATAACAGTGATGATATGACTTGAAAGCCATGAATTTTCACACATGATAACTCATTTTTTATAACACTTTTTTAAAATAATTGCCATATTACAAGTTTATAATTTTTCCGGGTAACTTAGTCACATATAATGACACAATGCGAAGGTTTTCTAATTTTTTGATTTTTTTTTTAATTTTTCATGCCCGTTTCAAAATACGGTCAAAACGGCGGGTATGACCGTTCGTTGCTAGGGTTTGAATATTGCAAAACTTTTGGAGTATCTCTGAAGAAATAGATACTTTTGTACCTAGAAATATTTTTTGGAGAAAATAAAGAGCAAACTATGAGGCAGCTGCAGTTCAAACTTGACCCGGTTCCAACTGAACCGGCGAAAATTTATTTTTTTCATGAGAGGCGGATCAAAGTTTTTGACACCAAACCATTTGATCAATTGTACATTAAATATGGCCTAATATTTTAGAAAATTGATTTGCTCCAATTTTGCAACAAATATATGGTAGGTTCTTCACAAAAAAACTCATTTTGTGCACTCAAAAAATAGAAAATGATTTTTTTGTGCAAAGAAAATGAAAGCTCTATTTGGCAATATTGTTTGCCATTCCAAGATGCATACTTATGCGAAATATGAGATCATTTTGACGAACTATGCGATTGTTATATTTTTTTGAAAAATATTCAGAGATTTGAGTTCAATTTTTTGAGATTCAAGCGTGAGACAGCCGGCCAATGAGACGCGAGGAACCGCCTTCACGCGGATCACCAAACTGAAGCAATCTGAGCCATACATCGAGCATCCATCCAACGGCGGAGCTTCTCCCGACAAACAGAAACCCTAACCTACCCACCCACCCTCCCCTCGATCCCTAGATCCCATCGAGGCAACCCCGCCGCCACCCACACCCACCCACCACTGGCACCGCAGCCTCGTCTCCTCCCCTCCCCTCGATCCACCCTCGCGTCGGCACCGCAGCCTCGTCTCCACGGCCTCGTACCATCCACGCTTGCTCCGCAGCGCCTCCGACGACCGCGCCCGGAGCGCGACGGTGCCGCCGTTTCGAGCACTTACGGCGTCGGCCCGGCCCCCAAAACCCTCACGGCGGCCACGCATCCCTCCATCGTTCGCCGTTGCCGCCGCCGCCGCGCGATGCTCGTGGGCATCTGATCCATGTCTCACCCCCACGCCTGCGCCCCCAAGCGTCGTCCTAGGGTTCTGTTCAGCGGCTGACCGGAGTCCAAGCCATGGCGCGGAAGATGCTCAAGGATGGGGAGACGCCCGTCGTCGCTGACGGCGGGGGCGAGGAGAGCTACAACTGCGACCTGTTCGTCTGAGATCCGCCGCCTTCGTCCGTTGAGCACATGAGGTAAATCACCTCCCCCACTTTGTCCTAGCTCGCATCCACCGTGTGCTGGATCCCCCATTCTTGCTCTGTTTTGATTAGGCGCCACGGGGGAGCTTTGAAACAGAGTGGCTGCCAATTTCTGCAGGACCTTGGAACCATGGCGACCATGACCAGCGAACAAATGGGGCCACCGGGTTCAGCATCACCGACTGACCATCAGCCCTTGGCGCTTGCTCAGGTCACCTCAATCTTCACCGCTCTCATGGCTAGCAGCTACTGTACTAGATAGATAGCTTAATGTTTTTGACTGGAAAAAGAATACAACACTCGGTAGTATATTCTGGATAGACAAATACTATGCCTTCCTACACTCTAGGTCGACTACAGTTCAGATGATATCTTTTCCTGGACAAAAGAATCATGGTGCATAGATAGAATCACCTTTACCTTGATATATGTTTGCTCTGTTCTGCCACTCACTGCTCGTCTAGTATGCCATCATTCTTTGTTCCAGTCCTGCACTGATATCACTATCTTGGGGTTCTAAACATTACAGGATGCTCCGACGATCATAGAATTCCCTTCAGAGCCATACTTCATTTTTTGCTTGGTATGCTGCTGGTCTGAATCTACTTACATGCTTGACTGAATTTAATTTGGTGCTGAAACAAGCACTCGGTTGGGGCCTCCTGGGCGATGCCTACGACCGCTGTGGCGAGGTCTGCGCCAAGTACGCCACCTTCTACTTCGGTGAGCCCATCACACCCCGTCTGTAAATCACTACTCTGCAACTCTACTGACAGTAGCTAAACATCTCAATAAATTCAGTCCAAAATTGCAAAGAGCAATTTAGCGTAGGGTCAACTATTGCCACTACCTAAGCAGCAACTCTTCTGCTGCAGAATCCTCACGAGAGGATGACTATTTAGTCAGGCAACCAACCTGAAGCTACTGTAGATATATGAATATTTGGCTAATGCAAATGGAGTAGTCTAACCATGAAATTGTTGCTGCTGTAGTACTCCAACCAGCCTGAAACTATATGAAGTCTAACCAACAACTGTAGTGCTCCAGCCAGAAGCTATTCTGTAGGCCTGAAGCTATAAAATTTTGTTTCTTGGCAAAAAATTCAGTTTACAAATTTTTGCAAATTCTGTATTTTGCAGTACTGTTTTGGTTGCAGTAGTTTTTCAGTAGCTTGCTAACTTGCTGATGCTTTCTTAATTATGTGCAGTGTAGGGTAACGCAGCAAAAAACAAAAATTTTCCGACCTACGCACCAGCCCAGGACCACTATGGAGACTGCATACAAGGTTTGATCATTTTCGTTACCGACTCGTAGTGCAGCGGAAGTAGAGTCGATGAAGATCGGCGGTGCAGATCCCCGCAGCTAGGATTTACAACCTCCCAACCGCGAGGATGTATACCCTCGTCTTCCCTTCGGACAGCCCTCCGGGAGGCGGTCGAACAGTCCCCCGGACGATGTCGCGGACAGCCCTTCGGGAGGACCTTCGAAACTCGAATGGTCACTCGGACAGCCCTTCGGGAGGACTCACAGAACTCGGACCGTCACTTGGACAGCCCTTCGGGAGGCACTCTCGAACAGCCCCTCGGGCACTAAGATCGAAACTACGACCTCTCTACAGAGTTGCACACATACGGTGTCACCTATCCGGCAGGGCTTCGCCGTCCAGAACTAGTTCCTGCCGGAACCCAGACAGCCTTTCGGCTCTACGAAACTCTTTTCGTGGGAGGGAGAGAGAAGCCAGATAACATCTTGGCATAGAGCAAGGGATGAGTGTGGAGGGCTGCCCCTCCACCTCTATTTATAGGAAAGCCAAGGGGTAGGGTAGTTATCCAATAAAACCCAAAGGCATATGAGGGAAGTCCTTCCACAAGGACCTAAAGGAGAAACCAAGGAACAAGAGGGGCTCCAAGGTGGAGCCCCTAGTGTGGCCGGCCACTCCCCCATGAGGGCCCCCCCAAAGGGGGTTCTCATCCATCCACATCACCTTCTAGAAGCCTTTAGCAAAAGCCCTAAAAGGTGGCTTCCAAAAATTATCCAAAAAGCACTTTCACTATTCACGACGACATTTTTCAGCGTCCGTTCGAACTGAAAATATTTATGTGGGCTTAGAACAATTCCAGTACCCACTAAAATAATTTTCAACGCGTTCTGGAACAATTCCAGATTAGTGATTTTCATCTGCGAAAAGCATCTGAAGCGGTTCCGGCAGCTCCGAAACATTTCCGGTTTTTCTTCCAGAAAATTCCCAGAAGTTTCCAGAATGATTCTGGCACCCTCCAAGAATTATCAGGCATGTGCCGAAACCAATTTGACTTAATGGTATCCTCTGAAACAACTTTTCAGTTTCACCGGAACTCATCCGGTGACCTCTCTCTGCGGAACTTTTCCGCTGTCCGAAACTTTTCGGTGTCCGAAACTTTTTCGGTGATTTTCTCTCAGACCCCCTGTCTAGTATTCAGCAGATAGATGACCCTTAAGCGTGTGACCCTATAGGTTCGGTGAAGTATAGACATGACACGGAACCCCTTCCGATCAATGATCAACATCGGAGCCGTGGACACCCATATTGACCCCTATACCCACACGAATGAATATTCGAGTGAACCTCCAGTTGCCGTGTGCTATTCCTGTTGCTTCGCGATATGTTACAAATACCTGAGGTGAGACATGTTGGCATTCCCGTGGATCAACAACTTGTCCACTATGCTAGTTACCTCGTTACCGGTATTGTTCTCTTTTCTCGTTACCGTGTTCCGGCATCCCCGTGATCAAATCACAAAGTGTCTGGCCAGACGATGATGGATACCGTAACACCGAGAGGGCCCAGAGATATCTCTCCATCATCGGAGGAGCAAATCCCAATCTTGAGCTATCAAGTTACTTGACATACTTTCCCATGAACCCGTAAGCCGCCGTAATAGCCACCCATTTACGGATGACGTTTAACAAACCCCAAAGTTCATGAAGCAAGCATGAAGAAACTCGATACTCTCATGGTCTGAGGAATCATGCAAACGTTAACCATCTCTGTGTTATTAACCATTAACTTGTGACGAATGAATCTCATAGCATAACACCAATCGGGTCGATTCAACACAAATGTTCTTCTAACATTGTGCCCTCAAAGTTGATGGCATAGACATGCCCATGATTGGGAAAACATAATCATCATGCAACACTTGAGCTAGTCTTAGAGGCATGACTAGGAATACATTTTACCGTTTATTATTCCACACGTGCACATGGGTTTTCCCCAGAGCCTTTATGGATATACGGGCTCGGGAACCACAGCAGTTATAGCATGGAACATAAACCTAATTATGAACACTGAGATAAATAATAACATTTATTATTGCCTCTAGGGCATATCTCTTACAGACTCCCACTTGCACTAGAGTCAATAATCTAGTTAATGCTAATGCACTTTACACCTGTGGCACACCGGTGTAAATATGCTTCGCTTGTGGTATAGCCTGATGTCCAACGGATCTGACGACTTCAGCTCCGTGTGTATCTTTGCATATCCTCGCGTCTTCACGCTTTCACAAAATTCATATTTTGTGTGGACTTGGCTTGGTATGTATGCGAATCACAGGTCGAACCTGGATTCCTCAGACTGAGTTATGGAGCAACTACCTGTAGTAGTGTCCCATTGACAAAAGCCATCTTGGAACCATACTAAGTTCATGAATGAACTATATGATTCAACATCTTCTTTGTCGCTTTTAAAAGCGGCAACATACTTTGCCTCTGTTATAGAATTCGCCACAGTAACTTGTTTGGAACAATTTCCAACTGCCGTGCCACCATATTGTGTATTACACAAAACCCTTAACTTAAATCGAAAATCGCTTGGAGCATGGATGAAGACTGTATCAATGTAACCTTTTACAACAAACTCTTCATGATCTCCGCTTGCGAGAAAACATGTCATCAGTGCTACTATAGTACTCAATGACCCTTTTTCACTGTTGTCCCATGATCAGTACTTTTGGTCACTTTGGTATCTATACTCGCAACAACTTTGGGAGTATTGGACATATCTGGTTGTTTTACATACCATGGAATACATGATTAATCCAAACACAAGAGTGTGTGGAATCTCCATCATGTATTTTGCTCATCAGTGTTTTGGGACACCGAGTCTTGCAAAAACTCTTTCCATGTGACTTCGGCAAGAATCACTCCTTGACGTTTTTTAATACTAAAAGGTTTTAGCATTTTGTCGATATGTATCTTTGCTCAGCCCCATCAGGTAAATCTATCTCCATAGATCATCATGCCTAATATTAAGGCTATTTAGCCCAAGCACTTCATCAAAAAACCCCTTTTTAAATGAAGTCCTGATTCGTGTCAAGAAATTTAATTCCAATTAACAATGTGTCAAGCACACAACGTTTTTAGAAATATTATTGTGCTCCCACTTACTTTCTTGAATCACAAGCATCTTCGTTACCCATTGATGAAGTCAAAACCCTTTTAACCATATCATCAAAACACGAAGATTCCAACTCCATTTTGCTCTCTTCTATCCATCGCTGGAACTCTGAAGTTTGCATACTTACTAGCATCCTTTTGACTGACAAAATACCTTGGATTGTATCACATGCAAGTCCTTGGTTTTATTTCCATCAGATGGAAATCCTTTCGTCATCCTTGTTTCATATCTCATGATTGAAATATGTATTAATTGCTAGTTCAACCCGAACCGACTTTAAGCATCGCTACGGTGAAGCAACCTCATCGTAGTCAACTCCTTGAACTTGTATATTGCAACAAGTCGAGCTTTATGGATAAAACATTTTTATTCGTATCAGTTATAGTTCCATAAATATTCGTCAGACTCTAAGTCTTCCGAAAGGTGTATGAAGGTTTTAATCTTGAATCACTTATATGGAAACTATCTCGGATTGTATTGGCATTTAGCCAATTCCGGAGTCAGGGCCCACCAATGCTTCCTTGTGTATCGTAGGTATACTGTTGTCTAACAACAATATCTCATTTGCGCACCTGAGAGGTTTGCACGAGCCTTGCCTACATGGTTCAGCTGCAAGTTCGACCGAAGTCCATACATTTTATTGTAGAGACTTCCTTATCAGTCGCAGTAGGAAACTCTGGAATTACTTCCAAG
Organism: Thinopyrum elongatum; assembly: GCA_011799875.1. Lineage (NCBI taxonomy): Eukaryota > Viridiplantae > Streptophyta > Magnoliopsida > Poales > Poaceae > Thinopyrum > Thinopyrum elongatum. The sequence continues at coordinate 25,289,907 of CM022302.1, forward strand.
GTCTCTTTCCTTTGACCTGATGACGGAGATACTGGTTATCTCGTCGAGTTGCATTATTCTCCCACTCACCTTTTTGAAAGAACCATTTTCTTCAAAAAGCATACCGTTCTTTGTGGCAAACCTATTTGCCTCGGTATAGTGAGGGAGGAATACCCAACATTTTGGGATAACCTACAAAGTAGCACTTGTCTGATTTGGAATAGGTTTGTAACCTTTTACACAAGCCCCATATTCCAAATGTTAAGAAAAGATATAACATGGTTGGGCGTACCATACCATGCTGTCATTTCAACAGACCCGATGGAGCTCTTTTCAGTGTAAAAGCCGCAGTCTCTAAAGCATCACCTTTTAAAAGGGATAATGGCAAATTTATTTATGTCATCTTTGATCTTACCATGTCATAAATGGTTCGATTACATCTTCACGGACTTTCCACTCACAGTGGTGTTCCGGGAGGTGTAAGTTATGAAACTCTTTTCACAACTCATCAGAAATTCGCTAAACTTGTAACTCAAATATTTCTTTCTGCAATCGAATTGTAGAAACATAATTTTCTTGTTATAATAACTTCTACTTCATATTTGAAAACCTTTCGAATGATTTCAAAAGATCCAGACTTACGTCTCATCAAGTAAATATCCATATATCTACTTGAGTCATTTCTGAAGATAGATAAATCCACTACTTGCAACAGCATTTATTGAACTACACACATCAAAATGTATGATCACCAATAAGTTTGTTGCTCATTCCTTATGGCCTGTGAACGGTATTTCAGTCACTTCACTTTTCGGAGGAAATTTGCAAGTGTCAGATGATTCAAAATCAAACGACTTCAAAATCCATCATAATGGAGTTTTCCATGCGGGTTTCTCCAATGTGACCAAATGCAGTGCCACACTTGTGTGGTATTCTTTTAGTCTTGCGACATTTAGCGTCAGTGTTATAGATGTATCATATTACCATCAATATTCATAACATACGTCCAATTTTGGATGGAAGCATGGCCCTCCATGTTATTCATAATACTGAACAACAATTGTTGTTTTATGAACAACTCTTTTGCAACAAACATTGTGCAATGGGCTAGAGTGTATGAAACTCTAAAATGAATTATGAAAGTAAACCAAGAGGTAATATATTATTATCAATATTCATAACATACATCTCATTCATAATGAAAGTATGGCCCTTATGTTATTCATAACATCGAACATCAAAAGTTCTCTTATGAACAACCTTCTTGCAAGATACCTTATGCAATGGGCTAGAGTTCGTGAAACTCTAAATGAATTATGAAAATGAATACAGACGGTAATACACCGATGGAAGGTATAGTAACATTTACTATGTTCCCTGTGTATACCTAAACCTCATTCCTGGCTAGTCTTTCAGGCCATAGTAGTTCTTACATCGAGTTGCAACAGAATGCAATCGAGCGGGTATCTTTGTGATTAACTCACAATACCCAAGAATTAGTGATTAACATGTTTAACCATAATTCCCAAGAACTATATCTTTGACCAGCCTTCTATACATCAAAAACTTGCATGACATTCATACATGAGCTGGATATTCCAGTCTTCTATCTTATTGCCTTTATACTTCTAGCAGTTTAACTTTCAGTATTTCTCCTACTCTCAGAAGAAGCACCCAACTTAAGAGTGGCGTTAGCCCCGGACTTCCTAGGTGTGTAAGTCACACTAACACCCTTCGGACACTTCCTTTCTCTTTAAGTTGTTGTTTTATTCACTTTTCATCATATGACAGGCGTTCTACTGGATCCCTCTCTTATCAGTCTAATGCATAGTAAACTCCTTTACTAATAGTTTGCAAACAAACATTGCTTTGGATATCTCATATCTTTTAGCCTTTGTCTGTCTCTGAAAATGATTTTCAGATTCCATGAATATCACATAACTATTCAAACTTTCGAAGTTCAGGTCTGATGGAAGCAAACATATTGCACTTGACTGAAACGGAATTCTAGCTTTTGGATCGAAGGACGAGAGTCACATGATCCATAGCATAAGCGAGAGAATACCGAAAGTATGCGATAGGACAAAGTCCTTCTCGGCACTCTGGAGGACAATCCTCACATTACGTTACCAACCGTAAAGATTTAACCAGATATTTAACAGCTATTCAATTTTAATAGGGAAGGTGGAAATGCGAGCCATTATTCTACAACTATTATGCAAATCACACTTAGACAGTGTTTAAAATTAATTGCACTGAGAATTAAACAAGTTAATTCAACAGTGCTCTCCCACTCAAATCAATATCTCTCATAATTGATTGTGAGCGATTCAAGATCCATATTACAATTCAACGCCAAGGATGTGTCCATCTCAAGTGACGAAAATTGCAATCGGTAGGCCAACTTGCCAATCACATCTCTATGTGACTCTTGTTCATCTTTCGATGGGCGTGTTCCGAGCTCAGGACGCTCCTCCAGAACGTCAAGACAACCAAGTGATCTTGCTGCGAGGTCTCAACTCACCCGCCTCACACTTCCCTAATCGTTCGCACCCATGTGTCCATGTGATGCCCCAAAAAGTTAGGTGCCGTGACGGTGCTACACTTGGGAGAACACTAACTACTTGATATTTTTGTGAGAGATCACCCTAATAAAAGCGACTACCGCGCAATCAAGAAGGGTGCAACATAAGGGATAAACATCTCAGGCAATTCATAATAGCATGATATGGTATAGCCCTTTCTGACGGAGAAGTCTTGTATTTCTTCGTCTTCGGCATTCGCGTCGGTGTTCACCTTTGCGAAGATTGCCACCACCTTGTCGATGCACCAGATAATATTGCTATCTCTATAGCTAATAAAATAATGCATTACAACAAGGTTGACACGCAGGTCATTTAAAGTGCAATCATATGGCTCCAGCCATCATGCCGAATCATGACACGCAGGTCAATAAATTTCCATTATATAGTCATCTCATACATAATCAAATTATTATGAGCACTGCTATACCACATCATATGCACATGCAAACCCTCCTGCAAAACCAAGTTAGACGCCTCTAATCGGTTCATGCAAAAACTTGTTTTACGTGGCTTCTAAGGTTTCGAAACAAACCGAAGCTACCAACGTCCATCATCAAGTATGATAATTCAAGTCGCTAGATTAACTTTCCAGGGTGTATGAAAACCGAGATAATAAAATCTCGAGCCCCATACTAAACTTCGTCATACGCATGACCCCCGTGCAGATCATATCTGCATTGCCCTTTTGTCTGCGAAATTTCATCTTTCCTTTTAACTACGGTGGAATTCAATGAACTGTTAGCACTTCGTTGATCAATCAGGATCGCGGATTGCCAGAACTTTGAAACTCCACCATACTGTTATCAAGATCAGAAATATGCAAATTCCAGGGAAGCAACAAGAACATCGGGTAACAGATTTCATCTGCTACCCGCACAAATAATTTTCAATAATAGAACTCATCTACTACCTAATTATATTGTGCAACACCCATACATCTCTATGTATTCTAGATCGCAACCTGCATCTACGCATAGCACGGCTCATGATGCCACTGTAGGGTAACGCAGCAAAAAACAAAATTTTTCCGACCTACGCACCAGCCCAGGACCACTATGGAGACTGCATACAAGGTTTGATCATTTTCGTTACCGACTCGTAGCGCAGCGGAAGTAGAGTCGATGACGATCGGCGGTGGAGATCCCCGTAGCTAGGATTTACAACCTCCCAACCGCGAGGATGTATACCCTCGTCTTCCCTTCGGACAGCCCTCCGGGAGGCGGTCGAACAGTCCCCCGGACGATGTCGCGGACAGCCCTTCGGGAGGACCTTCGAAACTCGAATGGTCACTCGGACAGCCCTTCGGGAGGACTCACAGAACTCGGACCGTCACTTGGACAGCCCTTCGGGAGGCACTCTCGAACAGCCCCTCGGGCACTAAGATCGAAACTACGACCTCTCTACAGAGTTGCACACATACGGTGTCACCTATCCGGCAGGGCTTCGCCGTCCAGAACTAGTTCCTGCCGGAACCCAGACAGCCTTTCGGCTCTACGAAACTCTTTTCGTGGGAGGGAGAGAGAAGCCAGATAACATCTTGGCATGTGTATGAGAGCAAGGGATGAGTGTGGAGGGCTGCCCCTCCACCTCTATTTATAGGAAAGCCAAGGGGTAGGGTAGTTATCCAATAAAACCCAAAGGCACATGAGGGAAGTCCTTCCACAAGGACCTAAAGGAGAAACCAAGGAACAAGAGGGGCTCCAAGGTGGAGCCCCTAGTGTGGCCGGCCACTCCCCCATGAGGGCCCCCCCAAAGGGGGTTCTCATCCATCCACATCACCTTCTAGAAGCCTTTAGCAAAAGCCCTAAAAGGTGGCTTCCAAAAATTATCCAAAAAGCACTTTCACTATTCACGACGACATTTTTCAGCGTCCGTTCGAACTGAAAATATTTATGTGGGCTTAGAACAATTCTAGTACCCACTAAAATAATTTTCAACGCGTTCTGGAACAATTCCAGATTAGTGATTTTCATCTGCGAAAAGCATCTGAAGCGGTTCCGGCAGCTCCGAAACATTTCCGGTTTTTCTTCCAGAAAATTCCCAGAAGTTTCCAGAATGATTCTGGCACCCTCCAAGAATTATCAGGCATGTGCCAAAACCAATTTGACTTAATGGTATCCTCTGAAACAACTTTTCAGTTTCACCGGAACTCATCCGGTGACCTCTCTCTGCGGAACTTTTCCGCTGTCCGAAACTTTTCGGTGTCCGAAACTTTTTCGGTGATTTTCTCTCAGACTCCCTGTCTAGTATTCAGCAGATAGATGACCCTTAAGCGTGTGACCCTATAGGTTCGGTGAAGTATAGACATGACACGGAACCCCTTCCGATCAATGATCAACATCGGAGCCGTGGACACCCATATTGACCCCTATACCCACACGAATGAATATTCGAGTGAACCTCCAGTTGCCGTGTGCTATTCCTGTTGCTTCGCGATATGTTACAAATACTGGAGGTGAGACATGTTGGCATTCCCGTGGATCAACAACTTGTCCACTATGCTAGTTACCTCGTTACCGGTATTGTTCTCTTTTCTCGTTACCGTGTTCCGGCATCCCCGTGATCAAATCACAAAGTGTCTGGCCAGACGATGATGGATACCGTAACACCGAGAGGGCCCAGAGATATCTCTCCATCGTCGGAGGAGCAAATCCCAATCTTGAGCTATCAAGTTACTTGACATACTTTCCCATGAACCCGTAAGCCGCCGTAATAGCCACCCATTTACGGATGACGTTTAACAAACCCCAAAGTTCATGAAGCAAGCATGAAGAAACTCGATACTCTCATGGTCTGAGGAATCATGCAAACGTTAACCATCTCTGTGTTATTAACCATTAACTTGTGACGAATGAATCTCATAGAGTAACACCAATCGGGTCGATTCAACACAAATGTTCTTCTAACATTGTGCCCTCAAAGTTGATGGCATAGACATGCCCATGATTGGGAAAACATAATCATCATGCAACACTTGAGCTAGTCTTAGAGGCATGACTAGGAATACATTTTACCGTTTATTATTCCACACGTGCACATGGGTTTTCCCCAGAGCCTTTATGGATATACGGGCTCGGGAACCACAGCAGTTATAGCATGGAACATAAACCTAATTATGAACACGGAGATAAATAATAACATTTATTATTGCCTCTAGGGCATATCTCCTACATGCAGCTGCTCCACTGAAAATTCTTAGTGAATCTTATGCTTAGTGTTAATTCTTTGCAGCTACTCCACTGAACTACAGTACTGAAGTACTGCTTGAACTACTGCAGTATTGCTTCCAATACAACAGTATTGGAGTATTACAGCAGTATTGGAGCATTGCTTCCAATACAGCTTCCAATACAGCACAGTTTTTTATTGCCGTCAAGGGGTGAATTGATTTGATCGTTAATATGTGGCTGGATGTGATGTTTTGCAGGTTGAAGGCGCTAAGGTGTTGGAGACGTGCCTGTACTTGTTGAGCGTTTTATCTATTGAGTGCTATATTGTGATTGGTGTAATATTGTATGGTTATATTGTGATTGGTGGAATGTAATAAACTTGATTGGTATATCGGTGATTTGGCTGTTATTTGAATATATTTTAAATGTGTTCTCTGATTGGTATATCGTTGAGTTACAAGTTGTGAAAAATTAAAACCTGATGTTTGGGACCTAGTGCCTAGAAGAATCTGACAATGTGCACCCAGTTGACTACAATAATATGAAAATTCAATGTAACAAAAAAACAAAGAAAACCCGAAAAGTGAAATTATATAGAAAGTGAAAAGGCTGCATCTCAGAAAGCAAAAAAGGCCGAATCAATGGCCCAAGCCCATGTAGCTAGCGAAAATTAACAAGAAAAATAAATATTAAAAAGGCTGAATTAATGGGCTCGGCCCATGAAAAATACCGAATTGGACCGGGCTGATTCTTATCCACGTCAGCTTGCCACGCTGGATCCTACGTGGCCTGGGGAGGCTGCCAGTGACCAAAAATTTGGTCGTAGAACCAACGACCTTTTACATATCACAAAGAAGGTCGTTAATTTTAGTTTACGACAGCCAGATTTAACCATCTGTTTTTGGTCACAAAAAGGTCGCAAATGAAAAAAAATGACCATTCAGCGACCAATAGTGATGGTCGCAAGTTGACATATTTCTTGTAGTGTGGTATGCTCCTATAATACCACGGTTGAAATGTCTGTTCAGAAACAAAGAGCATGCCAAGTTGATGCGATGGCACAGAGAGGACCGTAAGAAAGACGGGAAGTTGAGAGCACCCGTTGACGGGTCACAGTGGAGAAAAATCGAGAGAAAGTACTGGGAGGAGTTTGCAGGTGACGCAAGGAACGTATGGTTTGGTTTAAGCGCAGATGGCATTAATCCTTTTGGGGAGCAGAGCAGCAATCACAGCACCTGGCCCGTGACTCTATGTATCTATAACCTTCCTCGGCTGTGCATGAAGCGGAAGTTCATTATGATGCCAGTACTCATCCAAGGCCCTAAGCAACACGACAACGAAATTGATGTGTACCTAAGGCCATTAGTTGAAGAACTTTTATAGCTGTGGAATGGAAACGGTGTACGTGTGTGGGATGAGCACAGACAGGAGGAATTTGACCTGCATGCGTTGCTGTTTGTAACCATCAATGATTGGCCTGCTCTCAGTAACCTTTCAGGACAGACAAACAAGGGATACCACGCATGCACGCACTGTTTAGCTGACACCGAAAGTATATACCTGGACAAATGCAGGAAGAATGTGTACCTGGGGCATCGTCGATTTCTTTCGACCAACCATCAATGTCGAAAGAAAGGCAAGCATTTCAAAGGCGAGGCAGATCACCAGAAGAAGCCCGCCATGCGTACCGGTGATCACGTACTTGCTATGGTCAATGATTTACACGTAATCTTTGGAAAGGGTCCCGGCGGACTATCTGTTCCGAATGACGCTGAGGGACGCGCACCCATGTGGAAGAAGAAATCTATATTTTGGGACCTACCCTACTGGAAAGACCTAGAGGTCCGCTCTTCAATCGACGTGATGGACGTGACAAAGAACCTTTGCGTGAACCTGCTAGGCTTCTTGGGCGTGTATGGGAAGACAAAAGATACACCGGAGGCACGGGAGGACCTGCAACGTTTGCACGAAAAAGACGGCATGCCTCCAAAGCCATATGAAGGTCCTGCCAGCTATGCTCTTACCAAAGAAGAGAAGGAAATCTTCTTTGAATGCCTGCTCAGTATGAAGGTCCCGTCTGGCTTCTCGTCCAATATAAAGGGAATAATAAATATCCCAGAGAAAAAGTTCCAGAACCTAAAGTCTCATGACTGCCACGTGATTATGACGCAACTGCTTCCGGTTGCATTGAGGGGGCTTCTACCGGAAAACGTTCGATTAGCCATTGTGAAGCTATGTGCATTCCTCAATGCAATCTCTCAGAAGGTGATCGATACACAAATCCTACCAAGGCTAAGGAGTGATGTGGCGCAATGTCTTGTCAGTTTCGAGCTAGTGTTCCCACCATCCTTCTTCAATATCATGACGCACGTCCTAGTCCATCTAGTCGACGAGATTGTCATTCTAGGCCCTGTATTTCTACACAATATGTTCCCCTTTGAGAGGTTCATGGGAGTCCTAAAGAAATATGTTCGTAACCGCGCTAGGCCAGAAGGAAGCATCTCCATGGGCCATCAAACAGAGGATGTCATTGGGTTTTATGTTGACTTCATTCCTGGCCTTAAGAAGATTGGTCTCCCTCAATCGCGGTATGAGGGGAGACTGACTGGAAAAGGCATGCTAGGAGGGGACTCAATAATATGTAGGGACGGGCATTCTTGGTCTCAAGCACACTACACAGTTCTACATAACTCTACCTTGGTGACCCCGTATGTCGATGAACACAAGAACATTCTGCGCTCCAAACACCCGGAGCAGTGTGATGACTGGATTACATATGAACACATCAGGACTTTCGGCAGTTGGTTGGAAACACGTCTCAGAGGTGACAACACTGTTTCTGATGAGCTGTACTCATTGTCCAGGGGACCATCTTCGACTGTATTGACTTACAAAGGATACGAGATAAATGGGAATACATTTTACACGATCGCCCAAGATCAAAAGAGCACCAACCAAAACAGCGGTGTCCGCTTTGATGCAGCAACCAAGAGGGGAAAGGACACATATTATAGTTACATAGTTGACATTTGGGAACTTGACTACGGACATGATTTTAAGGTCCCTTTGTTTAAGTGCAAATGGGTCAATATGTCAGGAGGCGGGGTACAGGTAGACCCACAGTACGGAATGACAACAGTGGATCTGAACAATCTTGGGTACACAGACGAACCATTCATCCTAGCCAATGATGTGGCGCAGGTTTTCTATGTGAAGGACATGTCGACCAAACCGAGAAAAAGAAAAGATAAGGAAGTGAATACATCATACGATGAGCCAAAGCGTCACATAGTTCTTTCAGGAAAAAGAGACATCATGGGATTGGAGGGCAAGACAGACTTGTCTGAAGATTATGAAAAGTTTCATGAAATTCCTCCCTTCAAAGTCAAGGCTGACCCAAGCACCCTGTTAAGCGATGAAGAATATCCATGGTTACGGCGTAATAAGCAAAGGACACAAGCGAAGAAAAAGTGAAGACTTTCTCTCCACAACTATTATGATGATGCCTTTGATCTAGAATATCACTGCAGTTACATGTGAAGAAATGAAATGCCTTTTGTAACAGACGAGTTTCCGGAAACCCTGATACTTCGAAACAGATTGTCCGTTTTGTACACGAAGTGCATCCAGTTTTTGCCGTAACCCTCTCAACTTTTTAGCACATGCTATGTGGGTGAAATGATGATACCATGCCAATTTTCAACCTCTTTAGAGTTCATTTGAAGTGCTTTTCAAATTCAGGGTCATATAGCTAAAAAAAAAATTAGTAAATGCATGAAAAATAACAAATGAAGTCAGAAAGGGTTGAAAATTGATTATGTGGCTTTGAATGGTGCATTTTGAACACAGAAAAAGTCTGGAGTTCAAATAATTTCAAAAAAATGAAATCCCTTTGTAACAGACGAGTTTCCGTATGAAACTCTGATACTTCGAAAGATATTGCCCATTTTGTACCCGAAGTGCATCCAGTTTTTGCCGTAACCCTCTCAACTTTTTAGCACATGCTATGTGGGTGAAATGATGATACCATGCCAACTTTCAACCTTCTCAGAGTTCATTTGAAGTGCTTTTCAATTTCACTGTCATATAGCTCAAAAAAATCAGTAAATGCATGAAAAATAACAAATGAAGTTAGAAAGGATTGAAAATTGATGATGTGGCTTTGAATGGTGCATTTTGAACACACAAAAAGTATGGAGTTCAAATAAGTTCAAAAAAAATGAAATCCCTTTGTAACAGATGAGTTTCCGTATGAAACCCTGATACTTCGAAAGAGATTGTCCGTTTTGTACACGAAGTGCATCCAGTTTTTGCCGTAACCCTCTCAAATTTTTAGCACATGCTATGTGGGTGAAATGATGATACCATGCCAACTTTCAACCTTTTCAGAGTTCATTTGAAGTGCTTTTCAATTTCAAGGTCATATAGCTCAAACAAATCAGTAAATGCATGAAAAATAACAAATGAAGTCAGAAAGGGTTGAAAATTGATGATGTGGCTTTGAATGGTGCATTTTGAACACACAAAAAGTCTGGAGTTCAAATAAGTTCAAAAAAATGAAATCCCTTTGTAACAGACGAGTTTTCGTTCGAAACCCTGATACTTCGAAAGAGATTGTCCGTTTTGTACACGAAGTGCATCCAGTTTTTGCCGTAACCCTCTCAACTTTTTATCACATGCTATGTGGGTGAAATGATGATACCATGCCAACTTTCAACCTTTTCAGAGTTCATTTGTAGTGCTTTTCAATTTCAGGGTCATTTAGCGCAAAAAGAATGAACTAATAGCAAAAAGAATGAACTTAAAATAATCAATTAAAATATTCTGTTATGATCAACTAAAATAAAACAAAACTATAATATTCTTCAATAAACTAATGGCACTAATAGAAAGTTTATAATTTTTGTGACCTAACAGCAAAAATAATTAAGAAAAATAAAGCAAAAAACAAAAGAAAATAAATAATGCAAAAAACAAAACAAAAAACTGGAAAAAAAATAAAAAAATGCCGCCTACTGGGCCACCACGGTCTGAATACGACTAGAAACCCAACCCGGCAGGTGGGCCAGGATTTAGGCCCGCAGAAGGCCCAGTAGGCCCACAGGCAGAGAGACACAGTTAGGCCAGTAGGCCTGCAATAGAGAGGAGTTCGAAAGGGGAGGCACAGCCGCGCTTATAAACTGGTGCCGAAGCTCCTCAGCTAGCAAGGTGGGACTAAACATCCACCGCGGCTGTGCCAGGCACAGGCTATTGGTACCGGTTGGTGGCACGAACCGGGACCATTGCCCACCTTTGGTCCCGGTCCGTGGCACCAACCGGGACAAAAGGTGTGGGTATATAACCCCACACTTGGAGAAATTTCCCCCCACCCCGCCATTCTTCTCTGAACGCCGCCAGGCTGCCCCAGCTTGCTCGACGCCGTCGCCGTCGCCGCCCACTCCTCGACGCCGTGGCCGCCCTCTCCTCGTCGCCATCGCCCCGCGCTCCTGCCCTGCCCCGACGCCCCGCCCGGCCCGTGCCCCCTGCTTCCTCGACGCCATCGCCGCCCCATGGTCGCCGTCGCCGCTAGCTCCTCGACGTCGTCGCCGCCCGCTCCTCGTCGCCATCGCCCCGCGCTCCTGCCCTGCCCCGACCACGCCGCACCTCTCCTCGCCGTTCGGTCCGGCCGGCTTCCTCCTCTCTGTTTTTTTTAATATGATGATTTTTTTTTGTTCATAGATGATATATATGTAGTGTATATGATGATATGTATGTGTATATATTTGATGATATGTCTTGTTTTTTCATAATTTTTTTGTTCATAGATGATATATATGTAGTGTATATGATGATATATATGTATGTGTATGCAAAAGTTACATTTAAGAAAAAAAAATGTATGTATTATGTTCATATGCAAATAATATGCAAAAGTTAGAATTTTTGTTCATATATGTATTTTTTTTGTTCATATGTGTATTAATTTTTTTGTTCATAGCATTTTTTTGTTCATATATGTATTTTTTATAGCATTTTTTTTCATGTATATATGTATGTGGCTATGTATGTATAGATGGATATCATTTTTTTTCCATGTATGTATGTCATTGTCGATATACCCCCTCCCCGATAACTTCGACATGAGGGGGGGGGGGGTGAGGAGTCCTCGAAACATATCAAGTGCACTTTATAAATTCATATGTTGAGTTAGTTGATTTAGGTTAGTGCATTTTAGGTTAGTTGATTTAGTGCATTTTAGGTTAGTTGTATTGTTAGTGCATTTTAGGTTAGTAGATTTTAGGTTAGTGGAGAGGAAAAAGGAAAATAAGGAAAAATAAGAAAAGTGGAAGAAGGAAGAAGGAAGAAGAAGAAAAAGAAGTAGAGGAAAAAGGAAAATAAGAAGAGGAAGAAGGAGGAGAAGAAGGAGAAGAAGAGGAGAGGAAGAAGGAGGAGAAGAAGGAGAAGAAGAGTAGAGGAAGAAGAGGAGAAAAAAATAAGAAGAGGAAGAAGAAGAAAAAAAAAGAGGAGAACGAGGGTGTCGAGGATCACCGAGCGGTCGAGGGTCGGGAACTAGGGTAGAGGGTCGAGGGTCGCCGAGGGTTCGAGGGTCGCCGAGGGGTCGAGGTTCGAGGATCGCCGAGGGGTCGAGGGTCGAGGGCCGTCGAGGGGTCGAGGGTCTAGGGTCGAGATTTATCAAGAATGCCCGCATTATGGATGTGCACAAGTTGATCCAATTTTTTTTGATCTCATCTATATATATATTCTTCTGTATGTCACGTTGTCTGTCAAAGTATTGAAGAAATCCATGGCTTCATCATTAGCCGGAAGTAACAGGCGTATGATGCTACGAAGCTCTTCAAAGTTGTTTTGGAACGGAGTTCTGGATAGAATAATTCGCTTTTTGGTACGAATTTCAGCAAAGGCCTTCCAAATGGTGATATTCGGAAGGCTCTTGCTGAACTTCGTACCAAAAAACTAATTATCCTATCCGGGACTCCGTTCCAAAACAATTTTGGAGAGCTTTGTACCATTATGTGCCTGTTACTTCCGGCTAATGATGAAGCCATGGTTTTCTTGAATCCTTTGACACTGACAACATGACATATAGAAGGGTAGATGAGATCAGGAAAAATATGGACCATTTTCTGCACATCCAGAATGGCGCCATTTTGTTAAATCCCTAGTTTGACATTCATGAGAGAGGCGGTCCGGATGTCGGACATTGATGAGAGAACTCCGGTAACTTTTCAACATGAGGGGGGACATCGATCAACCCCCTCTCGCCCGACCAAACCATAGAAGCGTCGAGGCCACCCCAAACCCTAGAAGTGTTGCCGAGGCCACCCCAAACCCTAGAAGCGTCGAGGCCACCCAAATTTACCAAGTTAAAAGAGCGTTGTCGAGGCCACCCCAAACCCTAGAAGCGTCGAGGCCACTAATTAATATTCCTTGTTGTGATTAGCTAGCTAGGTCTATGTTTGCCACTAATATATCCATCTCTCATGTTTGTATATTAATTGCCATGTTGTAATATTTGCAGAAACTATGGATCAACAAAGAGACTTGGAAACAGAAGAGTTGTTGGGGGACATCATCCTCGGCGGAGGTGATGTCTTGTCGTATCTCAACGACACAGATTGTCTAGAAGGAGAGGGTGAAGGCTCCGGTGATCGAACAATGGAGGAGGAAGGACATGATCATGATGGCTCCGGTGATCGAATACCGGAGGAAGAAGGAGACCATGATGATGGCTCTGGTGATCGAACGGAGGAGGGAGCTGTTGCAAAGTCCGGCGAGGTATATATATTAATTAAGCCTGTGCTAACTAGCTAATTGATGCATTAATTGTTTTGGTATGTACATATATTAACTCTTCTTTCTTCTTTTAAAGCCCTCCGGATCGAGCCAAACTTCGGTAACGAGATGAGGCCTGAAGAAAGGTTGCGTCAGGATGAAAGGTTCACGATCACAGCATTCGCGAACGATGGCCATCCGATTGAACCGAGGCGGACCAAGGATGCATTTTCAGCTTAGTGCGGAGCTACTGTTAGGGACATCATCCCGATCAGCATCCAGCTATGGAATGAGCCTAAGAAGAATGAAGACCCTCAAGTTTCTTATGTCACCGATAGACAGAAAGATGATCTTTGGACCTCGCTGAAGGCAAATTTCACCCTACTGCCAGAGGAGGATCCGGATAAGCCAGTTATAGAGCCATTGGTCAAGGCGTGTGCTCTTAAGAAGATGGCAGATCTATTCAGGAGGTGGAAGAATGAGTTGAAATCAACGTTTGTCGACAAAGGGAAGACTCCAGAATTCACCGGCCGATTTGAGAAGATAAGAGATCACTGGCCCGCATTTGTGGCCTACAAGACATCGGACAAGAGTAAGAAGATGTCAGAGACAAATAAGATAAATGCTGCAAAGAAGAAGTTTCACCATCGCATGGGGTCATGTGGCTACCTCAAAGCCCAGCCGCTATGGGACAAAGCTGAGAATGACCTGCTTGCTAAAGGGGTCGAACCAGAGACATTGAACTGGCCAGACCGTTCAAGGACTTGGTTCTTCGGGGTTGGGGGAACCTTGGACCCTGAAACAGGGAAGAGCATTTGGACAGACGAGCAACTTGCAATACCCATCAAGAAGCTTCAGAAGTGTATCACCGCAGCGCAGCAAGGGACGTTCATTCCCGACAGAGAGAATGATGAGCTGACCGAGGCCCTCGGGAATCCTGAGCACCCTGGACTAACACGAGGCACGCCAGGCTCTGTTGCGTGGAAGGTTGCATTTCTTGGCGCAGGCGGTTACAAAACCCGAGAGAGGAAGAGGAAACTAGAGTAGAGCGAACTGCAGAAGCTGAATGCAAGGGTACAAAAGCTAGAGGAACAAGTTGAGAGCCAGCGAGGTGCCGGAGCTACCCCAGAAGCTACCCCGCCATATCAGCGGAGAAGCAGCGTGGCTCCCACCGAGCTTGTTCAGCAGCCTGACTTCACAGCTCCTAGCTACCCCGTGGATGCTATCACGGAGGCTCAGCATTGCCAGCTTATGACACAATGGCAGCACCTCAAAGTCAAGGCGGCTGTCGGCTCTATTGCACCTCCTGAATCCGACGCAACTTTTCCCTGCCGTTCGATTCCACAAGGCTATGCTGTTGTGATGGTGGATGAAGTAACGGAGGGATTTGAGGAGCTTGAGCTTGACCACCCTACAGGTGAAGGGGATACTCAGCTGGGTCTTGCTCTGAAGACTCCATGTCTATGGCGGAAGGAGCACATCAAGCTTCCGAACTGGACGCCTCCGCCTCCGACGAGTCAGGGCACTCGGCCTCCTCCTCCTCCTCCGGTGAGTGATCAGGGCACTCCGCCTCCTTCTCCGGCTACTCCGGCGTGTGAGGGCGGCACTCCGCCTCCTTCTCTGCCTGCTCCGGAGCGTTTGAGCAGCCCACCTCCTCCTCCGCCTCGTCAGCAACGGCGGAAGACAGAAGCCGCCGCTCCGACTGCTCCGGCGCATCGGAGCACTCCTCCTCCTTCTACTACTTGTCAGCAGCAACGGAAGAGAAACGTCGCCGCTCCGACGTCTAGCCTTACAGTCAGAGGCGGGAGGCAATACAAATTCAGTCCATCTCTCAAGCCTCTAGAGAAGTTACCATACGAGATGACCGAGGAGGAAAACGCGGAGATCTGTAAAGCCTAAGTGAGGGACTTTTTTGCAAAGAAACCTGCACCTGTGGAGGAGAAGATAGATTCGGTGAAAGCGAAGCGCACTCTCGATGCCCTGAAGCGACCACCACCGTCTCCGCCGCAAACCAACTATGTGCGCATTATTGAAAGGACATATTAGGAAGCGGAGCGGTCGGGAAGTACTTGCAGTGATCGAAGGTTAGCAGAACGAAGAAGTAGGAAAAAAATTCCCCAGCTCGGCGAACAAGCGAACCAATCGTGCCCCCCACTCAAGGTGTCTAGCGATATCGTCGCTAATCATCCGGGGATGGTGCCCGGTACCAATCCTGCAGATTACCTGCCCGACGATGCACATTTTGATATAATGGAGGTGGACGAACACAAATACCGGCACGGTAAGCCTCTCGTCAAACCTGGTCATCCTCCTCTAACAACGATGATGCGAAGATTCCATGAGTGGTACATGGACACCTGCAAGGAGTCTGGGACGGATACTTTGACGCTGAGAGTTAAAGAGGAGCACGACTTCATTGGAATTGATCTGTTGTCTGTTCCATTTGAGGAGGTCTTCCAGTTTTTCAATCAACAGGCCCTCGATAAAATAATCATCACTTGCTACTGTCTGTAAGTACTACTTCTGTAATTAAGTCTCTATATATAGCTCAGCTCTTTCATTGCATGTATATATAATTATCTTCACTATATTATGCAGATTGAAGATCGTCGAATGCAGAAAAGCACAAATCTATGATATTGGGTTCATTAACACAAATCTCATAGATGAATGGATGGTTAAATATAATGCCAAAGAAACCGAGGCCAACTTGCTACAATCGTTGCTTCGAAATCAAAACAAAGATAAAATACTCTTTCCTTACAACTTCAAGTGAGTGTTACTGTCTTGTGCATATTCGGTTTCCCTTCCTACTCGAGGTTATAGTAATGTAATTGATGAGTTATGCATGCGTGCGCAGCTTCCACTTTATTCTCCTAGAGATTAAGCTTGAGCAGGGACTAGTAACCGTCTTAGACTTGAGACGAAAACATCCCAAGGAGTATGCGGCCATGACTAAAATGCTCGAGAAGTAAGTTCCATCGATCGTTATCGCACCATATCGGCAACTTTGTTCATTTCCTGATATCAAGTAATTGTTTTCTTTGTCTGGCAGGGTTTGGAAAGAGTTCACCGCTAAAGCTCCGGGACTGCCGGTGGAGCTTCGATTTACACACCCGAAAGTAAGTACTACTAGCTAGTTCCGCGCATCTCCCATTGATTCTATCTAGTTTCATCAATACCATTTAGCATGCTTGCTTATCAGTTTGATTGACCTCTATTTCTTGTAAAGTGATTGTGGCAGGAAGGCGGGAATGATTTTTGTGGATACTACGTTTGCGAGTTCATCCGCCACACGACCTGTGAGCGGGGCTACTCTGAAAAACAATCTGAAGTGCGTAAGCAATAATATTCACAATTTTATTTTATTACCATCATTTGTGTTGAGTTTCATTCATATATATGTCTTGACCCCCTTCTTCAAATTAGATGTGGCAGATGCGGGATGAACTCCTACCACAATATCGCATAAAAGCAATTCAAGAGGAATTGGCGGGATTCTTTCTTGACCACGTCATCAATAAAGCCGGAGAATACCATGTGGAACTTGACATCAGATGTTAGGGATTGTAAGAGATCTTATATTGTATATATGTAGCTAGTAGCATCGGATAGATATACGAAAACTTGTTGTTCGACCAATCTCTCGGAGAAGGAGGAGGTCGATCTCTTCTCTCTGTATATATATGTTAATGACGATCTTGTATACTTAATGGTTTCCTTCATTTCCTTACTAGCTAGCGTGTCATGAGTTCTCTCTATACGTATAGTACGTAGCGTCGACCAAGCACGGAGATAAGAGAGGTCACTTCTCTCTATTACCTAGCTAACACAATATATACATTATAAAACCCCCAAACCCCCCCCCCTCCTTTCAAAAAAACAAAAACAAAAACCCCAGCCCCTGAACTGCTGACGCGTGGAGGCTTTTTGGTCCCGGTTGGTGCTACCAACCGGGACAAAAGGCCCTCCTGCCTGGGCAAGCCGCAGCGGCCACGTGGAGCCCCATCTGTCCCGGTTCGTAGGCGAACCGGGACTAAAGGTATTGGGCTTTAGTCCCGGTTCCAGAACCGGGATAAATGGGCCTCTGGAACCGGGACAAATGTGCCTTTTTCTACCAGTGTCGATCTTCTTCCCATGGACGAGGACATCACTACCTATGAGCTATGGCGTCGGCTTCATGACTATTTTCTTGCTAACTGTGCTGCCAAATACATGCAACTCAACAGGTAGTACGGGAACCTAAGGCGAGGCAATCTCCCGGTGGCCGGGTACGCTCGGCACCTCAAGGTTCTCGCCGACGGCCTTGCTGATGTCGAGTAGCCCGTGACCTATGCCGACCTCGCCACGCAGCTACTTCACGGGCTCGACAAGCGTTTCGAGACGACCCGAAATCGTCTTCGGTGACACCGTGCCCCTGCCGCCGTTCGACGCCGTCCTCTCCCACCTGCTGCTCACCGAGGACTCCATCGCCCAGCGAGCCTTGGATGAGAGTGCCGCTGCCCTCACCCTCACCACCGGCGGTCCCTCTGGCGTGGGTGGCAACCGCGGCTCCGACCGCGGGGACTGCTCCGGTGATTGTGATGCGCATGACGGCACACCTGGTCGGGCCTTCGGCAACAGCAACGGCTCATGATCCTCCAGCAATGACTGCTACGGCAACACCCACCGCGGCGCCGGCAACAATGATCGCGGACGCGGCCGTGGCCGCTGGCGTGGCCGCGGTGGGCGCGGCTACTCCTCCGGACGCGGTGCCCCGCCCCAGCACCCGCTATTCACGGGGTACTTCGCCCCCTACGGCATGCCTCTGCCCCTCCTCGGCCGGGTTGGGTCCCTCCCAATGCAGCCGGCGTCCTTGGTCCTCGCCCCGGCAGTCACGCTCACACATATCCGCTTCTGCCTCTTGCACCGTATGCGGCTCCATCGCAGTACCAGCCTGCTCCTGCGTTGTGGGATCAGCTCGCCATGATCAACCATGCCTACAGCAATGCCGGCTTCCCCAACACTAGCTCCGAGTGGTACATGGACTCCGGCGCGTCATCTCACGTCACCGGCAACGCTGATAACCTCACCTCGCACCATCCTCCATTAAAGCATGCTCCCTCTAGTATTCTTTTTGGCAATGGCCACCACATGCCCATTACATGCACCATCTCTACCACTCTCCCACCACACAATTTCACTCTTGGGGATGTCCTAGTCTCTCCTTGTGTTCTTACCAATCTTATATCTGTTCGCAAATTTACCATTGATAATCTCTTCGCTGTTGAATTTTTTCTCTATGGCTTTGTTATGAAGGATCTATGAACCAGGAAAATCATCATGATCTCCAGTAGCACCGGCAATCTCTAGCCCTGTCTCAGCAATAACTTCCCACAGAGCGCCGCCCTCTCCGCGAAGACATCCACCTCCGAGCTGTGGCACCGGCGTTTTGGTCATCCCGGCGGTTCCTCCTTAGCTAGGCTAGCCCGTGATTTTCTTCCAGATTGTAATAAACCAGACACCTCGGTTTGTGAGGCTTGTCAGCTAGGTCGTCAGCCTAGGCTCGCTTTTCCTTCCTCTCATAGTTTTACAACTAAACCTTTTCAGCTTATTCATTGTGACTTATGGATGTCACCGGTAGTTAGTTTTTCCGGTTTCCAATACTATTTGATTATTCTCGAGGATTACTCCCACTTCTCGTGGTCCTTCCCCCTTCGCCACAAGTCTGAAACCTCGGACACACTCCAATGCTTTTTCACATATGTCCACATCCAATTTCGTCTAATCATTCGTAGTATGCAAGGCAATAACGGCGAATAATTCACTAATGGTGCACTTCGCTCCTTCTTTTCTTCTCATGGGGTGTCATACTGATTTTCATGCCCTCATACTTCTCCCCAAAATGGCAAGGCCGAATGGACGTTGCGTACCACCAACGATATCGTTCAAACCCTTCTTGTCCAAGCTCACCTTCCTCCTACATTTTGGGTCGAAGCCCTTCACACCGCGACACACCTTCTCAACCGCCGGCCGTCCAGCGCTATCAACCACGTCACCCCTCATTTTCTTCTCTTCAAAGTTCATCCCTCCTACGATCACTTACGGGTTTTTGGTTGCCTATGCTACCCCAACCTCTATGCCACATCACCACACAAATTGTCACTGTGCTCCACTTGCTGCGTCTTCTTAGGATACCCCCTCAAACACAAGGGCTACCGTTGTTTTGACCTAGAAACGTGTCATGTTATTGTGTCCCGCCACGTAGTCTTTGACAAACAAATGTTTCCTTATTCCGCCCCCACACAACAACCCACAGCTGCGCCGCCCATAGCCGATCCTCCCTCTATTACTGCGCAAACCCACCTGATCCGATCTCCCTCGGATCTCCCAGCCCATCTACCTCGGATCTGCCACTCCGCCCACCTCATGATCGCTCCCCCACCCCGCCTCGAACTCTCCCCCACCAACCAGCACCGACCCCTCCCGCCTGCGCATCCCACCATCCCTACTGGGACCCACCGAATCTACCCAAGCACCCACTCCATCCCACCTGTGGATGTGGAAGAATGTGTCGCCGTAGTGGTGCCACTCCTCGGCGCCCGCATGGAGAAGGACGGCGACGGCGGGGTGGCACTGCTTGTAGGGCGTCGGGTTGGAAGAGGAACGTACTGCAGATTTGGCTTGGGGGGGCGACGGCGGTGGAGAGGGGTTGGTGGGGGGGGGGGGGGGGGGGGGGGCGCAGATCTAGCATGGGGGCGCGGCGGGGGAGAGGGGGGGGGGGGGGGGGTTAATGTGCGACGGCGCCGAAGGGGATTTTGGGGAGGGGGGCGACGACGCTACGGCGAAGAGGGAGAGGAGGTGGGGATTGGGGTTTTCTGGGGGAGGGGCGATGTGAGGGCGGGAGGATTGTGGTTTTTTGGGGGAGGGGGGAGTGAGGGCGCGAGCTAGCTCGAATTTTCGCTAAGTATTCCCCATGCGAACGCTGCCGAGTTTCGTACTACGGGAACTCGACATAGACAATACTCGGCATAGGAATGCAAACCCTAGAAATGCAACAAATGCACAGAAAATGGCAACAAACCGCAAGCCAGCGGCCTCAAATTTTTACCACACCCTACAGGGGGTGTTCAACGACACCGCGCCAGGTCTCGTGAATTTCTCGCCCTCCCCCCTCCGATAATTTCTGGGAATTTAAACGGCAACAAACAGCAAGCCGGCGGCCTCTCCGTGGCCCCCGGTGCCGGGCCCTCCCTCCCGGTTGGGCGCGCAAAGTGTCACCTTGGATCTTGGTGGTCCTGACATCGACGAAGAGAATATGGACATTTGGGTCCTTCTTGATACGCTTCCAATTCGACCGCTATGTGAGTTTCTCAAACATATTAATTAAGTAATTTATATTGTTTATTTCAAAATAGTTGACAGCTTATTTTCATTCTTCAAAAAATGTACGGAAGATGGTAGACAGAACCTACTACACCGATGGCGCAGAATTAACTTATCAGGAGAAAGATCATCTTATCTCATTTATTATTGATGTTGAGAATTACAATATCAATCATGAAACTCCTGCACATTATGGTCAATACGTGCCACTAGTGCACGTGTTGAACTACGGTAACATCCATGGAGATGGCATTGTAAGATTTTTTCCTATTATGACATCTGTGCATCTTTTGCATAAATTCTTCTAAAGCTAAACTACATTGCTTACTATGATGTTATTATTATGTTTTTCAACAAAAAATCCCGAAGGATTCTGTGCCTGATCTGATGTGTCCGAAAGGTCGCCTTGATGTTATTAGCTTACGGCCAGGTCATCCTAGGCTTCACCGCTGTTCATACCAGATTTCTAAAACCGATGAAGACATGACAATCAAAGAATGGAAAAAATGTATGGACAATCATAGGGAGCTACTTGGAAACAACATTGTGCGAAGCGTAAGAATTGGAGACAGGATAGTCTCCATTCTCCATAATGGAGCGTCAGGGCCTATCTTGTTTTATGCTATTTTACCTTAGAGAGGGTAGTAGGTCCTATGAGAGAGGAGTGGGTCCTAGGTACAATGTGTTATTATGTGCTACAATGTGTTAGAGTTGATGATGATGAGGAGGAGGAGGAGTTATGATTATGACTAGTGACCAAGTTGTTATATGATGTCTCATGGACAAAAATGATGATCATGAGAAGTTGTTATATGACAATGATGTATTATGATGATGAGTTGTTAACGATAAGATGATGATGATGAGTTATTATATCATTGGGTGAAGGAACTGCAGATTAGTTTCAAGTGGATGGATCCTAAGTGACCAAGTCATGGATTATCGTGATAATCCATGACTTGGTCACTTAGGATCCATCCACTGGAAACTAATCCACGGTTGTTTCACCCAGTGATGTAATAACTCATTATGATGTAAAAACAATCTCTAAATTGCTACTGTATGAAAACTTGTATAATGGTGTATGAATACGACATAAAATAAAAAAGAAATAGAATATGTAATAATAGTAGTAGCGCGGGCAGAGAGGCGCGCTGCCAGTAACTACCAGTAGCGCTTTCTGCAGGAAGCGCTGCTACTAAGTAGGTATAGCAGTAGCGTGGGTGAACCAACGCTACTGCTAGCCTTTAGTTGTAGCCCCGTAGTAGTAGTAGCGCGGGTCCCCGCGCTACTGATACACTTAAAACCCGCGATATTGCTAAGCTTTTATCTAGTAGTGTGGGCACGGACCGAGGGCCACGTGCAGGGACATCCAGCCCTATATGTCCCTGGTTTTACGTGGCGGTGGCGAGCATGTCGAATTTCTGGCATTAAACCCTAGAAATGCACTAAATGCACGGAAAATGGCTGGCGGCCCCCCAAAAAATCCATGACCTGGCACGTGCCTTCGAGTGGACTCTGGTGACCCCAAAGAAAGTATCAGGTAGAACGGAGGAGCGGGCACCGCACCCACTTCGCAAACAGGATGCGTTCCCTCTTGGAATCTAGATGTTTCCTCGGAGAAGGTCTAGTTTCCACACAACCTCTGTGAAGGCTTCTGCGGAATGGCCTCAAATTTTTACCTCACCCTACAGGGGCCGTTCGATGACGCCGTGCCAGGTATTGTGAATTTCTCACCCCAGATAATTTCTGGGGATTTAAATGGCAACAAACTACAAGCCGGCAGCCTCTCCGTGGCCCACGGTGCCGGGCCCTCCCTTCCGGTTGGGCACCCAAGGCCTGGGCATGGACCGAGGGCCACATGCAGGGACATCCAGCCCTATATGTCCATGGTTTTATGTGGCGGCGGCGCGCATGTGGAATTTCTGGCATTAAACCGTAGAAATGCACCAAATGCACGGAAAATAGCTGGCGGCCCCCGAAAAGGGCCATGACCTGGCACGTGCCTTCGAGTGGACTTTGGTGACCCCGGAAAATGTTTCAGGTACAATGGAGGAGCGGGCGCCGCACCCACTTCACAAACAGGACGCGTTCCCTCTCGGAATCTAGTTGTTTCCTCGGAGAAGGTCTAGTTTCCATACGACCTCCGTGAAGGCTTTTGCGAACAGCCCAAATTTTTTACCACACCCTACCGGGGCCGTTCGACGATGCCGCAGCAGGTCTCGTGAATTTCACGCCCCCGGTAATTTCCCGGGATTTAAACGGCAACAAACCGCAAGCCGGTGGCCTCTCCGTGGCCCCCGGTTGGGCGCGCAAGGCCTGGGTTAACAAGTATTCCCATAGTTGTTTCTAAAAAAATGCACGGATATGCCGATTTCTTCACCGCAGAACACTCGGTAACATTCTGACAGGCAGGTCCAGTGAGGACGTGTCAATGCTTAATTATTTGACTATTCGCCTCGCTATGCCGAGTTCCGAAACTCGGGAACTAGTAGACCGTTCGTCTCCCCCGCCTTCATAACTATGTGCGCGCATGCTCAAACCACAAAAACCCTCCTCTCGCCACGCGCCGCTCCTCTTGACCGCTCAGTCTCTCAACTGCTCTGCTCCACCCCTCCGCCCCTACGCCGCTAGACCACCACAGCGCGCGCACATGGATCCAGCAGCGGTACCGGCGGGGACCAGCAGCTCCTCTGCCATGAGCGCCGCAGCCACGGGCGCCGCCGCTCTCGCCGGCGCCGGTCCTGGCGACGACAGCGACGACGACGGGATATTTTCTACGTCATGGCGGAGCCAGAGAGGTGATCGATCAGCGCCTTGTCATCTCACATCTTTTTCTTCTATAATTTGATTTGTCAATTCTTTGAGTTTTTGCTTAATTAATTATAATGCATATGCATGCATGCATGGTTCAAATGCTCATATATATATATACATGCATGGTTCAAATTTGCAAGGGATGACATTCTGTTACTATTGTTGAACTGATGAATTCGAGCGGTTGAACTGATGAATTCGAGCGGTTGAACAAATGCTTTCATTTTCGTTGAAAATCGTCTTCTTTAGTTTATTATTTATTTGCAATTTTTTTTGTCGAAACAGGCCGTGTAATATATCATTGGAAAGCTCTTGACATCTACATTACAATCATATAATTTGCTTTTGCAAAAAATTTATGGTTAAAGAGCAGTTTTGAAAAAACCATTTTCTTTAAAAACTGAAAACGTGAATCGTATTTTGAAGTTAATTTTCAAACGGTTTGTTGGAATTGAGCAAATGAGATGGCGTTGGAAAGCTTGTGAAAATCCGCATCTTCCATGTATAAAATGTTTTTTTAAATTTTGTATGATTTAAAAGTAATTTGAAAAACGGTGAAATTCTGGATGAAACGTATTTTTGTGATTTTTTGCAAATTGTTTGTCGGATTGACGCAAATGATACGGCGTTGGAAAGCTATGGGAAATGCGCAACTTTTTCATATAGAATGCTTTTTCTAATTCCTTACAGTTTAAATACGAATTCGAATACGGTGAAAGTTGGTTTTGAACATGATTTTGTTAAAAAGTTTATCAAAATGGGGCAAATAATATACCATTGGAAAGCTATCGAAAATACGAAAGTTAGTCATGTTGAACATTTTCTCAAATTCGCAACCGTTTAAGAGTAATTGTGAAGACGGCAAGACGGATCTTGCTGTTTTCCCGTCTGAAAAACAGAGTACTCGTACTGATATATGTGTGTGTTTGTACTGAGCTATTTCTTGTGGAGTAATTTTGAATGGTTCTGAAAAAAGAGTACTTGTACTGATGTTTGCATGGGTTTGTACTAAGCGTGTTTTCACTAACTAGACTTTGCTTTGTTTTTTGGGTAATATTTTCCTCGTAAGGTTTCAACGGTTTACTGTATCATAGTCCCCGAACTTGCATGGTTTATATCGTTGAACCGAATGCTATTTTTTTTCCTAAAAAGTTGTTTTTGTGTGTTTCCTTTTCTTTTGGAAGTCAATTTTTTTTGCAACGATGTTCTAGACATCTCTTGTTTTGCGACTTGAACTTGTACCATTTTAAACTTTTACCATCTTAAATTACCTTGTGTGGATGAGCACTTGAACTTATAGAATTTAAAGTTTTATTTAATTCTTATTTGTTTTCTTGTCTGAACTTATGGTATCATCATCACTGAACCTGCATGGTTTCTGTAGCTGAACTAAAATAAACTTTTACACAAATAAATGTGAACACCAGGACATTTGTACAACAAGAACTGAATCTAATGTCAATATTGAACTTGTAGGTTCCATACGCAAGCTAGCTACCAATATCAAATTTACTGATCCTAAAATCAATCACCACCACAAGAACGCAATCTCGTGGAAGAGCTAGCTGCTGAACCCGACCACATTTACCGCTGGGAGCAGCCAACCACTAGTTTGTAGAGGGATTTAGCGACGTCGGCGGCCGCCATCTCGCACCTGAGAATCAAACCAAATATTCAGACGAATAAATAAGTGCACAAGAGATATTTCTTTAGCAAGATATTTTCACGGAACAGGCAAACCAAACTTTTTCAATGAACTTTTTTAGGTTTATGTGTTCGAACTTGCAAACATTCCGAACTAGTACTTAGCTCACTTGTCATTTTTCACTTCACGATGGGAGCAGAAGTGCATAACATATACAAACATTAACACAAGGATCAATTGGGGCAAACAACAAAACACAAAACTGAATAGATAAATATGCATACACAAAAGTAGCGTCTCTCGAATGGGCCAGGATGCAAGCATCGCCGCCGGCAATACTTGGCGCACAGGAGAACCTACATTGCTCGATTTGTCAAGAGAGAATTGAGGGCAACACATCCCCGTGCCTTTTTTCTGCAGCAGCCACACTTGGTTTACCAACTCACATACACACAAAACTGATAACAAATTGGCACACGACCTGATGACAAGAGCACACACGAACTGATAACAAGAGCACACCGGTTATTAACATAATATAATCCATTTTTGGAAGACGAACCACTAGCTGTTCACGCTAATATATTACATAGCAAGACTGCTACTACTACTACAGATTAAATGTTGTATACATGTACCCTATACTAACCCAGAAGAGATTAAACATTATCACTTGGATGTCATATATTGTTCTGTGTACTGACATCAAGAAAGAGTACAGAAAGATATGATCTACAATCCAGAACACATTTTCCAATAGCCAACAGATAAAGACATGAGTTTTCATGAATAAAATGTTTACTATTGCCATGGGCAAAAAATCTTTTCGCAACAATATGATGGATGAGCAGTAATATAAGGCAAGACATTTGAAGGATTGCCCACACTAAAATAAGAAATTGTACTGAACTTAAAATAAGATTTGCAAGGACTAAAATAGATCTTTGTTTAGGCATTTAAGCAAACACCTGAAGGCAAAAAAAGTGACTATGACATTTAGAAATTAACACGCTGGTATAGAAAAATTTCATGCAAGAATGAGAAGTACAACCATGACATTGTAGCAACAAACAAATGACTAGGGTAGCAAATGTTCGAACTGAAACACTTCAACTTGCAACACATGTGGATAGTACGGACTAGAATAATGTGTTTTGTGCACCCGCTCGAACTGAAACAATTGAACTTGCAGCACATCTGAATGCGGACATGGAGGCAAAGGATCCTGTGGGTGGCAACAAAACCTCAGCTTCACCACAATGATTCAGAGATGAGGCAGCATCATGAATTAATAGAGTAGAGAGATTTGAGAGGAGCAGCAGCATCAGACAAGAGAGAGAGAGAGAGAGAGAGAGAGAGAGAGAGAGAGAGAGAGAGAGAAAGCAGAGGAGAGCAGCAACCATGCACATGTTGGAGGAGTACAGGAGCCCGTGAGCTGCACTGGCAGTAGGAGGTGGAGGCCTACTAGGGGCACTAGCAACATGCACATGTTGGACCTTTTACATTCTTCTTTCATATTTTGAACCACTGAGTTTTTGCAGAGTCCACATATATATTGCCAAATAAACAAGAATTTGTTGCGATTTTTTTTGAACTTACCTGGAATTAATACTTGAACTCTAGTCCCCAATTCAAGTATCATGCCGATATCGGTAAACAGAAAATATGCAGACTTTAGAAACAAAAATGTTAAAATGAAAGTTGAAACAACAGACAAACTCTGAAGTAAATAGCATTAGTGATCTAACTGAAGGACCATGTTGAACTGATATTTTTTTGCCAATGAACTTTTGTAATATATGTAGTGGAACTTATTGATGCTATTTACCCTTCATTTTTAAGGCATTTTTAGTACATGGTGAACAATTGTCTTTTAAACACATCTACATGTTAAATGGATGAGTACAGATGAGCAATGTAAGTTTTCAGAAGCAAAAGTTGCACTGAATCGGTTAAACTCTGAATATGTTCAGAGAACATGAGGCTCTCATGTACTCTAGGCTACACACCGAACCTAGCTTTTAACATGATGCACCTTCTACTATGGAATGTAGACATGGAAACAAAACATTCTTATAAAGCTTCCTAGCCCATTCACTTCAACCTTTAGAAGACAAACTTCTTTTTCAGGAGAGAATAGAAGATGATCTCTAAATATCCAATGAGCTACTAAGCAATTGCATTTCAAGGAAAGTACCATCCTGCAACCAATTATCATGTACTCACAAAGCATTTCGACAGTGTTTCATTTTTGCACATTATTTCTAGGTTTTTCTGTTTTGAACTTGATCCAAACATTAATGTTAATACTTCCCAAGGTGTCGTATCTGTACTCACTATGATGACGTGTTTGTACTGCCCAAATACATATGCAGGAGCACAAATAAACATTTAAAGAAATTTGGTGCTCACAGGAATAGTGACAAACACGCATGAAAAGAACCATCTAAACATGTTCTTTTCGCATCTTCCCAAAGTACTCAATCAGCAGAACAATACATGTAAGCATTTAAATAGCAGAAGTAAAGAAAGAGAGAGATTGTTGTGAGAGAGTGTCACACCGGACAACCTGGAGAAGCTCTATATCGGTCCGGCTTGCTATATCTCGGAAAAGTCAATACACTATTGTCCAGCAAGTACACAAGTCATATTCAACAAAAGATGTACTCCATATTGAATCATCTGGCCTTGTTCAGAAAAATAGTGATCTTAAATATTCATCAGGGGATTAATTTTTATGTGTGTACACTGCCAATCTAGTCTAGATACTTCCAAATCCTAAGAAACTTTATTACAATAGTCAGGAGTGAACACATACTTGTATATCTACTAATATACACCAGCAAGCAATTACAACAGCAGAGATATAGTCTCAAACTCATGGGCATATATCTTTGTATTTCATCAAATTGAAATCAACAAAATTTAGAATTTCCAAACGCTGAAGAAGGGCACAAAAAATGGCGAAAATATTCTCAAGATTTACGGCCTATGTCCAATGAGAGTTTTTTTTGTAATAATACTAATAGAAGGTTTTCCAGCAAAGCATTCTCTAATGCAAATCTTCCTAGCAACCTCATCCAATGCCACAAATGCATTAGCTCTGGTTTTAGCTAAAACTAAAATTTAGATGAAATGTGAGAAAAGCTGTTAGGTGGATTGGAAACCATTTTCCAAACAAGAAAATAAACAAGTACAAGCACGAGTATAGCTAGAGGAGTTGCTGGCATGTTTATGTGAATGCGTATGTTTGTTCAGTACACCATGTTTATGTTGTTCAGTACATCATGCTTATGTTGTTCAGTACACCATGTGATGGAACTACAAATTCTTTTTGTCTCTGAAACAAGCAAGATTCACACAAACATCCTACATTTCTAGCATCAGAAGTTACTTGCCATGAACAGACAGGTTTACACAAGTAGACCAACCAATGGCAAAAGCTACTAACTGTTTTAAGGAATCCGTAATTTGGTACCCATTGGGGAAACATGTGTTTTATTGTATCGAATTTAATAACCAAAATGCAGATTCATACAAAAAACATCCAAAAAGAAGTGATGCCACCGTGTAACAGTGCAGCTCAGCATGTGTAGTGTACTTGCACTTACGATCAACAATTTTTTGACTAGATGTTTCATGGGAGTCTAGGGTGCTTGCACTAAAATGTAAAACTGTAGTGCACCAATCTTTTTTTGTTTAATCCTTGAACTAAAGGAAGCTCTTGACCTGTAAGATGAACCGAAAATGCACCCATAGGTGAACTGAAAAAACTGGCCCCAGGAAGCCTTACTAGGAACTAGATAAGGGCTGGGGCTTTCTATGTAGGTGGAGCTCCACGTCCTCCGTCGTCGACGAGCTCTGGCCATGAACCAACGTCCACCTTAACTGTGGTCACTGGAAGAGAAACAACATGATATGAGAAACAAGATGACAGGAAGAAATATGAGACGGATCCAGGGCGGAACACGGGGGGGGGGGGGGGGGGGGGGGGGGGGGGGCTGCACGCAGCTTCTTGAGCGATCGATCGTGCAGCAAGCAGTTGGACTGCGGAGTTGGACAGCACGCTGTGGCCACCGGATGTGGGTACGCGATGCGACGGTCTACTACGGCGGTATGGAAGGCTGGTCGCGGCGATTGGTGGCGCTGGGGTGGGCCCCGACGGTGGGGGTTGGAAGCAGGGGGCCGCCGCCGGCACGTGGAAGCAGGGAGGCTGGGGTCAGAGCCGCGTGGAAGCAAGGGGGGCAGCGCCGGCGGCGGGTGGAAGCAGGGGGCGGAGCCGGCGGTGAGTGGAAGCAGGGGGCGGAGCCAGCGGCACGTGGAAGCAGGGAGGCAGGGGCGGCCAGTGCGTGGGAGTAGGGACTGGCGGTGCGTGCGAGCAGGGGGCGACGACACGTGGGAACAAGGGGTGGCGGCCGGCGGCGCGTGGGAGCAGGGGGCGGCGCATCGAAGCAGCGGATGGAGCCGGCGGGGATGCTAGATTCGAGAAGAAGCTGGGAAGTGGGTGGGCTTTTTCTCTGTTTCGTGCCACATCGATAGCACCGGTTTGTGCAAAATGATCGGGCCTCTATAAGGGCCTGATAGTAACAGAATAGTTCAGTCCTATATATATATATACACACTGGTACAGCGAGGTGCTATACAAACGGTTTTTAACCCCTTTCCACGATGGCGTTCTGAACCGTCGCCTAGTAAGTGACTACGATAGGGGGTCCTTCCCACATGACCCAGAAACCATCGGGGATAGGCCCTCCTTGCACACACGCTCGGCAAAATGAGGTCGTGTGCGACGGGTGGGCGATCAAATACTATTATACAGGCCCAATCGGTTCCGTTCGGTCGTAAGTACATCTCACACAGTCTGTCCCAAACAAACATTTCCGTTTTGTTATGTACATTCCACACAGTCAATGCAAGGAATACGTTTCCGTTCCTATGTACGTCCCACACAGTCAATCCAGGGAAAACGTTTCCGTTTGTATGTACATCCCACACAGTCAATCCAGGGAAAATGTTTCCATTCGTATATACATCCCACACAGTTTTATGTATAGGCTCGTGTGTGATAGGTGTAACTATCACACACGCTCTGCCTCGGTTAACCGTTTGCTTTTATTCAACTACATCACACACGATTTGATGAAGAAAATTGTATGGCATTGAGCTTTCCATCACAAGCGCTTTTACTGCTAGAACCGTTTGCAAAGTTCCATGACCCATTTAGCAGGTTTATTAGTTTACAATTAATAATTCCAGTATTACGCAAATTCACATTTCATATCGAACAGCTGTTTGTCAATTTCATATCACACACATAAATATATATTAACATCACAGTACGATAGCTACCTGAAAACAACACAATACAGAATATAGCTAGTTCAGCTTCATAAGAACAATATTAGAACAATATATTCATTTCCCTAATCGAGATCATCTAGGCTCGTCTTATCCACCTCTGCTTTTAGTTCAGTAAGAACCTGCTTTGCACTGGCCAACTGGGAAAGTGTCTCCTCCTTCGCCAACACCATCTTACCAAATTCTGATTTAAAAAACTCTGAGCTCATTCTCCACCTTCCTCTTTTTATCTCGCATCTTCAAATATTCTTCAGTGTTGACAACACTTTCTCTAAGCCTACCTCTATTCTCTTCCTCATACATGCTCCAGAGCTTTGCTAGGCACATCTTCAAAGACTGTGGCCACTCTTGATCAACCCACTCCAGGTAAGAACACTTCCGTTCATCCTATAATATTTAAAACAAGATCAGTAACAATTATAGGGGAAATGGGTTTATAGTAACATAGAAAATCACCAATACTTATTTTAAAAAACTGAAGAAACAGGTTAATTATGACATATCGTCTCAAAAAGATCAATGTGCAAATGAATTAATTGCTACTGAGACAACAACCAAATTCTGAAACATCAGAAGCTATAATTAACTACAACAACGCTACAAGTTCTTACTCATGTACTATAAATAACAAATTGAACATTTTATGAGGAAGCTAAATATAACTGCAACAGCATAGCGATAGTGTTTGGATGACAGCAAATTGATACTAACAGGTGTTTACATGCATAAATTTAGTAACATAGAACTAATAGCACTAAGGCCGTCCACTATGTATGCCAAAACCGCTGTAAAGACAACTGTTGCTACATTTCGCACCGGTGCCCTGCACTGGCGAGTCGATGCAGCGGAGAAAAAATCAGGGACCCGGACTCCGGAGCACCTAGTTGCTCCGATGCCCAGTTCCTTCGTGCCATAAAGATTTAGTATTTTGCTGCTTGGCTGCTCGGATGTGTGGACCAAAGTTGACTGCACAAACTGCTGAAGCGGTGCCAAATAATTTTCTAATGGCACCGCTGCTGAGATGACAACATTTTTAGATACTAGGTATAAACTGTGACACTGTCTTAACATCCAGAATAACATAGCACAGTGACAGTGTTTGAATCACACCTAACAAATGATTTGTAACAACGAAAGTGGGGCTAACCTTCTCTGCATATGCCAGAAAATACATCCAACTGTCCACAGATTCAAATGCAACTAGCTTCACGCATGAAGATTGATGGTGACAACGAGCAGACAGATCTTCAGCCACCCCGCTCCATTCATTGCAACTGATGGTCCTAGGGAGCTACAAGAGGAAGAAATGACTCAAATCGACCGCCGGGTTAAAATCCTTCATTCCAAGTCATAGCCCGAGAGAGAGAAGAGAGGCATACCCGGGTGGTGAAGGAGTCATCGTCGGAGGAGGAACAGCTGGAGAGGTCATTGAAGAAGACCATGGCTACCCCGGCGGTAGGATGCGAGATGGCGAGAGCGAGGAAGCAAGCGAGGAAGCGGCTATAGCTTAGGAAGGAAGGAAGGAAGGAGGAAACGGGGGAAACGTGACTTGTGGTCGGGGAGAAAAGGGGGTGGGAAAGGGGGGGGGGGGGGGGTGCGGGGGTAGATATTTCGGCGGTAGGCCAAAAATTTCAAAATGTGGAGGGAAACTTTGCGCGCGGTGCCGCCGGACACCATTCACTTTGAACGATTGTGTGCATCGTAAACGATTTTTCTGCTTTACGCGCATGGGATGAGTTTGATAATTCAAATTTTGATGGAAAATTTCCTGGGTACTGTCCTCATCCACGTCATTGCATAATTTAACATCGCTTACTAATTTGGGCACACAAAAGAGCGTACAGCGCACTGACCACACTTACTGAATCGAGCAATTCTAGTAATTAAACAGAGCCAGTTGACCTAAACATTGCTTTAACAAAAGACCAGCATTAAAAACAAAGCCTAAGTGGGCATAATTTTAACAAAGCCGCCGCCGCGCCGGCCTATGCATCGCCGGTGTGAGATGAGACGTTGATGACTTGTCCTGGCGACATGCCGCCGTTGGTGGACTCCGCGTCCCCCCTGCTGAAGTCGACCGCGTCCTCGGCGCCGCCCTCAAGGTTGTAGTACTCGTAGTAGTGGCTGCGCCAGAGCTCGCGTTGGTACTCCACCGCTGATTCCTCGACGGACAGACTCTTCACTACCTCGACCTCGGCCACGCACAACTCCTCCTCCTGGGGCTCCTCGATCTCCGCCGCCTCCTGCATCTCCAGCTCCCGCTCGGCGATCTCATGAGGAAGCAGGTGCTCCATGGCCACTGCGTGGGTTGCATGCTGGATTCCGAGGTGGCCTGGAATATCTTGGCATATGCGTCCTCGATCTTGTCGTGGATGGCCTCGACCCGGGCCAACGTGACATCGGCGGCACGGACGGCAGCTCGAGCCCTCCTGGCGTTTGCAGCCGCCGTCGCAGCAGCAGCAGCCGTCTCGGCTGCTGCAGCTGCCCTGCCGGCTGCCGTAGACGCCCTCTCGGCAGATGCGGCCATGCTCAATGCGGATGTGGCGGCACTCTCAGCGTAGGCGGCCGTGCTCTCGGCGCGGGCGGCGGCGCTCTGGGAGGACGCGGCCACTGTACGGGCCTTCACGAAGCGTTTCCACGGCGTCATCTTTGCAAGAAGGGGTTACGGAAATGGGGATCGGGATTCGTGGATTCGAGGGTTGCCGGCACTGGAGCAGACGAGCCGGCGAAGCTTAAGGAGGAAGACTTAAATGGACCCACGAATTTTCATCGCAAACGGTTCCTACAAAAAACCGTGTGTGATGTTGTTAATATTTTTTATTAGCTATGAAAGACAAATTTGGAGTAAAGTGGCAACGGATGGTGTTTTAAATGTACAAGAAAATTTGTAGTACTAATACAACTGTCATGTCAAATTTTGAAAAATTTCAGGGGTCATTTGACCTTTTAAGACATTTAAGTGATTTTCTAGCCATTTAATGACCATAATTCAAATTTGAACTCCATGTACATGCAACAGCTAACCATAACGGTTTGAAAAGTCATATTTGTGTACTTGTGTGCGAGTTAATTCCATGTGTAGTAAATTGGAAGGAATTTTCAAACATATTGGTCTCACGGCTATGACACAATTAAGCATGGAGTGCCATGGCATTTAAATTCCAAAAAATTAAAAAAAGATCAGACGCACATGAAACCTTGCTTGATATAATGCCATGCCACTAAGATGATGTGGTAAAAAATTTGGCATGCTTGACAAAACTTTAGACAATCACTACTCACAAACTGGAGCAACTCACTAGAAGTCTCGTGGTTTCGAGAGGGAACAATGCATGTTTGATGACGAACGGGCGATAGCTTCCTCTTATGGGCTTCAATAAATTTCTACAATTAACGTGCACTAATATAATAGTCATGTCAAAATTTGGAAAATTTCAGGGGTCGTTTCAACTTTTTAAGACATTTAAGTGATTTTCTAGCCATTTAATGACCGTAATCCTAATTTGAACTACATCTATATGAAGTGGCTAACCATAACGGTTTGAAAAAAATATTTATTTACTTGTGCGCGAGTTAATTCCATGTGCAGTAAATTGAAACGAATTTTCAAATATATTGGTGTCACGGCTTGGACACATGCATGGAGTGCCATGGCATTTAAATTCCAAAAAATTAAAAAATCATCAGACGATGTAAATATCTGGTGTTCAAAAAAGAAAATGTAAAGATCTGGCAAGACAACTGGCCCCCACAAGATTGGCATTCTATTTCGCGCCTCGAGGTTTGGAAGGTGAGTGGCGCGGGTTATTAATTAGACATGGTTCTGTATTGAAAACCGTCAGCTATTAAGTTCACACACGGATTTTACTGCGGGAATCGTGTGTAATTCAAACTACAGTACTCGTAAATTTCGGCGACCGGCGTGTGTACTTTTCCCGTCGATCTAGATTCCGGCCGCCAATAAATACCACCTTGCTCACGTCGCCCCGCCTATATTCTCATCTACATCCTTCCCTCTCTCTGTCTCTCTCTGTCTCTCTCTCTCTCTCTCTCTCTCTCTCTCAAATATCGGTCATGGCGCCGCTGATCTGCCCACGCGCCGACGAGGAGGCGCCGTCCCCCGAGGATGCTCAGTCGAAGAGCAGCGACGAGGAGGACCCCTACGCGCCGCCGTACGAGGTTGCGCCGACTCCCCAACTTTGGAGTGGTTTTGGGGTCAGTACACTCATTGTCTATGGAAGTCGCTACCGCCGGCTGAGAAAGCCAGGAAAGCGGCGTTCAATAAGGAGATGGCAGAGGAGGAAGCCAGGTACCAGGCGGCCTGTGAAGCCCGTGATGCCGCCTGAAAAAAGAAGGCAGTGGAGCTTTGGGGGCGGGTGCGTCGTCATGCGGAGGAGGTGTACGAAGATGGGTACTTCGCAAGGAAGGTCAAAGGCGCTAGGCGCCTCATCGCTGTGTGGAGGTGGGCTGATAAGCTCCAGCGTGCCAGCAACGAGGAGCTCCGGTGGGCGCCCAACGAAATGGCAAGATTGTTCGTGCTCGTCCGCCTGCAAGAGGCAGATTGGTACGTCAAGCACTGCGAGGCGGAGGAGGCGGAATACTGCCTCCGCGCTGGGAAGACGCCGCGCACCAGGGAGCTGCTGGCGAGGGGCTGCCAGAATACTGCCCCCAGGAGGGATTATTAGTTTTAGTATTATTCATATTTAATTTTATGCATTGTACCTAGTAGTTTAGTATCATCACGTATATGTGATGATATTATATATATTCTGTGATGAACTAATGAACAATTAATATATATTATGAATTTTATTTTCTATCTATTTTTGTATACTAATTTGTATCTAGCTGTTATCATCCACATATACAGAATGGAAAGCATATATACACACATTGAAACAAAACATATAAGAATGGAATACATAGTATATACATTGAAACAGAGTAATAAACAGAGCAATATTATGATTGTTGTGAATACATAGCGATCCACGTCGAAATGACTCAACAAAATAAAACGCGTCCATGAGACCATGACCAGCAGCCCTTGCAAACGGTAGTTCTTGGCTCTATCTGAACTCGTGCAGGCGTTCGTCCAAGCGGTCGACACGCTCGCGGTACATTTGGAGCACGATCTCGAGCTCCAAGTTGGCTATTTCATCGGAGATCACCAGTTCGAGGATGCGATGGCCATGTTCCTCTACTGCGCCCAGGTGGACACATGGGCCAAGGAGGCGATCGAGCCTAGCGACCAGCGCATTGGCATCGAGTGGGCCGCGGACAAGGCGAACGGCGCGACCCATGCGAACGGCACGGCGGGCGTCCGGTGCAAGTACGACACGACCGGCCTCTGGTGCAAGTACGACGCAGAGGGCCTCTGCCCACTCCTAGTGAGGAATGGAGGTACTGACAGGACGTGTACCCAGCTGCGACGCCCTGTCGACAGCAGGCAAGCGCCGATGGATCCGCTCTTTCTGTGCGGCGCGCCGCGCCTCTTGCTCTGCGGAGCTCCAACGGTCTCGCCGTGCGGCGAGCCGCAGCCTATCGGCGCGGACGAGCCTAGCTTGCTCTGTGGCGCGCCATCGATCTTGTTGTGCGGCGAGCTGCAGCCTCTCGGCGCTGACATGGCTATCTTGATCTGCGGCGCTGAAGTGCCATGCGCCAAGGGTCTGCTCAACCCTGGCGATGACACGCAACACGGCGTCGTCCATCGCGTTGCCGGGGAGCACCTCGGCCTTGACGGGCCGTGGTGCCTTCTCGTTTTCCTCGTCGACGAGGTTGATGGCAGAGGCGGCATTTTGGTGTGCTACAGGCTACGCTTGTTGCCTCCGCGGGTCGCGCGCCGCTTAGGTTTTTGTGCAATATCGCTAGGTGGCGGGAAACCGGTGAGGAAATGGCAGGAAATGGTGGCGTGTTCATAAAACGTCATCAATTAATGAAAACTTAGCATAGAAGGAACATCGAGCTAGCACAAGAAGTAGATGATGATCAGATGATTGTTTATCCTACTTAATTATGCATGTAATAGTTAATTTGGTGTGTGGAAATGTCATGTGTGTATTAGCCACCTATGTAATTGGATGTTTGCCGCGTATTACACACATCTTGTTTATGTGAAATATTTCTGTTCTCTTGACTCAACACAAACAGTTTATCGGAATGAACTGTATGCCCTCCATTGCACATACCTTGATCTGGCTGAACCGTTTCTGTTGCGTTGCCTAATCGAAAACATTTCATCCGAGTGAACCCTATGCCGTATATCGCACACACCTTGATCTGGCTGACCGTTTCTTTTGTGCTGTCTAATCACAAACAGTTCATCCGAGTGAACTGTATGTCGTATATCACACACACCTTCATCTGGCTGCCCTTTTCTGTTTTTCCGCATCATCACAAACAGTTTATCCGAGTGAACTGTATGTCGTATATCACACACGCCTTCATCTAGCTGCCCGTTTCTTTTGTTCTGCCTCGTCGGAAACAGTTAATTCAACCGAACCGTATGCTCCGCATCGCACACGCAATCGCACATAGTTTCGTCAAAGGGTCTCTGATCGTAGTGTTACGTTAGCAGCATCCTGCAGTAGTGATATATGTATGCATGTATATATAGTGCTATATATATACATGCATGGTTCAAATTTGCAAGAGATGACATCCAAGTGTTTCATGCATTCATGCATGCATATATAGCTGAAATATATATGCTGAAATTTATGCATATCATGAGATTTGATTTTCAGTGACTTATTGTGTTCTCTGTTTTTATTTTGTTTTTCCAATCTAGCCATTTTGTCACTGTTTTTATAATCTATTAAAGTTGCAATAGTACTATTTATTAATAACATAGTGTTTGTAAAAATGTAGGCACGATCACCCAACCTACGATCATCCATATGGCGAGACCTTGAGCGAGGAGGGGCTGCCAGAGCTTCCGGTCTATATTGAGGTGCCGAAGACGCCCTCCTCTGACCACTTTACCGAGCACGAGGACTCTGATGGCTGGATTCGGCTCCACGAAGGGGCGGCCCTGCCCGCCAAGAAGGATGACGACGATGAGGACGACGATGATGAGGAGGAGGAGGAGGAGGACGACCAACAGGCGGTCAACAACAAGCGTCGTCACCCAGGCGATGGCCAAGAGGCAGGGGCATCAAAGAAGAAGAAGTTTTAGACGCGGCATCGATATCTCTTATGCTAGCTATATATATAGTTATATAGTTATGTACTAACTTTAATTCGAGGGTCCGTGTGATCGACAAGCATGTGTGGAACCCTGATCCAGTGCATTTGTGGACTTTTGCTTTCCTTTTGTGTTGCTAATAGTTGGCATGTGCGACTGTTTACTATTTTTATTTTTATGAATGCATGCAAATATTTCTATGTTTGTATGTGGGCATAGCTACTATAGCTAGCTAGTATATATATGTGAAGGTTAATGCAGATATGTATCACTACGGGAAACAGCTAATTTGCCGTCAGGGGGTGTCTTTGCCGTCAGCGTTTCATCGGGCAGACGGCAAAGAAAGGGTTTGCCGTCATCAGTAGACGGCAAAGAAAAACTGACGGTAAAATAAACTTTGCCATCTGCGAAAAAAATCACAGACGGCAAAGAGCTCACTTTGCCGTCTGCGAAAAAATCACAGACGGCAAAGAATCTTTGCCATCCGTGTTTGTTTGGAAAAGACGGCAAAGAATCTTTGCCGTCTGTGTTTTTTTGGCAGACGGCAAAGTGAGTCTTTGCCGTCTGTAAAAAAAATGCTGACGGCAAAGAGAAAACAAAGTCTCACGGATCGATGAGGTGGCAGGATCGCAGCCCCACCCCACCACTCTGCCTCTCGCTGATCTCTCCCTAGCCCGACCCCACCATGTTCTCTGCCTCTCGCACGATCTCTCTGTCCCTCATCCTCTCGCACGATCTCTCTCTCGTACCCCTCTCTCTCTGACGCGCACACATCCCACCCCCACCACCTCGCCTGCGTCCAGATCCACTCGCCGGCGCCACCAGCCGCGGCTCCTCTGGCCGGCGAACCTTCCACCACCGCCGCAGAACTCCGGCCACCCCTTCCTCTGCTCCGCCTCCTCTGGTCCCTTCTTCTCCTTCCTCTCCCGCTGCGACGCGCCACAAGGTCCGGCGCTGGAGCGGCGCGCTGGCGGCGGCGAGTGGCGCACTGGCGGCGGCCCGGGGGCGGCGCTACCAGAGCGCGGGCGCACTGCGCGAGCAGGGCGCGGGCGGGTGTGCCGCTGCGGGCAGGGCGGCCGGCGCGGGAGGCCGCTGCGAGCGACGCGCGGGCGGGCGGCGCGAGCATGGCACGGGCGAGCGACGGGCGTGCAGGCCGGGGCCGGAGGCCGCTGCGGGCCGGCGCAGGAGGCTGCTGCGGGCAGGGCGGCTAGTGTCTCCTCCCTCCAATTGGTGCTGCGGATCGGCGTGGGCAGGGCGGCCAGCGTCTCCTCCGTTTGGCTCCGACTACTACTGTGGACACGAAGAAGTAACAATGAACTGACGGACATGAACGGGGCATGAACGTGGAACGGACAGACACAAACAAACAACCATTTTTTTATAATAAGAAAATGTTTGCCGTCTGTGGGCCTGAGGGACGACGGCAAAGAGGTAATATTGCTGACGGCAAAGATACTTTTGTTTGCCGTCTGTGGGTTCAAGGGAAGACGGCAAATCCACAGTTTGGCTGACGGCAAATTCTTTGCCGTCTGACCGATGAAAAGCTGACGGCAAAGTATTCTTTGCCGCCTCGGCTTTGCCGTCTCTCTTTGCCGTCAGCTGGCTGTCGGCAAACTCTTTGCCGTCTGTAATTCAGTCTTTGCCGTCTATTCTTGCCAGACGGCAAACTGCCTGATTCTTGTAGTGTATGCAGGTTTGCATCGATACCCCACCCCGGCCCACCCAAACCCCCTCCCTCGCCTCGCACGCTTCCTGCCCGAAATAGTCATCGCACTCGAGAGCGTCAGTGTCACATTAATGCCCACCCGGTGCTGATACGACCTTTCACTGACGCCGGCATTTCAAAGAGAGCGTCATGACCATCGGCGAGATCCGTGCCATTACATGCATGCATGAGGAGGGTCGGAGATGCATGCATGCCATCAAATAACATAGAAAGAATTCCATGCATATCCAACATGCATGCATTTATCGATATATTAATAATTAGCCATGCATGCAGGGGCCGTCTAATATACATCTGTGTACATGAAAAGAAGATTCATAATGACACATCCCTTTGCCGAGTTTTGTCCGCATGCAACTCGGCGTTTACGTGTGTTTTTTCGTGCCGCGTATATACTCCAAAAGCACCAAGCTTCATTCTCAACCATCAATAATGCTCTCTCTTAGTGCAAATTTAAAGATATATCATATTTGGTTAAATAGGAAGTATGGGCCGACGGTGCTTTATGAAATGATGGAATAGGCAGTATGGACCGACGGATCTTAATCAATGAAATGATTCAAAAAATATTTCGATATAAATATTTCTCTAGCTTAACGAAATGATTCAAAAAGACTAGACCAATCAGCAATGCACTTAATGGGGAGTTGTTATTCTCGCGCGCGCGCTGGAACGCGCGATTTCCGACACGCCATAGTTGCCCTTTTTAGCAAG
Organism: Thinopyrum elongatum; assembly: GCA_011799875.1. Classification (NCBI taxonomy): domain Eukaryota; kingdom Viridiplantae; phylum Streptophyta; class Magnoliopsida; order Poales; family Poaceae; genus Thinopyrum; species Thinopyrum elongatum. The sequence continues at coordinate 25,330,225 of CM022302.1, forward strand.
TCTGGGTATATCGTTTTAGGTAAATCCGGCCCCACCCCGGGTCCCACCCGTTGAAATCAGGGGGGGTGGTGAGATTAAGTTTTACGGGAGAGAGAGAGTAGAGAGGGTCCAGCACTGTACGCGCACATGTGGGCTGAATCTTAAACGTGGGGGGGCCCATTTGTCGTTGGCTTCCGACAGCACGAGGGAACGAGTCGCTCGTTGCGACGCTCGCTCGCGAAGGAGCGTTTCTGCACTTAATGATAGATACCATCTGTAATTATGAATGTGAAAGTTAACTTTCATAATTACAGTGCTATCCACCACAAAGTGTAATGCTGACCGTAGCTTACTACATGTGGAAGAAACGACTATTTAAGCTGGTCCCGCCGTTCCTCAAGAAGCGATGTCGGACTAAACCACCAGCTATGTTTGGCTAGTTCTTCCCCTCGGTAACTCGGCAAAGCTATAAACCATGGAATTCCGATAAATTGTTTCAAAAAAGACTAGACCAGTCAGCAATGCTCACTTTGTGAGGGATACAAACTGTCACCACGAATCTTCTCTGCTTAAACATTTCATAGTGACAGTCATATCTTCCACAAAGGGTGCAATGATGACTGTAGTTTACTGATTGTGGACGACGCGGTAATTTAAACTGGTCCGGCCGCTCCTCAAGAAACAAGGTGGGACTAAACCACCAGCTCTATTTGCCGAGTTCTTTTCCTCACGAACTCGGAGAAGATATGCCCCCTCGAATTACATTTAAAAAAAAAGTAATAGAAAATGTTTACCGAGTAGCCGTCAGAAGGAACTCGGCAAATGAAGAGCGCCGTCACGGCTCCGACGCTTGCTGTAAGGCGTGGCCCACATGTCAGTGTTCGTCGAGTTTTTTTCGTCCAGAACTCGGTGAAACTGATATTTTGCTGAGTTTTTGTTTTTCCACGAGTCGTTTTTCATCAGAACCTGGCAAAGGAACCGCTCTCCTGAGTTATCACTGCCGAGTCCAATTTTGGATCAAACTCGGCAGACAAAATTTTGCCGAGTTCCCGATAGAATGAACTCGGCGAACTCTTAGAACTCGGGACAAAACCAGATTCTAGTAGTGAAGGTGTTTACCTTGCCAAGAGCTTGGACAGGGACGACTAGACTGGAGCTTGGTGTCAAGGCCGGAGTAGTATGGAGGCCGGATGTGCAGCACGATGGGAGCAGCAGATGGACGGGTGAAGGCCGACGATGCCGACGTTGGAGCAGGGTAACGACGATGGCTAACTTCCCTGCATGACGTCGGGAAGGGAGGCAACGGCGACGGCCAGTTGGGCAAGAGGCGGCGGTGGCGGTGATGGCGGTTGGACAAGAGGCGGCGGCGAGGAAACCTAGCACACGCACGAAGCAATGATGCATCGGGATAAATGGGCGATACCTGGGGTTATATTTTTCGCGGGCGGCATTTCTCTTGTAAAAACTGCCAACGCTGATGGCATAGAGATATACCGGTTCGATTTTTAATGGGCTGCGCTCGGGAAGCTGTTCCACGCTCGCTTCTCCCAAACGTGAGGGACGGGCTGTCACTGGAAATTAAGCCAAACACAAAAAAATGAGTACTTTTTGGCTCGAGCTTATTTCCCACCATAAGCCACCCATAAGCGAAAAAAAACTGAGCCTAAATCTACTCGAATATGTTAATGCAAAGACGGACTAACTAGGAAATTAATAACCTATACTACATATGACTCGAACTACTACACCGACACGCACATAGACTAGTACTAGTATATCTAACATATAAAACCAGGTATGCTACCCGCCATTCTAGCGATCCCCTGGGGCGTTTGCTTCATGGGCCGTTAGATGAATTCGTTGTCGTACAGTTTTTACAGCTGGCAGCCAGTCAACCGTCAATCCATATTTCACGCTCACATCTTCTCCAACAGCCAATGGTGGGTGGGCCTTATTAGGCATGACTCCAGATAATGAGGCTGTTTGCCTATGTGTGGACGTGAGCCGGGGTTTCCCAGCTGCAGTGAAAACCTAAATCTCACCGAGGCGAAAATATCCCAGCCGCCTTGTCTCTTCCCAACCCGCCGCCTCCGCTCTCCCGCTCCATTGCCTTTGCCCTCAGCCCCTCACCCCGCGGGTGCGCTCGCCTCCACACGCTGGCCTTCCGCGTGTATCCTCCTCTTCCTTCATGACTGCACGCCTCGCCTCGCCTCACCAGGCCCCACCAGCAGCAGCCTAGGATCTAGGGTGGGGGAGACCAAGGAGCCGTATCCGGCAGCCAGGGGGGAGGGGTCCAAGGCCAAGCCTTCGCAGCCGTCAGCGTTGACAGAAGTGGAGGTGGATCAGATCCCCTAGGTCACTGGCGGTTGGTCAAGGACAAGCTTGCCCGGGTCGTCATGGCCGGCAACGGCAAAGCAGGAAGGCGGAGGTGTGGTGGACAAGGACCCCATGGCCACCTTCGCTGAGAGTGTCCGCATCTTCATCCACTACTTCTCCACCACGTTCGAGCCTTCGGCCTTGCATCTCCTTGTTCTAACTCAACCCCCGTTTTTGCTATGTTTATGGGAGTAATCCTTGTTGTTTTGATGCAGTTTTTTAGGTAATCTGGTTGACGAATTTGATGCTTGTGTGAAATATTTGGGGTTTCTTCGGGGGAGAAAATAGTGGTAGTTAATTTATTGACATTAGTTAGCCTGCTGGTGTAGCATCTGCATTATTGAGGTGTTTAGCTAATTGCTCTGTTCTTTGGTTGAGGGGAGGACCGTCGAAGAGCATAATGTTAGGCTCCTCCCACTGATGTGATGTTTATGGGATGATCATAGTAACATGAGTGTGCTCTTATTTGCAGGGCAGACCTACGACATGTGTGCAAGGACAGAAATATACATAAGATCAACGCTGACGACGTCTTCAAGGTGCTTGATGGGATTGAGTTCCTAGGGTTTTTAGAGCCCCTGATCAAGCATTTGAAAGTCGTGTGGTTGTCTACTTGTCTCCTCCATTTTGTTACAGTCTGTAGTTATTGCTCGGTTGTGGCCATCAAGCATGTGTTCTTTGAGTTTAGATGTTGGACAGATAAATAATTCTATGAGAAAATGCAAATGAAAGGTGCAGTAGCTCAGTGCTTTAGGTTGTTGGCGAGAATGTGGGAGCATAGATAAATAGAAGTTGTCAACCACAATGGAAGTTCATTAGCTCTTTATATCCTTTTGAACAAGGGATTACATGAATATGGGATTCTTTTTCCTGTAGCGAATAGCTATTGTGTTTAGACGCAATCATGTTAAAAAGAACATTCAGCTTTATTCAATTTCATTTGATCCTTTCTGCAATCTTTAGAAGCAAAAATGCAGCCCGGAGCAAAATGGATGAAACTGGATCAAGAGGCAGTGCCACATGAGCAAAATGGTGCAACCGATGAAGCCAGTGTGGACGACGATTAATTTTTCTGGCCTTGTGGTCGGCTGATTCTGAATCATATTAATGGGTGAACTTTCTCATTATCTTTTTTCCAGAAACTGTAACATAATTGCTTAAGCTGACATTTTGGTAATTGTGTAAGCTGAACCATGATGCTAATCAGAACAACTTGCTCTCTTTTCCCCCCATGTGATTACATCTTGGTAGTTGCATAACCTAAACCATGACGCTTTCTTGTTGCAGCTGTTGTATCTAACAATTTTGTGAGATAATGTAGTTAAGCTTAGTTTCTTCTGATTCAACAAACAGAGATTGGTAGTTGCATAAGCTAAACCATGATGCTTTCTTGCTGCTGGTGTACTCTCTAATGGAATTGTGGGATAATTTAGTTAAGCTAATCTATTGGTATGCACTCTCAAAAATCAGAGGAGCCATTCAGAAAAAGGTAGGGTGCTATTAGAAATTGTTAACGTATTCCTTTTGTATAGATGGCTTTGTATAGGCATATGATCACCTACCGGATATGTTCTGAATGGGTAAGGGATCCTCTTGATCTTTCTTGATGATCAAGCATTGTAACCTATATATGTGATTATCAAGCCGCCCTATGAGAGGCGTGCATTACACAAATACACAAGTTTACTTGGTATCAGACAGAACCATCGATCCGGCCTCACATCCACTCGACGCCCGCCAGCCTCGATCCGATCTCGCCAGCAGCCCTCCCTATGTCAGCAGCTGCAGGCTTCCCCGCTGGCTAGGCAGCACACCGGGGATGGCCTCCTTGGCCCACGACCCCAGGCACTCCCACCCGCGCAGGCCTTCACGTCTCTGGCCCCTCTGCATGGACAGGCGTTCGGCACCAACCCACCGCCGATTCCCGGCTATGGCGGCTCTCCGTCTTGGGACTGCACCGCGCTGTTGGCCGCCCTCAGCAACGCCGCCAGCCCCTCGACTGTTGGTGAGTGGGTCATGGATTCCAGAGCAACCGCACACATGGCCTCCAACCCCGGTATGCTTCAACACCTAGTTCCCTCTACTTCTTCTTCCATTGTTACCGTGGGCAATGGCTCCACCTTGCCCATATCTCACATTGCTCACACGTCCATACCCACTTCCGCTCGCACACTCTTGCTTCACAATATTCTACTTGTTCCTCACATTGTCAAAAATTTACTCTCTTTTCGTCGTTTCACTATTGACAATCTTTGTTCTATAGAATTTGACCCGTTCGGTTTTTCTGTGAAGGATCTTTGCACCAAGGCCGTGATCCTTCGCTGCAATAGCCAAGGAGATCTCTACATCTTCCCATCATCCGTCGTCAATCACCACGCCCATGGACCTCTCGCCACCACCTCCACCGAGCTTTGGCATCGCCGTTTAGGACATCCAGGACGTGACGCCATGTCCCAACTTAATAAACAGTCTTTTGTTTCTTGTAATAAGGCAGCTTCATGTGTTTGTCATGCTTGTCAACTTGGCAAGCACGTGCGCTTGCCCTTTGCTAGGTCATCTTCAATAAGCGTCAAACTTTTCCAATTAATGCATTGTGATCTTTGGACATCTCGAGTTTTAAGTAATTCGGGCTTTAAATATTACCTCATTATTGTTGATGATTTTTCACATTTTATGTGGACTTTCCCTCTCCGTCAAAAGTCTGACACCGCTGCCACACTCCTCAATTTTGTCGCTTATGTTCGGACACAATTTTCTCGTCCCCTTGTTGCCATGCAAGCTGACAATGGCACCGAGTTCATCAACTCCACGGTCACCACCTTCTTCTCCTCTAACGGTATTCGTCTTCGCTTCTCGTGTCCTTACACTTCTGCTCAAAACGGCAAGGCCGAACTTGCCATTCGTACGATCAATGACGTGGTCCGGAGCCTCCTTTTTCAGTCATCAATGCCACCCTCCTATTGGGCAGAAGCCCTTGCAACAGCCACCCACCTCGTCATCATACGTCCTTCCCAAGCCATAGATTTCGCTATACCCTATATCCGCTTATACGATTCTCCACCGGATTACGCAACTCTTCGTGTCTTCGGTTGTCTCTGCTACCCCAATCAATCCGCCACTGCCAAAAACAAACTCTCTCCTCGATCTGTCGCGTGTGTGTTCCTTGGCTATCCTAGTCAACACAAAGGTTATCGTTGTCTCGACCTCGCTACCCGACGAGTCATTATTTCTCGTCACGTCACTTTTGACGAACATGTTTTTCCTTTCAGTCGTATCAATGATCACCCAAAAACTACACTAGCTGATCTAGATTTTCTACTACACCTAGGGGCCACACAACATGCACCCGCCCAGACCCAACCCGTTATGCATGCATACCCGTTCCCAGCCATGCATGGTGGCACTCCACCTTTCCCCACGTCGGCCCGTGCAATCTCTCCCCCGCCCACCCCGCATGCAGCCCCGTCACCCACCATGCTTACTGGCTCTCCGCCTTCCACGGCGTCTCCGGCTCCCACCAGCCCACCTGGCCAGACGGCTTCCTCTTCTACAACCGTCAACTCCCCCACATCCTCCGTGTCTCCCGACTCGTCGCCTGTAACATCCCAAATTTTTAATATGGAATGTTATACATAGGTCATCATATGCATATCATATTTTATTTGCATTTCGTTTGTGATCCTAAAAATCCTAAGCAACTCAAGGACCCACGGAGAGAGTTGGGGATTTCATTTTTTTTTCATATTTGAATTTTTCTCAAATTTGAAAAGAGGACCATTTTGGTTTTAATAATTTTTCTCTCCAAAATATTTTCCAATATAAAAAATAAAAGAGAGGAGATAAAATGACTTCTCCAAAATAAAAGAAATATTGGAGGAAAAATGTTAAAATGAAATAAATAATTTTATTTGGATTCTATTGCTATTTTATTTGAATTAGAAAAATATGCATTTTTGAAAATTGCATTTTAGGCCAGAAAAATGTTCACTTTGTTCTAAATATTTTACTTAGACGGTGAAAATTGTTTTTGGAATTTTTAGAATTTTTTTTATATGTTAATAGGATTTTTCTTTGGCAGATTTATTTATTAAAAAAAAACTCCCGCCGAACTGGGCCGGCCTCGCTAGCGCCAGGCCAAGGCCCAGCTGCATCTCGTCCCCGCGCCGCGCGCCGTGTCGCCGCCGGACTCCGGAGGAGTCCGGGCACGCCCCGCCCCGCCGCCCTTGCCCCTCCCCCAAGCCGTCTCGCCCCCTCCCCTCCTTAAATACCGGGACCCGACCCCCCATCCACCTCCTCATCGCCGCCGCCACCAGCAGCAGCAACAGCCGCAGCCGCCGCCGCCTGCGCCGCGCCGCCGCATCCTCCCGCTGCAGCGCCGCCGCCCGCGCTAGCCGCCGCCGCCGCCCCGCATCCCGCGCCGCCCGCGCTAGCCGCCGCCGACCCGCCGGTTTTTTTTGAACCGGTAAAGACCGTCGAACCGTCGCCCCGGTTTTCTTTTCTGTTTTTTTTCGTTAGATCGGTTTTGTTTTTTTAGGGTTCACTAATTAACGAACGTTCACCCGAACATCTCTGTTAGTGAACATTTTCACCCGTTTGTCCCTGATAGCGAACGTTCGTTAGTTAGGTTCTTTTTTTCTGTTTTATTTTCGCCAGGGACCCATCTGCGATTGTTTTTATCATAGATTAGCCCCTGATCTTCAAACCCTCGCAACTTTTCAACCGTTTGTCCAAATCCAGTGAAACCAACGCCAAAATCTTCGTCTCGAACCTCTCTTTCTGGTTAATCAACTTGAACATGGTTTTGACAATTTAAAATTTGGTTTCAAGCAGATTTGAATTCGAAGTTCTTTTGACCGTAGTTTCAGTTCCGTAGCTCTGATTTGTTTGATTCTTTTTGCAAATCGAAGCTTTTCAGTTGAACTTTCAGATTTGATCTTTCTCATCTGAGTTTTACCCTTGCATCTATGCTTGAGTGCTTATGTATGCTATTGTTGGTTTGCGATAGAATTCCCGGAGTGCGAAGCGTGCTACTACGAGTCTCTAGGGTTTGCAGATCGTCCGCAAGGCAAGTAACACATTGATCATACTTCCTTATTACCCAGTTTTTATGCGTTAGTTACAATCCTCAAACATCGCATGATTAGGATGTGATTTAACTTGTGGGTATTGGGAAGTAGATGATGAGGTAGAACCTATTGCCCTTTATTATCAAACCTTGGGTGTTACTTCTACGTTATGCTTATACTGCTTTGCTATGCTTGTAGACGTGGTTTGGTTTGAGAGAATTCATGAAAGATGTGAGCGCTTGTATTTAATTACTAAGGGAAACTTAAGGTGGCTACTTTAATACACATCTGGGTGGATTGGTTCGGGCACCCTGGGGATACCAGTGGATTGCCTGGACACCTGGGGAATCCAGTATTGTCCTAGGAGATCCCGGGGTTACCGTGTGATCATCCTATGGTTTGCCACCCAGGCTCAAAGGGATCATAAGATTATTCAAGCTAGAAACTTACGTGTGCAGCCACAAGCCATTATGGGCTCTGGCATAGTTGAGTATGTTGTGTGACCTCTTTCAGTGGTAAACTAGCAGATGTAGGGGATGTAGGTGGTACGGTTTACCTGTCGAAAGAGTTAATGCTTCTGAAAGACTGTGTCTCGGTCATCCGTTTCTCAAACACCATGTAGTGCGAGAAATCCAACGGAGGAGATCGAGTCTTGTGGGGAAAAGTGCGCAAACCTCTGCAGAGTGTACAAACTAATCATGGTTAGCCGTGTCCCCGGTTATGGACATCTTGAGTATCTGGTTCTTGGATTATCATCTTGATCTCATCACTCTTAATTAATTTGATTGGGTTGTTAACTTTTAATTGGGATTGAGTTGGGGTTACCTTCTCAATGTTTTCAACACACTCAGTAGTAAATAAAATATATTCCTTTGTTGTAGGGAAAAATTGGCTTTATGCAAAATTAAACTTAGAGCCTCCACCAGCCATATATGCATGTAGTGATAGCATTTACTTTGTTCATTGCTCTATAGTGTTATCTTGCCAGCATATTCCATGTGCTGAGACGTTTCGGGCTGCAAAATATCATGTTGCAGACTTTTCAGACGAAGAGTAAGGTGCGCTAGGTCGTTGTCGTGCACTCAGCTATGCCGTTGGAGTTGATGGACTCATTTACCTTCGATGCTTCCGCTGTTATCTTATTTAGATGGCCTTAAGCCATATTATTGTAATAAGTTCTCTTTTGAGACATTCGATGTAATAAGTGTGTGATTGCACTCTGTTATAAATCCTTCAAGTACTGTGTGTGTCAGCATTACCGATCCAGGGATGACACTGATGCACAGAGACTTCGATCCATTCGGGTCGGGTCGCTACAAAGATGGTATCAGAGCACACGCTGACTGTAGGACATGACCACTAGGAAAAGCCACAGGATACTGTTCTCTACTCATTTCTAACTCTTCCCCATTTCTAATCTATAGATGATGGACTCAAGGAACAAGTTTGCACAACCGGATGACGACACCCCTTTTGGACGACACTTGAGGGAAGTTACTAGGTACCTGAACATCGGTCTACCAAGCTTCACGGGAACCTTCACTTCAACCTTACTAGAAGAGGAGAGCTGGACGATTCGAGTTCAAGTTCCAGGAAGGACATTCACGCCAGTTACTGAGCCCATAGAGTTTTCCTTTGATGCACCAACCTGGAGTCTAGGAAATAGCATGGCAGCCCACATCGCCATGGGACGCATCGGCGAAGTTTATCACGAGGATCTTAAGGACACCATCTACCAGATATGTGGGCACCGAGATGAGCAATGGGAGATGATCAGCACCAGGAGGGACAGGTCCATTGCAGCTTTCATCCAGGAGTTAAACCAGCACATTCGTCGCCAGGAGAACCAAATGTGCGCAAGCATGATAGATTTGAAGAAGGTGATGACCAGGAATGTGGAGCTAGAAGAGGAACTCAAGTCTACACGCGATGGATACGAGGAGGAAATCTCAATACTAGTGGAGAAGAATGACGACCTGACGATGAAGCTAGGAGCATTCATGGGAGACCCCGCGCCAGGAGGAGATGACGACCATCCCGACGACATTCGTTCTGAAGACTACATCATCATCAACGACATCTGTGTTGAAAAGGTGTTGAAAAGGTTCAACATGGAGAACTCCAAGAAAGGCCTACTCCCCATGTCACCTAGCACAGTGCTTTGCAAGAATCAGAGTCCTCGAACTCTCGATGAGCGAGTACAAATGAATGATGTTCCATATGCCTCGGCAGTTGGTTCTATTATGTATGCCATGCTATGTACAAGACTGGATGTTTCCTATGCGCTAAGTGTTAGCAGCCGGTACCAAAGTGATCCAGGATTGGAACACTGGGCCGCAGTCAAGGGTATTCTTAAGTACCTCAGACGGACCAAGGATTTACTCCTTGTGTACGGAGGTGATGAAGAGCTCATTGTAAGTGGTTACACTGATGCAGGCTTCATGACTGACCCAGATGACTTCAAATCTCAATCAGGCTATGTTTTCATGTTGAACGGTGGCGCAGTTGATTGGAAAAGTTCCAAACAAAAGACTGTGGCGGATTCTACGACGGAGGCGGAGTATGTTGCAGCTTCAGAAGCCTCCAAGCAGGCAGTATGGATCAAGCAATTTCTTGAAGACCTTGGTGTGGTTCCAAGTGCTCTGGACCCGATGGAGATCTATTGTGATAATAGTGGCGCCGTGGCTCAGGCAAGGGAGCCAAGTTCGCACCATAAGACAAGACATATTCAACGCAAATATAAACTCATTCGACATCATGTCGAAGAGGGTTTAGTGAATGTACGCAAAGTTCACACGGATCTGAATGTGTCAGACCCGATGACAAAGCCTCTACCACGAGCAAAGCATGAGCAACACCGGATAGCCATTGGTGTTAGGGAAGCCATGTAACTGGATTATGACTCTAGTGCAAGTGGGAGTCTGTAGGAGATATGCCCTAGAGGCAGTAATATCGGTTATTTTGTATCTCCTGGTTTGTAATGAAAGTTTATGTTCCATGCTATAACTGCAATGATTCTCGAGTCTATAATAAAACGAGGCTTGGAGGGAAACTCATGTGCACGTGTGGGATAATAAACGGAAAAATGTATTCCTGGTCAAGCCTCTCTGACTGGCTCGAGTATTGCATGATGATCCTGTTTTCCTGATCATGGGCATGTCTATGCCGGCAATTTTGAGGGCACAAATTGTTGGTAGAACACTTGTGTTGAATCGACCCAAATTGATGTTATGCTATGAGATGCATTCGTCACAAGTTAATGGTTTATAACACAGAGAAGTTAATGGTTGCATAATTCCTTAGACCATGAGAGTATCAAGTTCCTTCATACTTGCTTCGTGAACTTTGGGGTTTGTTAAACATCATCCGTAACTGGGTGGCTATTACGGCGGCTTACGGGTTCACAGAAAAGTATGGCAAGTAACGAGATAGCTCAAGATTGGGTTTTGCTCCTCCGACGATGGAGAGATATACTCGAGCCCTCTCGGTGCTACGGTATCCATCATCGTCTGGCCAGACACCTTGTGATTTGATCACTGGGATGCCGGAACACAGAAACGAGAAAAGAGAACAAAACCGGTAACGAGGTAACTTGCATGATGGACAAATTGTTGATCCACAGGAATGCAATAAATCTAACCTCGGGTGTTTGTGACATATCGCGAAGCAACAGGAATAGCACACGGCAAATGGAGGTTCACTCGAATATTCATTCGTGTGGGTATAGGGGTCAATATGGGTGTCCACGGCTCCGATGTTGATCATTGATCGGAAGGGGTTCCAGGTCATGTCTATACTTCACCGAACCTATAGGGTCACACGCTTAAGGGTCATCTATCTGCTGAATACTAGACAAGGAGTCTGAGAGAAAATCACCGAAAAAGTTTCGGACAGCGGAAAGGTTCCGAAAAGAGGTCACCGGATGAGTTCCGGTGAAACTGAAAAGTTGTTTCAGAGGGTACCATAAAGTCAAATTGTTTTCGGCACATGCCTGATAATTCTTGGTGGGTGCTAGAATCATTCTGGAAACTTCTGGGAATTTTCTGGAAGAAAAACCGGAAATGTTTCGGAGCTGCCGGAACCGCTTCAGATGCTTTTCGCAGATGAAAATCACTAATCTGGAATTGTTCCAGAACGCGTTGAAAATTATTTTAGTGGGTACTGGAATTGTTCTAAGACCACATAAATATTTTCAGTTCGAACGGACGCTGAAAAATGTCGTCGTGAATAGTGAAAGTGCTTTTTGGATAATTTTTTGGAAGCCACCTTTTAGGGCTTTTGCTAAAGGCTTCTAGAAGGGCTTGGGGGGCCATGAGAGCCCTCATGGGGGGCCCCCCTAGGGGTGGCCGGCCAAGGAAGGGGGAGCTCCTTGGAGCTCCACATGGCATCCCAAGTTTACCCTTATGCCCATGAGATGTGACCTAATGCGTGGGTTTTTGGTAATTAGTGGAGGAGCCCTACCCCTTGGCTTTCCTATAAATAGAGGAGATGGGGGCTGCCATCTCTTCATCCTTGCTCTCATACACATGCCATGCATTATCTGGCTTCTTCTCTCCCTCCCACGAAAAGAGTTTCGTAGAGCCGAAAGGCTGTCTGGGTTCCGGCAGGAACTAGTTCTGGACGGCGAAGCCCTGCCGGATAGCTGACACCGTATGTGTGCAACCCCGTAGAGAGGTCGTAGTTTCGGTCTTTTGCCCAAGGGGCTGTTCGAGTGTCCTCCCGAAGGGCTGTCCGAGTCTCCGTTCGAGTTTCGAGGGTCCTCCCGAAGGGCTGTCCGCGACATCGTCCGGGGGACTGTCCGACCGCCTCCCGAAGGGCTGTCCGACGAGGGAGTACATCCTCGCGGTTGGGAGGTTGTAAATCCTAGCTGCGGGGATCTGGACCAACGATCACCACCGACTCTTCTTCCGCTGCGCTTCGAGTCGGTATGGATCAGATCAAACCTTGTATGCAGTCTCCATAGTGGTTCTGGGCGTGCTTGCTATACCGAAAATTTTTGTTTTCTATCGCGTTCCCTTACAGTGGCATCAAGAGCCGTGCTATGCGTAGATGCAGGTTACGATCTAGAATACATGGAGATGTATGGGTATTGCATAATATAATTAGGTAGTAGATGAGATCTATTGCTGAAAATTATTTATGCGGGTGACAGATGAAATCTGTTACCTGACGTTCTTGTTGCTTCCCTAGAATTTGCGTTTGCTCAATCTCGAGACAGCATGGTGGAATTTGACAAAGTTCTGGCAATCCGTGATCCTGATTGATCATGGAAGTGCTATCAGTTCTTTGGGTTCTGCCATAGTCAAAAGAAAGATGAAATTCGCAGATGAAAGGGCATTGCAGATATGATCTGCACGGGGGTCATGCGTATGACGAAGTTCAGTATGGGGCTCGAGATTTGATTATCTCGTGTTTCATACACCCCGAGATGTTAATCTAGCAACTTGAATAATCATACTTGATGATAAAACATTGGTAGCTGTGGTTTGAGTAAAAACCTTAGAAGCCACGTAAAATAAAATTTTGCATAAACCGATTAGAGGCGTCTAACTTGGTTTTGCAGGATGGTTTGCATGTGATGTGGTATAGCAATGCTCATATTCAATTTGATTATGTATGAGATGACTATATGATGTAATTAACAAGACCTGCGTGTCATGATTTGGCATGATGGCTAGAGCCATATGATTGCACTTTAAATGACCTGCGTGTCAACCTTAAGTAATGCATTTATTTTATCCTGCTATGGAGATAGCAATATTATCTGGTGCATCGACAAGGTGGTGGCAATCTTCGCGAAGGTGAACACCGAGGCAAATGCCGAAGACGAAGAAATGAAAGACTTCTCCGTCAGAAGGGGCTATACCATATCATGCTATTATGAATTGCCTGAGATGTTTATCCCTCTTGATGCACCCTTCTTGATTGCGCGGTAGTCACTTTTATTAGGGTGATCTCTCACTAAAAATATCAAGTAGTTAGTGTTCTCCCAAGTGTAGCACCGTCACGGCACCTAACTTTTCGGGGTGCGCCATGCTAACATGGGTACGAACGATTAGGGATGTGGGATGTGTGAGGCGGTTGAGTTAAGACCTCGCAGCGAGATCACTTGGTTGTCTTGACGTTCAGGCATGAAAGTCATGAGCTCGGAACACACGCATCGAAAGATGAACAAGAGTCACATAGAGATGTGATCGGCAAGTTTGCCTAACGATTGAAGTTCTCGTCATTAGTGATGCTCACCATCAATGGCGTTGAATTGAAAATTGTGTCTTGAATCACTCATAATCAATTATGAGAGATATTGATTTGAGTGGGAGCACTTTAGAATAAATTTGTTTATTCACTAGTGCAATATCATTATGAACAAAAGTCTAAAGTGAAAACTTGTGTTTTCCGTTGTAGATCAAATGGCTCACAACACCGCGTTCAACTTAGGCCCGATGTTAGAGAAAGAGAAGTTAACTGCGACTGGAAACAACTATGCGGACTGGGTCCGCAACCTGAGGATTGTCCTCAGGAGCACTAAGAAACTGTATGTGCTTGAAAATGCTCTTCCAGCTAAACCGGCGGCAGAGGCCCCGAAAGATGAACAAAATGTCTGGGCCACTAAGGATGATGATCATAACTTAGTGCAGTGCCTCATGCTAGCTTGCATGAGTACAGACATTCAAAAACGTTTTGAATTCCATAAACCCCATGATATGATCCGGGAATTGGATGCTCTGTACAAGGAAACCGCAAAGTCTGAACGATTTGATATCATGAAGGCTTTGATGGATTTCAAGATGGCTGAGGGTAGTTCAGTTGGCGAACACGTGGTCAAAATGATTGGCTATGCTGAAAGGCTTAAAACCCTAGAATTTCCACTTCCACCTGGCCATACGATGGACATGTTGCTTTCTTCACTCCCCCCGTCTTACGAAGGTTTTGTATTAAACTACAAAATGAGTGGGATGGAGAAGGAACCGGAAGAGGTGCTCGCCATGCTGAAAACTGCAGAAGGAGGACTGCGGAAAAATCGCAAGCAAGTGTTGCTTGTGAATAAAACCGCCAGTTTCAAAAAGAAGAAAGGCAAGCCAAAGAAGGGCAAGGGCGCCGGTAAGACCGGCTCCCAAAGCAACTCTAAGGGTGGAGCCAAGAATGAAACTGAGTGCTTCTACTGCAAGGGCACAGGACACTGGAAGAGAAACTGCAAGAAGTATCTGGAAGATAAGAAGTCTGGGAAAACCGGAAAAGGTATAATTGTTATACAAGTTAATGTCATTGACGTTTTGCTTGCTAGCAAAAATTCTAAGTCTTGGGTATTTGATACCGGATCGGTTGCTCACATTTGCAACTCGATACAGGGGCTTCAGAAGGTGCGCAAGCTGGCAAAGAATGAAGTCGTAATGCGCGTCGGGAACGGCGCTGGGATCGCCGCTCAAGCCGTCGGCATTATGCCTCTACGTCTCCCTTTAGGATTTATCTTAGAACTAAGTAACTGTTATTTTGTTCCACTGTTGTGTAGAAACATTATCTCCGGATCATGTTTAGTACTCGATGGGTATTCGTACAAGTCTGAGAACAATGGTTGTTCACTTTATTGTAAGGATATGTTTTATGGATTTGCACCCATTGTTGGGGGCCTTTTCATACTAAATCTTGAATGTGGAAATGATGTCTTTAACGTGAATGCTAAACGCCTTAAGAAGGCTGATACCACCACCACTTTCTTGTGGCACTGTCGGCTTGGCCACATCGGAAAGAAACGCATGCAAAGACTCCATAAAGATGGAGTTTTACCGTCCCTTGATTTTGAATCATTTGACACATGTGAAGCTTGCTTGATGGGGAAAATGACCAAGACGCCGTTCACGGGTCATCCTGAACGGGCGGGTGAATTGTTGGAAATAATACATAGTGATGTATGTGGTCCAATGAACACGGCCGCACGGGGTGGGTATTTTTACTTCGTGACTTTTACTGATGATTTAAGTCTGTATGGCTATATCTACTTGATGAAGCATAAGTCGGAAACCTTTGAAAAGTTCAAAGAATTTCAGAATGAGGTAGAAAATCATCGTGACAAAAAGATTAAGTTTCTGTGGTCTGTTCGCGGAGGCGAGTATCTTAGTCATGAGTTTGGCCAACATCTGAGTGACCGTGGAATCGTTTCACAGCTTACGCCTCCCGGAACTCCACAGAGAAACGGAGTATCGGAACGACGTAACCGAACCTTGTTGGACATGGTAAGGTCGATGATGTCTCTTACAGATCTACCGATATCTTTTTGGGGTCACGCACTACTTACTGCCGCTCACACACTTAACAGAGCACCGTCTAAGTCTATTGAGACGACACCATACGAGTTATGGCATGGGAAGAAACCCAATTTGTCGCATCTCAAAGTTTGCGGTTGTGAAGCTTACGTAAAACGTTTACTACCAAGCAAACTTGATCCCAGATCAGACAAATGTAACTTTGTAGGTTATCCGAAGGAAACCTTTGGGTATTCCTTCTACCACCCATCCGAGGGCAAAGTGTTTGTCGCAAAAACCGGAATCTTTCTCGAGAAAGAGTTTCTCGCTAAAGAAGTGAGTGGGAGGACAATACAACTTATTGAGATTAGTGAATCTTTGGCAACCGTTGATATGGCTGAGGAACCGGAAGAAATTCAGCTAATTATCCCTACAACTGAACCGGAAGTTGTCGCATATGATGCGGAAACTTCAGACAATGTTGTAACTGAACCGCGCAGATCAGGCAGGTCTATCCAGCCACCTGAGTGGTTTCATAACAAAATCTTCATTCTTGAAGACGATGAACCTACGCACTACAAGGAAGCGATGGCGGGGCCTAGCTCAAAAGAATGGCACAAGGCCATGAGATCCGAAATGGAATCCATGTACGAAAACCAAGTTTGGAACTTGGAAGAACTTCCAGAAGGCGTAAAGCCGATTGGTTGTAAATGGATTTTCAAAAGGAAGACGGACGCGGATGGTAACATTACTATCCACAAAGCTAGACTTGTCGCGAAAGGGTTCACGCAAGATCCAGGAGTGGACTGCGATGAGACTTTCTCGCCCGTAGCTATGCTTAGGTCTGTTCGGATATTACTAGCAATTGCTGCTTATTTCGATTATGAAATATGGCAGATGGATGTCAAAACGGCTATCCTAAATGGAAACCTCAAAGAGGATGTATACATGATACAGCCAAAAGGTTTTATCATTCATGAGGATGCTGGAAAGGTATGCAAACTTCAGAAAGCCATTTATGGTCTAAAGCAAGCGTCAAGGAGCTGGAACATTCATTTTGATGAAGTGGTCAAAGAGTTTGGCTTCATCAGGAATGATGAAGAATCTTGTGTTTACAAGAAGTTTAGTGGGAGCGCAAAAGCATTTCTAATCTTGTATGTGGATGACATATTGTTGATTGGAAATGACGTGAATTTTCTTAGCGAAATAAAAGATTCATTGAAGAAAAGGTTTTCAATGAAAGACTTAGGCGAAGCGGCATATGTATTGGGCATCAGAATCTATAGAGATAGATCAAAACGCCTGATAGCGCTTAGCCAAAGCATGTACATAGACAAGGTGTTGAAATGGTTCAACATGGAGAACTCCAAGAAAGGCCTACTCCCCATGTCACCTGGCACAGTGCTTTGCAAGAATCAGAGTCCTCGAACTCTCGATGAGCGAGTACAAATGAATGATGTTCCATATGCCTCGGCAGTTGGTTCTATTATGTATGCCATGCTATGTACAAGACCGGATGTTTCCTATGCGCTAAGTGTTAGCAGCCGGTACCAAAGTGATCCAGGATTGGAACACTGGGGCGCAGTCAAGGGTATTCTTAAGTACCTCAAACGGACCAAGGATTTACTCCTTGTGTACGGAGGTGATGAAGAGCTCATTGTAAGTGGTTACACTGATGCAGGCTTCATGACTGACCCAGATGACTTCAAATCTCAATCAGGCTATGTTTTCATGTTGAACGGTTGCGCAGTTGATTGGAAAAGTTCCAAACAAAAGACTGTGGCAGATTCTACGATGGAGGCGGAGTATGTTGCAGCTTCAGAAGCCTCCAAGGAGGCGTTATGGATCAAGCAATTTCTTGAAGACCTTGGTGTGGTTCCAAGTGCTCTGGACCTCGTGGAGATCTATTGTGATAATAGTGGCGCCGTGGCTCAGGCAAGGGAGCCAAGTTCGCACCATAAGACAAGACATATTCAACGCAAATATAAACTCATTCGACATCATGTCAAAGAGGGTCTAGTGAAAGTACGCAAAGTTCACACGGAACTGAATGTGTCAGACCCGATGACAAAGCCTCTACCACGAGCAAAGCATGAGCAACACCGGATAGCCATTGGTGTTAGGGAAGCCATGTAACTGGATTATGACTCTAGTGCAAGTGGGAGTCTGTTGGAGATATGCCCTAGAGGCAGTAATATCGGTTATTTTGTATCTCCTGGTTTGTAATGAAAGTTTATGTTCCATGCTATAACTGCAATGATTCTTCAGTCTACAATAAAACGAGGCTTGGAGGGAAACTCATGTGCACGTGTGGGATAATAAACGGAAAAATGTATTCCTGGTCAAGCCTCTATGACTGGCTCGAGTATTGCATGATGATCCTATTTTCCTGATCATGGGCATGTCTATGCCGGCAATTTTGAGGGCACAAATTGTTGGTAGAACACTTGTGTTGAATCGACCCAAATTGATGTTATGCTATGAGATGCATTCGTCACAAGTTAATGGTTTATAACACAGAGAAGTTAATGTTTGCATAATTCCTTAGACCATGAGAGTATCGAGTTCCTTCATACTTGCTTCGTGAACTTTGGGGTTTGTTAAACGTCATCCGTAACTGGGTGGCTAATACGGCGGCTTACGGGTTCACGGAAAAGTATGGCAAGTAACGAGATAGCTCAAGATTGGGTTTTGCTCCTCCGACGATGGAGAGATATACTCGGGCCCTCTCGGTGTTACGGTATCCATCATCGTCTGGCCAGACACCTTGTGATTTGATCACTGGGATGCCGGAACACGGAAACAAGAAAAGAGAACAAAACCGGTAACAAGGTAACTTGCATGATGGACAAATTGTTGATCCACAGGAATGAAATAAATCTAACCTCGGGTGTTTGTGACATATCACGAAGCAACAGGAATAGCACACGGCAACTGGAGGTTCACTCGAATATTCATTCGTGTGGGTATAGGGGTCAATATGGGTGTCCACGGCTCCGATGTTGATCATTGATCGGAAGGGGTTCCAGGTCATGTCTATACTTCACCGAACCTATAGGGTCACAGGCTTAAGGGTCATCTATCTGCTGAATACTAGACAGGGAGTCTGAGAGAAAATCACCGAAAAAGTTTCGGACACCGAAAAAGTTTCGGACAGCGGAAAGGTTCCGAAAAGAGGTCACCGGATGAGTTCCGGTGAAACTGAAAAGTTGTTTCAGAGGATACTATAAAGTCAAATTGTTTTCGGCACATGCCTGATAATTCTTGGAGGGTGCCAGAATCATTCTGGAAACTTCTGGGAATTTTCTGGAAGAAAAACCGGAAATGTTTCGGAGCTGCCGGAACTGCTTTAGATGCTTTTCGCAGATGAAAATCACTAATCTGGAATTGTTCCAGAATGCGTTGAAAATTATTTTAGTGGGTACTAGAATTGTTCTAAGCCCACATAAATAATTTCAGTTCGAACGGACGCTGAAAAATGTCGTCGTGAATAGTGAAAGTGCTTTTTGGATAATTTTTTGGAAGCCACCTTTTAGGGCTTTTGCTAAAGGCTTCTAGAAGGGCTTGGGGGGCCATGAGAGCCCCTCATGGGGGGGCCCCCTAGGGGTGGCCGGCCAAGGAAGGGGGAGCTCCTTGGAGCTCCACATGGCATCCCAAGTTTACCCTTATTCCCATGAGGTGTGACCTAATGCATGGGTTTTTGGTAATTACTGGAGGAGCCCTACCCCTTGGCTTTCCTATAAATAGAGGAGATGGGGGCTGCCATCTCTTCATCCTTGCTCTCATACACATGCCATACATTATCTGGCTTCTTCTCTCCCTCCCACGAAAAGAGTTTCGTAGAGCCGAAAGGCTGTCTGGGTTCCAGCAGGAACTTGTTCTGGAGGGCGAAGCCCTGCCGGATAGCTGACACCGTATGTGTGCAACCCCGTAGAGAGGTCGTAGTTTCGGTCTTTTGCCCGAGGGCTGTTCGAGTGTCCTGCCGAAGGGCTGTCCGAGTCTCCGTTCGAGTTTCGAGGGTCCTCCCGAAGGGCTGTCCGCGACATCGTCCGGGGGACTGTCCGACCGCCTCCCGAAGGGCTGTCCGACGAGGGAGTACATCCTGGCGGTTGGGAGGTTGTAAATCCTAGTTGCGGGGATCTGCACCAACGATCACCACCGACTCTTCTTCCGCTGCGCTTCGAGTCGGTATGGATCAGATCAAACCTTGTATGCAGTCTCCATAGTGGTTCTGGGCGTGCTCGCTATACCGAAATTTTTCGTTTTCTGTCGCGTTCCCTTACATGCCCTTGTTTGAATTGAGTGGTGTGTTATGAATGTGTTTGTCTAATGTGCATATGGTTAGTGCTTTCTCACTAGACCTCACTCTATTCTAATCTCTTCCCTCTAAACCCGTCAGATGCCTCCGAGACGTGACCCCCGTTTTGTCTTCCCACCGGAGCTCACTCAGTTGATCCAACAGTAGAATGCCCTGATGCAGCTACTAGTCCAAAACCAAGGCAACAACAACAACAACCCACCGCCACCACCTCCAGTTGACAACTTAGCTCGTTTTCTGAGGTTGCAACCACCGGTGTTTTCCAGTAGCACCGAGCCGATTGTTGCTGATGACTGGCTATGCAGGATTGGAAGGGAGTTGACCACCGCAGGTTGCACAGATGCTGAGAAGGTGCATTTTGCCGCACATCAATTGGATGGACCCGCAGCCTCATGGTGGGAGAATTACACAACCACTTTCCCCATAGCCAATGTCACTTGGGAGCAGTTTCAGCAAGCATTCCGCACTGCACATGTCTCAGCAGGAGCTATGAGCATGAAGAAGCGTGAGTTTCGCAACTTACGCCAGGGAAATCGTACTGTGGGGAAGTACGTGGAAGAGTTCAGTAAGTTAGCTCGCTATGCCCCGGATGATGTGGCCACAGATGCCGCGAAGCAGGAGAAGTTTATGGAAGGGCTGAATGATGAGCTGAGTATGCAGTTGATGGTGGCACCTTTCAACAACTACCAGGAGCTGGTAGACAAGGCCCTCATGATTGAAGGGAAGCAGCAGCAGATAGAAAGACGCAAAAGGAAGTATGGACAAGGGAAGTACTCCTCTGGAGCAACGCAGAAGCCTCGTTTTACTCCTAACCCGGGAGGATTTACCCATAACCATGAAGGACACAATCACACTGGAGGAAGTTCCCATAACCACAGTGGTCCCAGGAATGGAAATGGGAATGGAGCAAACAGTAACCAGAACCGTTCCAACCCAGCCACACCCGCCAAGAAGGATCTGAGCCATGTCACCTGTTACAAGTGCGGGAAGACTGGGCACTACGCCAACGATTGTTCTGAGCTGAAGAATGGCAATGGCAATGGAAGCTCTGGGAAGAAGCCCAATCCCTTCACCAGAGGTCAGGTGAACCACGTTAATGTGGAGGAGGTTGAGGAGCAGCCTGATGCAGTTATCGATAAGTTTTTGGTTAAGTCATTTACTGCTCTCGTTCTTTTCGATACTGGCGCATCGCATTCATACATATCAAGGGGATTTGTGGACAAGTATAAGTTACCCACCTTAGCCCTTAGGTCACCCATGTTAGTAAGTTCACCAGGTGCAGAGTATATGGCCAGCCGATGGTGTGATCGGTTACCCTTAACCATTGGTAGCCATGTATTTCCCTCAGACCTAATAATTTTGGAGTCACAAGGATTGGATATAATACTAGGCATGGATTGGCTGTCGAAGTACGGAGGGAACATTGACTGTGCTAGTAGGTCAATTCTGCTCACCACCCCGGAGGGAAAAAGGATTAAGTATGTATCCAGGCATGCGCCGAAGAGGACACAAGTAAATTCCCTCTCAGGAGTTGTTCAGGAGGAAGTGCCTGTAGTGAAGGATTACCCGGATGTATTTCCAGAGGAACTACCAGGCATGCCGCCGGATCGAGACATTGAGTTTTTGATAGAGCTGTTGCCAGGCACCAGACCGATATCGAAAAGACCATACCGGATGCCCACAAATGATCTGGAGGAAATTAAGAAGCAGATTAAGGAGTTATTGGAGAAAGGTTACATTCGACGAAGTTCGTCACCATGGGGAGCCCCAGTGCTCTTGGTTGAGAAGAAGGATGGATCTTTGAGAATGGTTGTTGATTATCGTGCATTGAATGAAGTGACGATCAAGAACAAGTACCCACTACCAATGATCAACGATTTGTTTGACCAGCTGCAAGGAGCTAAAGTATTCTCCAAGATCGATCTGCGATCAGGATACCATTAGCTAAAGATCCGAGAACAGGATATACCTAAGACAGCTTTCACCACAAGGTATGGGCTATATGAGTACATGGTTATGTCATTTGGATTGACTAACGCTGCTGCCTATTTCATGAGTATGATGAATAAGGTGTTCATGGAGTTCTTGGATAAGTTTGTTGTGGTGTTCATTGATGATATCTTGGTATACTCGAAGAATGAAGAGGAACACAAGGAGCATTTGCGTCTAGTCCTCGAGAAGCTCAGGGAACATCAACTATATGCCAAGTTCAGCAAATGCGAGTTTTGGTTGAAGGAAGTTGGATTCCTTGGACATGTTATATCAGGAGAAGGTATAGCAGTAGACCCTACCAAGGTTCAGTCTGTCACTGAGTGGTTGGCACCCACCTCAGTTGGAGAGATCCGCAGCTTTCTTGGACTCGCGGGATATTACCGGTGATTCATTGAGAATTTTTCCAAGATTGCGAAGCCTATGAAAGAGTTGTTGAAGAAGGACACCAAGTTCAAATGGACAAAGGAATGTGAGGCAAGTTTTCAGGAGCTGAAGAAACGTTTGGTTACAGCCCCAGTGCTAATTCTACCGGATGTACGCAAGGATTTCCATGTGTATTGCGATGCTTCTCGCTTAGGACTTGGAGGAGTACTTATGCAAGACGGAAGAGTTGTTTCGTATGCCTCATGTCAGCTCCGACCGCATGAGTTGAATTATGCCACGCATGATTTGGAGTTAGCAGCTGTAGTGCATGCACTCACGACTTGGAGACACTTTCTTATTGGAAACCCTTGTGATGTGTACACGGACCACAAGAGTTTGAAGTACATTTTCACACAGAAGGAGCTGAATCTCAGGCAAAGGAGATGGTTGGAGCTTATAAAGGATTATGACATGAAGCTGCATTATCATCCAGGAAAGGCCAATGTCGTAGCAGACGCTTTGAGCCGGAAGAGTTGTGTCAATACCCTCAAAAGCGGAGGATTACCAAAGGAGTTAGCCAAAGATCTCAGGGAGCTTCGTTTGGAGATAGTCCCTAGAGGTTTTGTCGCATCAATGGAAGTTCAGTCAACATTATTGGGGAAGATTCGAGAAGCTTAGAAGGATGACAAGGAGATTGCTGAGATAAAGGAGAAGATGAGCAAAGGAAAAGCCAAAGGTTTTCGTGAGGATGAGCTCGACACTTTATGGTTTGAGGACCGTGTATATGTACCCAATAATGCAGAGATCAGGAAGTTAATACTTCAGGAGGCCCATGACTCGCCATACTCGATTCACACCGGAAACACCAAGATGTATTTGGATTTAAAAGAGCGTTTCTGGTGGACTGGTATGAAGAAGGATATTGCCGAGTATGTAGCCGTATGTGATGTATGTCAGAGAGTGAAGGCAGAACATCAGAAGCCAGCAGTATTACTGCAGCCTATGCCGATACCCGAATGGAAGTGGGATAAACTTGGCATGGATTTCATCACCGGATTGCCCAGGACCCGATCAGGATATGATTATATCTGGGTAGTAGTGGATCGTTTGACCAAAGTGGCTCACTTTATCCCAGTGAAAACCACCTATACGAGTGCGAAGTTGGCCAAGATATATATGACCAGGATCGTATGTCTGCATGGAGTTTCGAGGACCATCGTATCAGATAGAGGAACATAGTTTACTTCAAAGTTTTGGCATCAGTTGCATCAGACTTTGGGGACCAGGCTAGAGTTTAGTACAGCTTTTCATCCGCAGACAGATGGACAGACCGAGAGAGTCAATCAGATTCTGGAGGACATGTTGAGAGCTTGTGCGCTAGATTATGGATCTAGTTGGGATGACAATCTGCCTTACGCGGAGTTCTCATATAACAATAGTTACCAAGCAAGTTTGAAGATGGCACCTTTCGAAGCTTTGTATGGAAGGAGGTGCAGGACACCGTTAATGTCGGATGAAGTTGGAGACCGTCAGTTGTTTGGACTAGATTTGATCAAGGAGTCCGAAGAGAAGGTTAAGTTGATTCTAGATAGACTGAAGATAGCTCAGTCCAGGCAGAAGAGTTATGCCGACTCAAAACGCAAGGAGGTAGTCTACGAAATCGGAGACAGAGCATATCTTTGTGTCACCTCTGCAAGGAGTCAAACGCTTTGGAGTTAAGGGAAAGTTAGCCCCAAGATTTGCAGGACCATACAGAGTATTGAAACGTATGGGTGAAGTTGCCTACAAGTTGGAATTACCCGAAGGACTGTCAGGAGTTCATGACGTGTTCCATGTTTCTCAGTTGAACAAGTGCCATGCAGAGATGGCCGATATTCCTCTAAGAGAGACAGTGCCCCTGGAAGCTATTCAGTTGGATAGTGACCTAACCTACGAGGAGAAACCAATCAAGATTCTCGAGTTTGCCAGCCGAGTTACGCGCAGCAAGGTTATCAAGTTTTGCAAAGTTCAGTGGAGCCACCATACCGAGGATGAAGCCACCTGGGAACGAGAGGAAGATCTAGGGAAAGACCACCCACACCTATTTTCTAGCCAACCCGAATCTCGAGGACGAGATTCATCTTAAGGGGGGTAGGTTTGTAACATCCCAAATTTTCAATTTGGAATGTTATACATAGGCCATCATATGCATATCATATTTTATTTGCATTTTGTTTGTGATCCTAGAAATCCTAAGCAACTCCAGGACCCACGGAGAGAGTTGGGGATTTCAATTTTTTGTCATATTTGAATTTTTCTCAAATTTGAATAGAGGATCATTTTGGTTTTAATAATTTTTCTCTCCAAAATATTTTCCAATAACAAAAATAAAAGAGAGGAGATAAAATGACTTCTCCAAAATAAAAGAAATATTGCAGGAAAATGTTAAAATGAAATAAATAATTTTATTTGGATTCTATTGCTATTTTATTTAAATTAGAAAAATATGCATTTTTGAAAATTGCATTTTAGGCCAGAAAAATGTTCACTTTGTTCTAAATATTTTATTTTGACGGTGAAAATTGTTTTTGGCATTTTTAGAATTTTTTTTTACATTTTATTAGGATTTTTCTTCGGCGGAATTTATTTATTAAAAAAAAAACTCACGCCGAACTGGGCCGGCCCCGCTAGCGCCAGGCCAAGGCCCAGCCACCTCTCGTCCCCGCGCCGCGCGCCGTGTCGCTGCCGAACTCCGGAGGAGTCCGGGCACGCCCCGCCCCGCCGCCCTTGCCCCTCCCCCAAGCCGCATCGCCCCCTCCCCTCCTTAAATACTGGGACCCGACCCCCCTCCACCTCCTCGTCGCCGCCGCCAGCAGCAGCAGCAGCAGCCGCCGCCGCCGCCATCGCCGCCGCGCGCGTCGCCGACTGCGCCGCGTCGCCGCCTCCTCCCGCTGCAGCGCCGCCGCCCCGCATCCCGCGCCGCCCACGCTAGCCGCCGCCGGATCCCGCCGCCGCCGACCCGCCTGTTTTTTTTTTCAAACCGGTAAAGACCGCCGAACCGTCGCCCTGGTTTTCTTTTCTGTTTTTTTCGTTAGATCGGTTTTTTTTAGGGTTCACTAATTAACGAACGTTCACCCGAACGTCTCTGTTAGTGAACGTTTTCACCCGTTTGTCCCTGATAGCGAACGTTCGTTCGTTAGGTTTTTTTTTCTGTTTTATTTTCACCAGGGACCCATTCGCGATTGTTTTTATCGCAGATTAGCCCCTGATCTTCAAACCCTCGCAACTTTTCAACCGTTCGTCCAAATCCAGTGAAACCAACGCCAAAATCTTCGTCTCGAACCTCTCTTTCTGGTTAATCAACTTGAACATGGTTTTGACAATTTAAAATTTGGTTTCAAGCAGATTTGAGTTCGAAGTTCTTTTGACCATAGTTTCAGTTCCGTAGCTCCGATTCGTTTGATTCTTTTTGCAAATCGAAGCTTTTCAGTTGAACTTTCAGATTTGATCTTTCTCATCTGAGTTTTACCCTTGCATATATGCTTGAGTGCTTATGTATGCTATTGTTGGTTTGCGATAGAATCCCCGGAGTGCGAAGCGTGCTACTACGAGTCTCTAGGGTTTGCCGATCGTCAGCAAGGCAAGTAACTCATTGATCATACTTCCTTATTACCCAGTTTTTATGCATTAGTTACAATCCTCAAACACTGCATGATTAGGATGTGATTTAACTTGTGGGTATTGGGAAGTAGATGATCAGGTAGAACCTATTGCCCTTTATTATCAAACCTTGGGTGTTACTTCTACGTTATGCTTATACTGCTTTGCTATGCTCGTAGACGTGGTTTGATTTGAGAGAATTCATGAAAGATGTGAGAGCTTGTATTTAACTAAGGGAAACTTAAGGTGGCTACTTTAATACACATCTGGGTGGATTGGTTGGGGCACCCTGGGGATACCAGTGGATTGCCCGGACACCTGGGGAATCCAGTGTTGTCCTAGGAGATCCCGGGGTTACCGTGTGATCATCCTATGGTTTGCCACCCAGGCTCAATGGGATCATAAGATTATTCAAGCTAGAAACTTCCGTGTGCAGCCACAAGCCATTATGGGCTCTGGCTTAGTTGAGTATGTTGTGTGACCTCTTTCAGTGGTAAACTAGCAGATGTAGGGGATGTAGGTGGTACGGTTTACCCGTCGAAAGAGTTAATGCTTCTGAAAGACTGTGTCTCGGTCATCCGTTTCTCAAACACCATGTAGTGCGAGAAATCCAACAGAGGAGATCGAGTCTTGTGGGGAAAAGTGCGCAAACCTTTGCAGAGTGTACAAACTAATCATGGTTAGCCGTGTCCCCGGTTATGGACATCTTGATTATCTGGTTCTTGGATTATCATCTTGATCTCATCACTCTTAATTAATTTGATTGGGTTGTTAACTTTTATTTGGGATTGAGTTGGGGTTACCTTCTCAATGTTTTCAACACACTCAGTAGTAAATAAAATATATTCCTTTGTTGTAGGAAAAAATTGGCTTTATGAAAAATTAAACTTAGAGCCTCCACCAGCCATATATGCATGTAGTGATATCATTTAATTTGTTCGTTGCTCTATAGTGTTATCTTGCCAGCATATTCCATGTGCTGACACGTTTCGGGCTGCAACATATCATGTTGCAGACTTTTCAGACTAAGAGTAAGGTGCGCTAGGTCGTTGTCGTGCACTCAGCTATGCCGTTGGAGTTGATGGACTCATTTACCTTCGATGCTTCCGCTGTTATCTTATTTAGATGGCCTTAAGCCATATTATTGTAATAAGTTCTCTTTTGAGACATTCGATGTAATAAGTGTGTGATTGCACTCTGTTATAAATCCTTCAAGTACTATGTGTGTCAGCATTACCGATCCAGGGATGACACTTATGCACAGAGACTTCGATCCATTCAGGTCGGGTCGCTACATTGCCGCCCATCATTATTCACCGACCGCCGCCACCGAGTAACACACACACTATGCTCACTCGTGCCAAACGTGGGCTCTTCCAACCCACCGATCGTCTCAATCTCACGGCATCACACTCTACTCCAACTCCCGTTCCCAAAACATACCGGGGTGCTCTCCATGATCCTCACTGGCGTCGTGCCATGTCCGAGGAATTTGATGCTCTTGTTGTAAACGAACCTGGTCACTTGTTCCACGAACCCCTCGTGCTCATGTTGTTTCAGGAAAATGGATCTTCAAGCACAAGTTTCACTCTGACGGCAGCCTTGCTTGTTACAAGGCTCGGTGGGTTGTCCGTGGATACTCTCAACAGCCGGGCATCGACTTTGACGAGACATTCAGCCTCGTGGTCAAGCCGGCCATGATCCGCATCGTCCTCAGCCTTGCCGTTTCATGGGCCTGGCCAGTTCACCAGCTTGACATCAAGAACGCCTTTCTACATGGCAATCTTGATGAGGAGGTTTACTGTCAGCAACCTCCAGGCTTCGTTGATGCTCGCTGCCCCGACTATGTGTGCCATCTCCAGAAATCGCTCCTTCATCGTCTCACTTAGCAGCTTCACTCCGAGTTTGCCATGACGGACCTTGGCGCCTTATCATTCTTCGTCGGCATTTCTGTCACTCGGACAACATCTACTATGGTGCTCTCGCAATGCCAGTATGCGTTGGATCTCCTCCAACGTGCTGGCATGGTGGATTGTAATCTGTCAGCTACTCCCATTGACGCCAAATGCAAGCTCTCGGTGCAAGATGGGCCTCTCCTCACTGATCCCACCGAGTACCGCAGCTATGCTGGAGCTCTACAGTATTTGACGCTCACGCGACCCGACATCGCACACGTTGTTCAGCAGGCTTGTCTATATATGCATGCACCTCGCGAGCCGCATATGCACCTGGTCAAGCGTATCCTCCGGTATATCAAGGGCACCCTTGATCTCAGCATGCACATCTCTCGCTCTTCATCGACATCCCTCACAGCTTACTCTGATACTGACAGGGCCGGCTGTCCCGACACCAGACGTTCGACTTCTGGATATTGTGTTTATCTCGGTGATAATTTGGTCTCTTGGTCGTCCAAACGCCAGACCACGGTGTCTCGTTCCAGTGCCGAGGCGAAGTACCGTGCTGTTGCTCATGTCGTTGCCGAGTGTTGTTGGATCAGGCAGCTTCTCGGTGAGCTTCATCATCCCCTATCGGCTGCCACCATTGTCTTCTGTGATAATGTTAGCACTGTGTACATGGCATCCAACCCCGTCCAACATCGTCGTACTAAACACATCGAGATCGACATTCACTTTGTTCGTGAGAAGGTGTCCCTTGGCGAGGTGTGGGTTCTACATGTGCCTTCTTCACATCAGTACGCTGACATTATGACAAAAGGGCTCTCGTCGCAGCTCTTCTCCGAGTTTCGGTCCAGCTTGTGCCTCTTGCCATACGACGCACAAACTGAGGGGGCATGTTAACGTATTCCTTTTGTATAGATGGCTTTGTATAGGCATATGATCACCTAGCGGATATGTTCTGATCGGGTAAGGGATCCTCTTGATCTTTATTGATGATTAAGCATTGTAACCTATATATGTGATTATCAAGCCGCCCTATGAGAGGCGTGCATTACACAAATATACAAGTTTACTGAAATTGGTTATGTAATGAACAAATTCAGTTGACTGACTAAAAATTTGATTGTAACACTGCAAGTTTGCGGAGTTCTTTGTTGTTGAAAGGGGATTTATGGAAGGTTTGTTTATCTCTTCTTTTGTTCCAAATTTCAATTTCACAATTTCTAGCCCTGCCATCTTTCCTCAAAATATTTTTGGTTGCTTTGGTGGGTAAACATACAGAAGGTAGTATTCCATCATCACTGTCCATTTTAAGTTAAATGCAGTTCTAATTCAGTCTCCACAAAAATATTGTTTTTGGGTAGCATTTTGTGTATTAGAAGGTACCTATGTTCCTGCTGAATTGACTGAATACTTAATTTTTTTCACAAATGTAGTAAGCTTCAATTCAGGATCAAACCTACATTACCTTTACTAATTATACTCGCAAATAGCATCTAGGTCAAAACAATTTAATCAACAAATGTGCTATATACTTGTTTCGATCCATTATCTGTTTCTTAATTAATGCATGCATGTTGCCTCCAACAGCGATGAGGATCTGCTAAGCACTTACAATTCATGCTGCCAACAAATGGCTGGTGTCGCTGCCTATTACTTTGGTTTTTTCACCTC
Source organism: Thinopyrum elongatum (assembly GCA_011799875.1). NCBI lineage: Eukaryota > Viridiplantae > Streptophyta > Magnoliopsida > Poales > Poaceae > Thinopyrum > Thinopyrum elongatum. Next base: position 25,359,770 of record CM022302.1, read on the forward strand.
CCGATTCTCTTGACGCTGGTCTTGGAGTCTCCATCCTGTTCTGTATCCTTCTACTATGTGCTGGTACAACTCAGATCTTCTTTGGTTCAAATTGGTTTGTGGTAACGTGTTAACTGCACATGCAACGTGTTACCATCTCCACTCAAAGATCATTTTGTAAGTGCATCTAGTGCCCCTTAGTGATTTTGGTGTATTGAAGACTTATAGGTTAAGGGACTAATGCGTTTGTGAGTGTACATAGGTTCTGTAAGTCTATGAGGAGTTTGATATTTACGATGAAAGTCGACCCCTAAAAATGAATGTCTTCAACTGAAGACTTTGGTTTTCTTGAAGACTTTGAAAGTGAAGAAATTGGTGTGACCCTGAAGACTTGATATTCATGCGAGGATTATGAAGCGTGAAGACTTTTGTTTTCGTAGTTTCATTTTCTTCTTCTTGAGTCATAGGAAACACCGTATTGTTAAAGGGGGTCGAGGTAAAACTAAGGAAAAGTTTCCAAGTGATGCTCATCTCAAAATCCTATACCTACCCAATCCTTTCGAGTGAAGCCATTAGAAATCTCATTCAGTTCAGTCAATTTCTTCAGTGACAGAGACGAAGTTCTTCTGTTCTCTGAGGAATTTGTTCTGACTGAGGAGTTAGGAATTCGCCAGTGCGGATTGCCTACAAGTGAGGAACATGATAGCCCTGAGGAATTTGATACTCAAATTTCCGACCGTTGCTGTGCTACGCGCCAGCTGTCCAAATATCCTTCCCACCTAACGGTCATATCATTGAAGGGCATTTATGTCTTATCATGTCGGGCTGCTCCCTAGGCTATAAATAGCCGCCCCCTACAACCACTAGCTGGTTGGCTGCTCTGAGAGATAGATTGACACTTGTCATTTAGAGCATCCCATCCTCCGAGGACTTTGAGCGAAAATCATCAAGTGAGGAAAAACCCAAAAACCCAAACACCTACAAACCCAAAGTGATTGAGCATCACTGAAGAAATTGTTCCTGTGTGGAACCGACGCCTGTTAACTTTGAGGACTGTGCATCCTCCAGACGGTTAGGCGTCATGGTCTAGAGCATCCAATAGGAAATTGTGGATCGCCGAGTGACCGAGTCTGTGAAGGTTTGGAAGTCACCTGAAGACTTACCACGAGTGATTGGGCGAGGTCTGTGTGACCTTAGCTCAAGGAGAATACGGTGAGGACTGTGTGTCCTCAGGTTTAAATACCTAGCTGCTCCAACCAGACGTACAACTGTCACAGCAGTTGGAACTTGTCTACCAAATCATCGTCTTCACCGAGCTACTGGTTCTATTTCCTCAACCCTTTCATTTCCTCATTCATGTGTTAATGTACTTGATCGTTACTGTGTGAAGACTTTGACTAAAGACGTTCTCAATTTCCTCAATCCTATTTCTTCAGTCACATAGTCTTCAGCCTGCTTATCCTGTGTTTCACGCTACCTATACTCTGTGCCTATTTCATTTCATCATGATGACTGTTCTTATGCCATGTTATGTTTGCATCTGAGTACTTATTCCGCTGCTAAGTAGTTCGTTACTTAGGAATTTCCTCACTGTGAAATTCCTCAGTGATGAATTTGTAAAAATCGCCTATTCACCCCCCCTCTAGTCGATATAACGCACTTTCAATTGGTATCAGAGCAAGGTACTCCCTTGTTCTGTGTGATTTTTGTTTAACCACCTGGAGTTTTAGTTATGTCGACTGCAGGCATGATCAAGGTCTCAGCTGGGTGTCCTACCTTTGATGGGATGGACTACCCCTACTTGAAGAATAAGATGCGCATGCATCTTGAGGCAATTGACAATGATCTCAGGTATGTTGTGGAAAATGGCGTTCCCGCTGTCACTCCTTCCGTGAATGCTGCTGATGTGAAGAGATTCAAGCAACTCGACTCTCAAGAGAAACATATCATATGTGGCCATCTGAGCAAAGGACAGTACGACAGAGTGAGTGCTTTGGAGTCTGCAAAGCTTATCTGGGACAGGCTGTCCAAGGTCAACGAAGGAATCTCGACTCAACGTGATTCTCGAGTTGACGTTCTTCGCAATCTCTTCAACCGCTTCAAAAGACTCGACAATGAGAATGTCCAGCAAACCTTTGATTGCCTCACTGACATTTCAAATGAGCTTCAAGCACTGGGTGCCACTGACATCACCGACCATGAAGTGGTGAAGAAATTGCTGAGGTCACTCGATTCTTCATTCGATACACTGGCACTGATGATTCAAGAACGTGGAGACTACAAGTCACTTGATCCTGCTGATATCCTCGAGAGGCTAAATACTCATGAGTTCCAACTTGCTGAGAAGAGAGATCTCTACGGACCGAGCTATGGCAGATCTCGTGCACTGAAGGCCAAGGCAGTCTCTGAATCTGAAGATGAAGATTCTGGTAGCAGCCTTGGTGATCCTGAAGAACTGAGTCAGGAGCTAGCAATGCTCATGAGAAAATTCCAGAAGTTCTCTAGACATGGCCGATTTGGAAAATCCTCAAGAGGTGATGACATGAAATCAGATTCCTCATCCCGTGATTACAAGAAGAGAACTTGCCACAAATGCAAGAAACCTGGTCACTACATAACTGATTGTCCTTAGTGGGAGAAGGAATCAAAGAAGAGGAAATACAAGGATGATAGTTCAGATGACTCTAAGAAGAAGAAGAAATCTTCAAAGTCCTCATCGTCAAAATCTTCAAAGTCTTCATCTCGCAAGAAGAGCAGCTCCAAGAAAGCTCGGGCATTCATTGGCAAGGAAATGGACTCTGAAGCTGAATCTGAGGAACATGAGGAAGAGGAGGCATCTGAGGAGTCAGACTCTGGTGTGGCGAGCCTAGCCCTCGCTAATGCTTACGTCAGCAAGTCCATCTTCAACACTGAGGAAAATGGCTTCCCCAACACTATGTATGACGGCAATGGTGACTATGCTCCCACCTATTGCTTCATGGAAAAAGGTGCCAAGGTATTCAAATATCCCTCCTCTGAATCAAGTGAGGATGAATCTGATGATAACCTCAAACCCAGCTATTCCAAACTTGCTAATATTGCTGTTAAACAACAAAAGGCTTTGGAAAAGGTTCAAAATATGCTAGACAAAAGCGATGATCTGTTAGGTGAGGAAATGGATCGAACTCAAACACTGACTGATAATCTTCAGCAACTACAGTCTAAGTTTGACAACCTTCAAGGTCATCATGAAACTCTCTTAGCCGATCATGAGAAGCTTTCTTATGAATTTCTTCAAAGAAAGCAAGATCTTGAGAAGCTAAGGGTGAGTCATGAAGATCTTCAGAAGGAAAATGATTCATTGCTTGCTCAACAGATCAGTTCCGCTCAGGAATAATTTATTCCACCATGCTTGAAATGCATTGAACGTGAAACTGCTAATTCTTCACCTGAATGTTCAACTGCTTCTATTGCTGCAAATTCTTCAACTATCTCTGTGGTCACAAATTCCTCATCTGAGGATACCACTAGTATCACCAACTAAATGCAGGGTTGAAGGATTTGTTGTGATAGCATGTACAAAAGCCTTAAAGGGCATCAGACTCTTTGTGATGTGCTCAAAAAGCAGATCTTGAACAGGAACCTTAGGAAGAGGGTATTGCATTTGAGAGGAAACTCAATGCTGATGGAACCTACTAGAAACCTGAGCAGTATCCCAAACCTCATGGGTTGCTGCGAAGGGACCTCCCTAGATCCATCCACTTATCTGGTTTTACTTGTGAATCCTCATATTCATCTGATGAGTCATTTACTCCAACTATAAACTGTTCAAAAATTAGAATGGTGAAGTATTTGCCAATATGTTGGAACTAACTGCAGGAATGGTCCCCCTAAGAAAATCTGGTTCCCAAAAGGTGCCTTGAAAGTCTTCAGGTGAATGTCCTCATGACACCACCTGTGAAAAATAGGAACCCCAGATCAAATTCTTCATATGGACCAACTCTTCATATGGATCCAGCCTCTTATGGATCAATTCCTCACGTGGATCCATGTCCTGATATGATCATCATGCTAATGCTTCTGTTTCGCATGGAAAATCTAAGTTTTCTGATATGTGCTTATTCTTCAAATCATTATGTTCATAAGTCCTCGAAGAATTTCTCTGCTTACTCATATGCCTATACTACCCTCTCCTGTGAAACGAAGCGCTTTGGTTTCAATGCCACCTTTCTCTTATGGAGCTCGCAGAATGATGAACTCTTGGCCACCCTCCATGTGGGTGGTGAGAAAAAGAACTAACCTCTTATGCAGGGTCAGGTCTCCAACGAACTAAATCGTCTGAAGAATTTTCCGGAGACCTGAAATACTTGAAAGACGCAAGCTAATCATAAGAATGAATCATTCTTTCTCACGTCCTTATACTGCTATATATACTATGTTGCATTAACTGAAGAATTTCTGTCTGATGAAATTGATGTCTATTCTTCACTCTGAAGATATGTGTCGTAAGATGCACTATTCATCTGCAGGATGACTTACCCAAAGCTACTGAGTGGGTCCTCGCAGTGGATGTACTAATCACATGACGGTGACAAGAGCTTACTGATGAAACATCCCCTTTATCTCCATCCCAATTTGAAGCATATCACCTACGCAGACAAAGGCAAAAGCAAGGTATTGGGTCTAGGTAGGGTTGCAATCTCAAAGGATCGACACATGGACAAAGTCATGCTTGTCGAGTCCCTCGGATTCAACCTCATGTCTGTCTCAATGCTTTGTGATCTGGATATGGTTGTTGTCTTTGGCAAATATCGCTGCTTAGTGCTCATGGAATCTGACAATTCCAAAGTCTTCGAAGGCTTTAGGAGAGGAGACTTGTATATTGTTGATTTCTCTGCAGGACCACAGCCTGCCACTTGTCTACTTGCGAAAGCTTCAGAAGGCTGGCTATGGCATCGACGACTGGGTCATGCTGGCATGAGGAACTTACACACGCTCATGAAGAAGAAGCACGTCATTGGCATTGAGGGTGTCAAATTCCTCAAAGATCATCTTTGTGGGGCTTGTGAGGCTGGAAAGATGACCAGAGCCAAGCACCCCTCGAAGACTATCATGACTACCTCTCATCCTTTTGAATTGCTTCATATGGATCTCTTTGGTCCTACTCATTATGCCACACTAACAAATGCAGCATCTCTATATGGCTTTGTCATTGTTGATGATTATTCTCGTTACACATGGGTGCATGTCATTTCTTACAAAACTGAACTGCAGGAAGTCTTCAGACAATTTTCTTCGAGGGCTTCGACGAATTTCGGTGTGAAGATAAAGCATATACGTAGTGACAATGGGACTGAGTTCAAGAATACTGGTCTTGATGACTATCTTGATGAACTCGGTATTACTCATGAGTTATCTGCCCCATACACTCCTTAGCAGAATGGCGTCGTGGAGCACAAGAACAGGACTCTTGTTGAGATGGCTCGCACTATGCTTGATGAATATAAGACACCTCGTCACTTCTGGCCTGAAGCAATTGATACTGCATGCCACATTATCAACAGGGTATATCTTCACAAATTCTTCAAGAAGACCTCATATGAACTCCTCACTGACAAGAAACCCAATGTGAGTTATTTCAAAGTCTTCGATGCTAAAGGTTGGATTAGAGATCCCCATCACATTTCTAAATTTGCACCGAAAGCACATGAAGGTTTTATGCTTGGTTACGGAAAGGACTCGCACACCTACAGGGTCTTCAACACCTATCACAACAAGGTTGTTGAAACTGTAGATGTGCGGTTCGATGAAACTAATGGCTCGCAAAGAGAGCACCTACCTCCTGTGCTAGATGAAATGTCTCCTGAGGAATCCATCAAGTTAAAGGCTACTGAAGATGTTATTCCTACCGAAGAATCTGCTGAAGAAGTCATTCCAGATCGTGAAGAAAATCAGGCTGGTGCATCTGAAGAAAATGGCTCTGAAGAAAATGCTGAGCCAAATCAAAGTCATCAACCTGCTCATCCTCGCGTTGCAAATGAAGTACAGATTGAGAGAATCATCAACGACATCAACACACCAGAGCCCACCAAAGTAGATGAGGCATTTCTGGAGCCTGAATGGATTCAAGCGATGCAAGCGCAATATCATCGGCACCAAATGGATCTACCGCAACAAGCAAGATGAAAATGACCTTGTGGTAAGGAATAAGGCTCGTCTTGTAGCTCAAGGCTACACACAAGTTGAAGGAATTGATTTCGATGAAACTTTTGCACCTGTTGCTAGACTTGAGGCTATTCGCATATTGCTTGCCTATGCTAACCATCATAATATCATCTTTTATCAAATGGATCTGAAAAGTGCATTCCTCAATGGTAAGCTTGAGGAAGAAGTATATGTTGCTCAACCCCCTGGTATCAGAGAAGAGATTTAGCAAGTTGCGGTGTGAGCTAAATATCTTAGAATCTTTGAATGTCCTTTGAAAAGGACACACATCCTAACACTTATTCAAATTGATGACTTAGATGAGCAACACACGAAGAAACATTTTTCTTCAAATCAATGAAGACTAACCCTCTAAGTGTGAAGAAATTAATGAAGAATCTGATTCTCAGAGTCCTACGACAATTGTACGCGGCGTCTGAAATCATCATTCTAATACAGTGGGTCACGCCACCACAAAAAGTTGAAAATCTTCAAAAATTGAGTTTTTCTTCATTTTGCAAATTCTTCAAATTTTCAAATTCTTCAACTTTGCAAAGTCTTCACTCTTTCCGACTGTGTTCTTCATTGTCTATATATATATATATTTGTGCTTTCATGTCCTCTATAGCATTCACTTATTGCTAATTCTTCAAAATTGATTTTCTTCTAAGTGAATGTGATCGGACCCTTTCCCCCTCTATGCTAAACTCAACCCAGTCTGTTCACAAATTCTTCATGTGCGTTCTATTTGAAACTCGTTCAAAGTCTTCACTGTGTCCTTGACAGCTGAAGAATTTGCGAACGAAAACATTAAAATATTCTTATCTGAATTTTCGGCTTTTGCCGCTCAAACCGTTCCATATCCATCGATAAGATTTATCTATTCACCCACGATTTAACACGATCTCCACTTCACAGTATGTGGGTGACACATGTCGTTAGGATGAGAAGGGTCAGGGGCATGTTCGTCCATTTTCTTCGGACGAGCGGTTTTTCACCTCGGCTATAAAGACCCCTCGCCCTCCTTAGATCACATTTACCCCGCTCGATCTTACTCCCTCGCTCGAGCTCTCAGACCAAGCGCTGCCACTATACTCCATCGTCGCCGGTGAGGAAGAGCTTCACTGCCTCGACCTCGTCGCCGTCTTACTCACGCCGGCCGCGGAAATCTTCACTCCGCCGCCGCCGTAGCTGTTTTCCATCGCCAAGTTAGGGCGTGGAAGATCTGAACGGACGAGCTTCTCCACTGCTACTCTCAGTTCGTCGTGTTCTTCGTCAAGAGTAAATAAAATCTATTTTTACTACCCTTGTTGATTCTGATGATTTCCACAAAATCTTCAAAAGGTGTTTATTCGTCAATTTTCATGTTCTTAAACACCAACTTGCTTCTGTTCTTGATCTGTTTCTCTAAGCAACGTTTGTCTTCAAGATTCCTCAATTGTGTGGATTTTCAATCTATACAACTCTGGAACCTAAGTCAAAGAACGCTTAGTGAAATTCCTCAAGACACCCCTGGTCAAATTCCTCAAACTTGATACTTTTGAAAAACTTCTGAGAACGCATATGACCTCTCCAAATTCTTCGCACCTATATTCTGTTCACAGGTACACATGTCCGCTGCTGAATCTCTAGGTTCTCATCAACTTAACTCATTTGCAGCATTCCTCGAAGAAAAGTTGCACACTTCCTCAGAAACATCCATTGTTCAAAATCCTCAAGTGAAGAAAATGGCTGATGGTAAAAGACCTCAGAAGGGAGGAAAGAGGCCAGAAACAAATACTGCTTTTGAGATCCCTGAAGACATCTATGATGAATATTGTACTCCTGATGAAGAAACTCATGGCAAGGAGAACAAAAATCGCAAAGTGCGCATTCAAAAGATTGAGAGAAGATGGGTAAGAGAATGGAGAGTGTATCGATATGTGACTCCAAAGTACATGAAGAAATTCGCTGTTAACCCTCCATGCCCAAGACCTCCATTGGCTCCAAGCCTAGAAGCTGATCCCACAAGCATCAGAAGAGGTGAGGAATTTCCTCAGGAGTGGGCTAAGCGTCAAGCCAAGCTGGCCAAAGTGGCTAAAGAGGCAGTGAAGAAATTCAACGAAGAGTCTGCTGCTGCCACTGCTGAGGCCTCTGCTAGCAAGCCTAAGAAGGCTATGCCAAAGAAACCAGCTGTCAAGACAAGTTCCTCAGCTGCAATGCCCTCACGGCCAAGCTCTTCAAAGCCCTCACGACCTGATCCTCAAGCAACTTCTTCAAAAGCAGCTCCAACTCCCTCAGTTGCAAAATCCTCAGCTGCTCCTGCAAAGTCCTCAGCACCTGTGCATCTTGCCACGTGCCAATGGACTACTGGAATCTCAATTGCTTCTGGAGCCTCTGCAGGTTCCTCAGCACCACCTCTGTCTTCAACAGCTCCGACCTTGCTGAAGAAAAAGGCCACTGCTGGACGAGGCACAAGGCCAAGTCCTCACAAAAAGCAGGTCGCCTTTCAGGTTCCGTCAAGTGAAGACGAAGCTGGTAATGAAGAATTAGCTGAGATCATCAGAGATCGACAACAAAGGGCCTCTAGTGCCAAAGGCAGTGCTGTGCCTCTCATGCTGGATCCAAGGAAGATCCTTGATTTCATCGATCTATGGCACAAGGATCCAAATACACCTTTGCCTGAATTAAACCTCACTCCTGGTCAAAGTCACATGTTGACGGCCTTCATTACTGAAGAGAAATGGAAATTTGAAAAGGCCAGGCAGGTGAAGAAGGCTCAGTACAAGAAGGAGCGTTTTCTGAAGAACAATGTTGTGAAAATGTCTCCTAAAGAACTTGTGACTATGCAGGCTGAGATCAAAGCACTCAGTGATGAATTTCACGCAAACCGTGCAGATTGGCTTGGTGCCAAAGTCAGATTCGTCAGAATGGCAAAGGGATTCACTCCAAATGTTGCAGCTTCATCGCAATCCAAATTTCCTCAGACTGACACATCTGCTCAGCCTGTTGAAGAAAATGAAAGCACCAGGGCTGATGAAGAAATTCCAGTCTCTGAAGAAAATGCCAGGGCAACCACCAATGTTGCGCCTGAAGAGCAAACCAGGCCAGTTGATACATCTGCTACTGCGCCTGAGGAATCTGAACAAGCCAGGGCAACTGCATCAGTTGTGCCTGAAGAAATTCAACCAATTTCATCTGCTCCTCCTGCAAAGTCATCACAGATGAAAAATGTCCTTCCTTCTGCATCAGAAGCGAAGAAGACCAAAGCCGCAGAGAAGGCTGCGATGAAGAAAAGGAAAGCATCTGCCTCCTCAGAGTCTTCAGCTCCCAAGAAAGTGAAGACTTTGACGAGCTCAACTGAAAACCCAATTGATGTTGTTCCAATATCAAGCATGCCATCAAAGGAGATTATTCCCTTTGGTGAGGAATATGCAATTCCACGTGAATCTGATGAAGAAGATCCTTCTGCTGCTTCGACACAGCAGTTGGATGAAGACATTGAAGTGGACAATATCACTTCAACTCCGTTGGTATCATCACCCATGCCTCAGTTCACAGCTGAAGAGGCAGGCGTTGAGGAATTTGATGATAAAGATGAGGATGTGGATATTGGGTCTACAACTCCTATTCTGAATGATGACTTTTGGGAAAGTCATCACCCCAATTCACCTCTGACAACGCCACTACATCAAGTTCCTCAGTCCCCTGTGCCAACTGAAGAAATTCATACGGGCTCTGATGGACCTCAATCTTCACTTCAATCTATTCCTGAAGAAGTTCCAGCCGCTAGTGCTGAAGAAATGGAGGCCAAGGCTGCTGCTGATACAGCTACTGAAATTCCTCAGCATGTGGCTCTAGTGGCTATACCTCAAGAGGCTGTGAAGACTTCAACTATAAATCTTCAGCCCAAGCCCCAGAACCCTCACTCCAAGAAGCAGAAGTTCAATGCTGAAGATTTCTTCAATGAGCACATATTCTTCACTGACTACAATCCCTATGACTCTGCTCGACTTCGTCGCAAGCGCTTCTGGACTGCTAGCCAGATGAACTTCTATTCCTCACTGCTGTTTGATAAAGACAAGATCTTTGAACATGAGCAAATTCCTCATGTGGATATGGAATCGCTGCCCTGCTTCACCCCAGTCCTCAGTGTTCTTCATGACGCTGGGTTACTCAACTTCTGCACCGACATCTGCGATTGGAATGAAGAACTCATTCTTCAATTCATCGCCACGCTGCATATCACTGGAAATGTTGAGGATATCAATTCATGGGTATTGGACTGGATGACTGAAAATACTCATTTCAAAGCACCGGCCTCTGAATTGCTTCATGTCGTCCCAGTCAGTCCTCCCACTGAAGGTGCTAGGCTTCTCTATGTTGAACCTGAACTATCCGATCATCTGATGCAAGTGCTGATGAAGCCTTTGAAGCCAGGCCAAGCTCCAAGGACCAAATTCCTCGTCAAGGAATTGCTCTATGTGCCAAGGACAGTTTATCGCATTTTGACCAAAACCCTCAGTCCAATCAAGGGCCACAACTCTGATGACGAAGAGGTTGTTGGCATTATGTAGAATCTGCTGTTCAATATCATTCACGGTATTCCTATCAACTACCATGATTTCTTCATGAGGACTTTGGCCAATGTAGCTCTGTCACCTTTTGAGTTGAAGCCTTATGCTCCCTGGATCATGAAGTTCATCAGATCAAGGTCTTCAATTCATTATAAGGCTGACTTTCAAAATCATCTCAGCTTTTTGCCCCCTATTGAAGTCCTCAAACGGACTATTTCCTCAGCTGATGAGAAGGGCAATGCTGCAGTTATTGATGAAGGCACTCGTCCATTGGATGGACAGTTTCGCAAAGCTACTTCATATTCCACCAATGATGACTCTGCAACACAAGATTCTGCCACCAAAGCTTCAGAACATAATCCTCAAGCCACAGCTCCGTGTGTAATCACTGATCGTGAACTTCTCCTTAGTCTTCATCAGAAAGTTGATCGAAATCACAAGTGGGTCAAGCGTCAGTTTGGTGCAATTCTTCAGAACATGACAGTCACTCAAAATACTTTGAAGAAGAATCACTACTACTTGCATGAAGTCTTTGACCGCACTTGGGCTATTCTGTCTAATCTTCATAGTGCTGAAGAACTCAAGGAGATGGGCTTCCGACAGGACTTTGACTAGTCTCAGCCACCTTCGAAGAAGTTCAAGAAGGTCAAAGTTCCTCAGCTTGTTGCCAGTTCATATTCTTCATCGCGCGAGACGGATGAAGCTGAAGACTTAAACAACACCGCGGCAGGCCCTACTCCAACGGACGACCCCAACAACGCTGGCGCTCCTCCATCGACATCATGATATTCTTCAGGGGCGTTAGTCCTCATTTTTCGTCCCTTTGATCATTCGATGACAAAGGGGGAGAAATTTGAGTTAGTCTTCAAGCGGGTCTCTATATATGGGCATTTTTTTGCTAAGTTACAACTCTCGTTCTTCTGAAGTATTTGTTGGATCGAGTTGTAAACTTAAGTCCTATGGTGGTCTGATACTTTTGCTCTGTTTTTCTGCATGCTATTTCCTCACACGCATGCTGAATTACATCAGTCACCATATTTCATCATGCATTTCTAATTCTTCACATCATATGTTAAATGCGTGTATGAATTACAAGATATAGGGGGAGATCTCCATGATATTACTCTATAATGTGCATTTGCAATCCAAAGCAAAATCCTCAATATGCACATCTTCAGGGGGAGTTCTTCTATATCTTGCAATCAAATTCCTCATTATCAGTATTTACACTTCATATGTTTATCCCCGTTGAAAACTTAACCTATATTGTCATCAATCACCAAAAAGGGGGAGATTGTAAGTGCATCTAGTGCCCCTTAGTGATTTTGGTGTATTGAAGACTTATAGGTTAAGGGACTAATGCGTTTGTGAGTGTACACAGGTTCTATAAGTCTATGAGGAGTTTGATATTTACGATGAAAGTCGACCCCTAAAAATAAATGTCTTCAACCGAAGACTTTGAAAGTGAAGAAATTGGTGTGACCCTGAAGACTTGATATTCATGTGAGGATTATGAAGCGTGAAGACTTTTGTTTTCGTAGTTTCATTTTCTTCTTCTTGAGTCATAGGAAACACCGTACTGTTAAAGGGGGTCGAGGTAAAACTAAGGAAAAGTTTCCAAGTGATGCTCATCTCAAAATCCTATACCTACCCAATCCTTTCGAGTGAAGCCATTAGAAATCTCATTCAGTTCAGTCAATTTCTTCAGTGACAGAGACAAAGTTCTTCTGTTCTCTGAGGAATTTGTTCTGACTGAGGAGTTAGGAATTCGCCAGTGCGGATTGCCTACAAGTGAGGAACATGATAGCCCTGAGGAATTTGATACTCAAATTTCCGACCGTTGCTGTGCTACGCGCCAGCTGTCCAAATATCCTTCCCACCTAACGGTCATATCATTGAAGGGCATTTATGTCTTATCATGTCGGGCTGCTCCCTAGGCTATAAATAGCCGCCCCCTACAACCACTAGCTGGTTGGCTGCTCTGAGAGATAGATTGACACTTGTCATTTAGAGCATCCCATCCTCCGAGGACTTTGAACGAAAATCATCAAGTGAGGAAAAACCCAAAAACCCAAACACCTACAAACCCAAAGGGATTGAGCATCACTGAAGAAATTGTTCTTGTGTGGAACCGACGCTTGTTACCTTTGAGGACTGTGCATCCTCCAGACGGTTAGGCGTCATGGTCTAGAGCATCCAAGAGGAAATTATGGATCGCCGAGTGACCGAGTCTGTGAAGGTTTGGAAGTCACCTGAAGACTTACCACGAGTGATTGGGCGAGGTCTGTATGACCTTAGCTCAAGGAGAATACGGTGAGGACTGTGTGTCTGGGACTGTGTGTCCTCAGGTTTAAATACCTAGCCGCTCCAACCAGACGTACAACTGTCACAGCAGTTGGAACTTGTCTATCAAATCATCGTCTTCATCGAGCTAATGGTTCTATTTTCTCAACCCTTTCATTTCCTCATTCATGTGTTAATGTACTTGATCATTACTGTGTGAAGACTTTGACTGAAGACTTTCTCAATTTCCTCAATCCTATTTCTTCAGTCACATAATCTTCAGCTGCTTATCCTGTGTTTCACGCTACCTGTACTCTGTGCCTATTTCATTTTATCATGATGACTGTTCTTATGCCATGTTATGTTTGCATCTGAGTACTTATTCCGCTGGTAAATAGTTCGTTACTTAGGAATTTCCTCACCGTGAAATTCCTCAGTGACGAATTTGTAAAAATCGCCTATTCACCCCCCCTCTAGTCGATATAACGCACTTTCACATTTTCTCCATGCTTATCTACCGATAGGCGGTAGCTAGGTCGTAGCAACACAAATGTATAGTTCTTTTTTCCTTTTCTTGTGAATTAACGCAAATGCATAGTTGTGAGAAGGCCATCATCATTAATGTATTAAGCTTTCATCCCTGATGCAAACCTCAAGTACCTCACCGTTTTGACTTCAGAAAGACCAATTGCTTGTCCAGGCTACCTTTCTATATAAGAAGCTATATAATGACCAAATATTGCTCTTTTAAATTGGGGATTACGAAACAATGTTAGTTATTAATTAATTTTTTCTACGCTCTTTTTGTAATATATAGTTAAGAGAATTGGACTTGAATATTGTTACTATAATTTCTGTTGTCAGTTTTGGTACACAATAGTTCTCATGGTGTTTTCCCTTAGAATGATAATACGGGCAGGCGGACAACGGGAGCGGAGGAGGCTAGACAGGGCTCAGTCATGGGCGTAAGCGTTTGCATAGGTGGCAGGTGAGCAGTAGTGACATTGCAGGTGGCCGGTGCAGGGTTCGCCACACCTTAAATTTTTTTCGTTCTCCACCATTGAGTACCTGTAAGACATGAGTCAACTTTAATGCCTTGTGGAGTTGCCTCGGTTAATTTTCATCATTGTGATTTACTTAATTAGGTATTGGTACAGTGGTACTCGACGCATGGTCTTTAAGACTTGCACTCGTACCTAATGCATGGTCATTGTGAATTCCCTGCCTATAATTGATCCGCACTCTTTATTGGCGATCTTGTGGTGATAATGCTCTCACATTTGAGCATGCAGCTAAGGGACAATGCTCAGTTCGTAGAATTGATTTTGTAACTGGATTATCAGCCAACACTCTTATGTTGACCTTTTGATTATATATTTAGTTATTATTATAAGAACTGAAGATATGTCGTGTGTTGCAGACAAATTCTTTCTATTATGTGGTCTTTTCAGTGGAAGACGTTTTGTCCTTTTTTTGCAGTGTTTGTGTACTATCCATGCGACATTGTGGTGATGGTTCATCGATCTTGTTTTTGGAAGGACAAACAGTGTACTAAGGAGCTCTTGGCTCTTTAGTATCGCAGCATGTTCTATTTTGTTAAGAACAAAGATGCTTCTGATGTACACGTGCTGGAACTGAAGACTTGGTCTGCACCTCTTCGTCTTGCCCTTGTTGTTTTAAGCGCATATTTAATCGTTTAAGTGTTTTGTGTTTTGAAAACCATATCATATATTCCATGAATGCAATTGATATCACCACAAGCACACGGGACATCAGATCTTTCTCAGGAGCTTGCTTCAATTTTTTTATTTTCTTTTGAAACCAAGGGATTTATTACATATATATAGTTGGCATAGAAAAATCACCAGCCACCAACAGGAATACAAAGGAACAACACCATGCCACCCGGGCCTATGAGAAACTTATTTACAACTTTGATTACACGACAGAAATAGAATTGGTAAACAGCTGGAATTTTGCCTGCCTCATGGTCGTGCATGAGGACACCATGAGGTATGTGAGAGCGTCTTCTCTTAGAATGATAATACGGCCCATCGATACCCGTATCTGCCCCAAATTAACTCTCTGTATTGCTTTCAGACAAGCCACTGTTTCAGCATCTTCTAGATTGAGCTGCTGGCGATTGCACTGTGCTGCCATGAATACAAAAGCCCCGCTGCCAGTTGTATGCGCCATCAGTGTTGACCTTCTGGAAATCTACAGGTTGCTTAGATCATCTCTCAGGACTAGTGTTCTGAGCAATCTGATTCTCGGACAAGATGCCGTTCCAAGTATTTCAAAGAAGGGAGACCATTGCAAGGCAGAGAGCAGATGAAAAATTGGCATCCTTAGAGCTGGAAGCGTAGTTCTGATCTCCTCCCTGTTAGCCAATCGTCAACAGAAGGTGGCATATTTACAGTTCAGAAATGCATGGCAACCATCATCATAGAGCTGGCAAAGAAGGTGGCAGATTTTATTGACATGAATTCGTTGTCCTAGGATCATACGAAGTGGTAAGCTCCTCTGGGCGGAGCACCACTTTGTGGCCAAATGCACAACTTCTACTCGCCTAACCCATGATTTTACTAGTTATTCAATTGATGAAGAATGTGACACCTTTAGTTTGAATAAAACAAGCACTAGAAAATCATGCATTTGTTTCATGATTTTAAGAATCAAACATATAGCAAGCAGCCAAGCGCTATAAAAGCATAAGCATGCATATATCAATAATTGCTGATTTTCATGTTACATGAAGACATTGTTTGAACCTATAGCTATGTATGAGATATTTCTTTGCTGAAACTTATGTAAAAATTATGCTCGAGATTGTTAATGCTTGTCTTTTTTCTGAATGTTGCTTCATGGATCTGTTTTTTTTCTTCAAGACAAACGGCTTGTGCAGTTTACACGGCCAGGTATGTTTGAGTTTATGCATGAACTTTGACTTTACCCTTTAATACTACAAGTGGCTAGTCCAAGATGACAGTGGGTATGAACAGATTTTTGTTTCGGTCTGCAATATGAAGGCATTTACGCTGTACTTGTTGTAGCTTTTGATTAGAAAAAACTATCTTGCTGCACAGGTTGATTATTTCGTTTTTTGTACACATAACATTTGGTTGATACATGATAATAAAAGCCATATCCTCTGTTTCCTTGAATGGGGAATGCCATGTGAAGAAAAAAGAGGATATGAGAAAGCTTTTGGATTGTCAGCAGCAAGGGCGCCAGCAATTTGATGTCAGGTTACATATATAGCTCTTTTGTATGTTTATCATTTGCGAGAAATTAAATTGAACCTTCACCATTTTCTAAAATCAATATACAGATGCAAATTGTTCAGCTGCATTATTTTCCATTGATGGTTTGCTTTAAATAGCAAAGCAGACCCAGCTGTTGTGGCTCCATGTTGGGTGGCCAGACTTGCTTATTGAATGAACTAACCTTTTGAACTGAACTATTTTGCAATGTTTTTTTTATTGACAAGGCTAAATATGATCAGTTTGTACACTCTTTCAAAGTCTGTACTATCTGTTGACACCGGCCCAACAATTGACGCTGATCTGCCTGTACTTTCCGGCGAGACGAATGGGTGATGAAATAGCAAGGACTGATTCCCCACCCCCCCCCCGCGGGACAATATGCTATTACTACAAGAGCTACTAACTGGATCGATCGAGCAGCCTAGCTAGCTACGGCTGGCTGGAAACACACAAAGCACTTGCACACATGTACACGATACAAGGGTCAATCCAAACCTTATATCGCTACGGTTGTGCATTTGTTTCTTATTGTTTTGATCTCACGGTTTGCTTACAAGCGGATTTAAAGAATTATATAGCAGCTAGAGACCCTAATTTCTTCATTTCGTCAGAGTTTTTTGCATAAGCAACCTCTCAATGTTTCATATCTAGCACTTGGTTGCGCAAGCTGCATTTCTAATGGTGAGGCCATCCTAGTTTTTTGCACGAGATCTGCAGCCCAGTTTTTCTTTGTAGGAGCAGACAGCTGTAGAAAATTGTTTTGCCTTGCCTTCAACGTTTAACTCCCACACTCTAGCTTCTTGGTGGCATTGCCAAGGACGAACTTGATTGCCTTGGCCTTCATGTCGGTCAATGTGGATTCCTACTTGCGGCGTCTGCGACGAATCTTGGCAGTAGAGTCCTTGATCCTCTTGACGCGTCCATGGAACTTGCGCATATCGTACAAGTCCATGCATGTAAGGCTGGATTCCTCTTCCAATTCCATCTTTGTCCTATATAGTTCTCGATCTTCATATAGCGATTCTATTTCGTTTCCCGGAAACTCGCCTATCCAGCAAGGTGTGTACGGGAAAGCTGCATATGTCTCTTGGCATGGTAGTCCACAGATGGGGTCGTAATATGCTGAACACACAATGCCCAAGTCCTGAAATTTTGAGCTGGTCCAATCATAGGCCAGTCCTCTTGGCTTTCTCCCTGATTAAATTAAGAAGACAATCTCTTTATAAGGATGAAACACAAGGAAATAATAATTTCCATAATATCCCTCTTCAAGAGTGTTATCCTCGACAACATCATCTTCGAAGTCAAGACCGTTATCCTCGTATCCCTCTTCAACATCATATTCATTGTGAAGAATGCTATCCTCGTCAGAATTCCAGTCATATTTCTCTTCCACCGGCGCTTCGTAAATTTCAAGTGTACTACCATTCTGCTCAAAGAACCACTTACGGTAGTTAACATCCTGAAAGATCCATTGCCTACCTAGTTGGGCATAGTCCTCATGTTCAAAGGTATTAAGAGTGGTATCATGATTTAGCACCCATTCTATTCGACTACACGATTTATTGAGATGCCAAAGCTGTAGAAGCGGACTCCGGTTATGTGATATTGCACAATACACCCCTCTCTGTGATTTACCAAGATGGTGGTCTGGATATCCTCTCGGTAAATATTTACTGACACCGGGTAGTTTAATTACTCTGTATGTGTGATCTGACAAACACATTCTGCGAATATGAACAATCAGATAAGACAGATTAATAACAACATGCATGAATCATAGCAGCATATATTTTTGCAGTATTTCTTAGATAATTACCATGGGACTTTTCCTATGTTCTTATTCCCATGTATGACATTCATTTAATGAGCCGGAATGGCTGTACTAGATTCTTATGACTCTTTCCATACATTGAACTAATTCCTAAGAATTCTTAATTAGCATTACGCTGTGACCTTATGGAAAACTCAGAAGAATTGGTGTGGAGTGAACATCACAATATTTGACTTTGATTTGCAAATCCCACAAATCGGACGAGCCCTTGCTAAACAGGAATCATGACCGAGGAACAAGTAGTAGTACCTCATGAGATAGCCATGCTGGCAATGGATATAGAGATTGCTTTCCCAGTAGACCGCATGATAATGATATCGATTATACGACCAATCCGAATCCATGTAGTCAATCATCCCTGCAGCCTCCCCTTCCCGAACGAAGGTCGTCTTGTCCCACCTCCGAGTAACCGACGAGAACACGTCGACCACGTATGACGCGGGAGACCACTCCGATCCAAGCAATGCGTGGTCGTCCGACACGCCGGCGGACAGGACGCGCGTAATGAGAAAGACCTCATAGTGCGGTGACACGCCTGGCTCGAACGCGAGGTAGGCGCTCTGGTCGGATCCCGGCATGTGCGGCCAAGGGGGTTGGGGCAGACGCGCCCACCCACGTGTGGCCGGATTGACGACATAATCGTACGGCAGTGCATTGTCGTGCTCGTGCCTCAGACCACAGCAAAGCAAGAGCCCGTTGCAGTGGTCCATGACACTGACGCCCATGCAGGGCAAGAAGTCGAGCCCTCCGCAGATCGCCGGGCCTGTCGTGGGACGTGAGAAGAACTCTGAGAATCTAAGCCGGGTGAAGTTGATGAAGATTCGGCGCATGGAGCACGGGAGCAGGTGGGCGCGCCGCGCGCTGGCGGGCGTCGATGGTGTCGCGCCACGCACGGCAGACTAGGCGGGACGTGGCTAGGCTGTGCGGCGCGAGGCGGCGGAGGATCTCCGCGAGAACGTCACCCGGTAGCACAGCCGGATCAGGTGCCATTGCCGATCGATCTCGTTCGCCGCTCCTTTCTTTTTTCCTTGTCGTCCGTGATCCTGCACGCGCCGCTGTGTTTTGGGGATCCAAAGTTGTTGCCGAACAGGTCGTGCAGATCTTGGACTATAACTGACGCGATTGGAGACCTATATAGGACCTAGGCTTCTATACGTACGTATTGGAAGACGGTCAGACGGGTTTTTTTTTTAACACAGTACAGACGCAAATGCTCATATACACATGCATACACTCACCCCTATGAACGCACAAACACACCCTACCCCTATGAGCACCTCCGAAAGACTGAGCCGGCATATCATCTTGAAATTTACGAAGTCACCTTCGTCGTTGACGGGAACGTCTGCTCCCACTGAATGCGCATCGCCGGAAATCCTGAAATAAATCCAGGAATAAATGTGAGCACCAAGATTTGAACCCTGGTGGGCTGAGGTTTATTTCAGGATTCAACCACAGGTTGGTTCGCGACGGAGTTGGATCGAAGCTGAATCTCCATTCGGTGCCAAAAAAAAGTATAAAAAGGAAAAAACTGGAAAGAGACAGGCCGACCTAAGATATTCAGGGATTTTTTCTTTTTTTGCAAGAAGTACACCACATCACAGTGCCGAGTAATTTTTTTTTTTGAACATCACAGAGCCGAGTATTTGAGCCTTTTGGAAACGTGTTGAAACTTGTGGAGTCATGGGTATGACGTCCCATAGTGCGGTAGCTCCCTTGTTTTTTTATTTCAGAAACTTTTAATCTATTCATTTTCAATCATGTGAGTACAAAGAAATACAGAGGTAATAAAAATTACAACTATGTCCGTGGACCACCTAGCGACGACTACAAGCATTGGAGTGAGCCGAAGGCGCTCCGCCGTCATCGCCCCTCTCTTACCGGACACAGGCAAACCTTGTTGTAGTAGACAGTCGGAAAGTCGTCATGTTAAGGCTCCATGGACCAGCGCACCAGAGTAGCAACCATCGCCAATGAATAAAGTCGTAAATCAGAAGGAGCAAACCTGTAAACACCCAAAAGAAGGCCAACAAAGACCGGATCCAAACGGATACACCGTAGAACAGCACCGACCGAATCCCGCGAGAACCGACAGAGACACACCTGCACATGCACCTCTGACGATGCTAGACGCATCATCGGGACGAGGATAGAACATGGGCGACATTATTCCTAATAGGAACGAGAACGGGGTCCCTCCTGCGGCGGGGACCGAGATCCTCCACACCTCCATGGCATAGAGGCCGTCGGAGATGGGGCAGACCGGCGGCGGCGGCACCGACGGGAGATGAAGAGCTGAAAATAAAGTGAGTACCGACACAACTTATTTCAGTTGGTGATCACACACATGATTTGAGAATTCTGGAATCGTTTCTATCAATCATTATCCAAGTTCTACGTTCTCCAAAAATTTCTGAATATTTTTCGTGTCAAACTGCCTAAATCATGTACATAATATTAATGTCGACTTGTCTTGTTTGTTGCTTATTTTCGAGTATTTTCACCTGACTAGCCATCGTGATGTATGCTTGTCTTTGAAGGCATGACTGCATTTGATCTATCATGTTACATACATGTTTGATTATGTCCTTGAGTTTCGACTTGCCGGTGCAACATGGCTTGTTTTCATGTAGAACAATATAGCGTATCCATGAAAAGTGTACAGCTCTAGCTGGTGACAAGTTATATAGTACTCCATATACGGAAGCAGTGTTTGCTAAACTAATTTTGGTCAGTTGCTTCCTCCTAGTAATGGTTATGAGACTATTTATACGGGGGCACTAGTAGAAAACAGGGCATTTGTCCCGGTTTCAGATGGCCTTTAGTCCCGGTTCTGCAACCGGGTCAAAACGATCGGGACTAAAGCCCCTCACTTTTAGTCCCGGTTGGCCTACGAACCTGGACTAAAGGAGTTCCACGTGGCTGCTGTGGGGCGCCCAGGCAGGAGGACCTTTAGTCCCGGTTGGTAACACCGACCGGGACTAAAAAGTAGCCACGCGTCAGCAGCTCCCATGCGCTGTTTTTTTTTAAAGGGGGGCTTTAGGGGTTTTGGAGGGTTTAGCGGTTACATATTGTGTTAGCTAGCTACTACATATAGAGAGAAGTGACCTCTCTTTCTCCGTGCTTGGTCGACGCTACCTACTACATATAGAGAGAACTCAATGCTAACTAGTAAGTAAATGAAGGAACCATTAATTACACAAGCTCGTCATGAACATATATAGAGAGAAGTGACCTCTCTTTCTCCGTGCTTGGTCGAACAACAAGTTTTCGTATATCTATCCGGAGCTACTACATATATACAATATAACATCTCTTACGATCCCTGACATCATCTACCGAAAATCCATTTGAATTTCCGTATGGTATTCTCCCTTTTCATGTATGACGTGGTCAAGAAAGAATCCCGCCAATTCCTCTTGAATTGCTCGTATGCGATCACTTGGTAGGAGTTCCTCCCGCATCTCCCACATCTAATTTAAAGAAGGGGGTCAACACATATATATGAATGAAACTCAACACAATTGATGGTAATAAGATAAAATTATGAATATTGTTTACATACTTCAAATTATTTGTCAGAGTAGCCCCGCTCAGAGGTCGAGTGGCGCATGAACTCGCAAAAGTAGTATCCACATAAATTATTTCCGCCTGCCTGCCACAAGCACTTTACGAGAATATATTTCAATCAAACTGATAATCAAGCATGATAATGGTATTGATGAAACTAGAATCAATGAGAGATGCGCGGAACTAGCACTAGTAGAAAACAGGGCTTTCGTCCCAGCCGGATCGGAGCAATAGTCCTGGTCGCGTTACGAACCAGGACTAATGTGAGCATTAGTCCCGGTTCGAGCGGTGCAGGCATCAGTCCCGGTTCGCATGGGACTTTAGTCCCGGTTGGAAACACCAATCGGGACTAAAGGGTTTGCGACCGGCTTCGAACGGTGCCAGCCCCTTCAGTCCCGGTTGGTATCTCCAACCGGGACTGAAAAAAATTTCAAATTTTTTTTTCAAATTTTTCTCCCAGTCCTTTAGTCCCGGTTGGTGTCTTCAACCGTGACTAAAGGTCTATCTTTAGTCCCAATTGGAGACACCAACTGGGACTAAAGCCTTTTACCACATTAAACTTGAAAAAATCATAACTAAATCTTCCTAATTCAGAAAAATACAAATAATATATCAAAATTTGCAGAAAAATACAAATAATATATCAAAAATACAAGTTTTTTGTTTCGACAATTTTTTAAAATCACCAAAATCCAAAGGGAAAATAGAGTTTTTGGACATTTTAGACGTTTTAGGGTTAGGTTTCTAAGTTTAGGGTTTAGGGCTAGGGTTTAGATTTCTAAGTTTAGGGTTAGGTTTTAGGGTTTGAACCTTTAATGTTTACTGTTTAGAATAGAGTTTCGGACGTTTTAAGTCCCGTGTTTAGGGTTTTCAGAGTTCATTTGTAGTGCTTTTCAATTTCAGGCTAATTTAGCTCAAAGAATCATTAAATGCATGAAAAAATAGCAAATGAAGTCAAAAAGGGTTGAAATTTAATGATGTGGCTTTGAATGGTTCATATTGAACACACAAAATTTTTGGAGTTGAAATAAGTTTAAAAAAATGAAATGTCTTTTTAACAGCTGTGTTTTCGTCCGAAACCCTGTTACTTCGAAAGAGATGGTCCAGTGTGTACACGAAGTGCATCCAGTTTTTGCCATAACCCTCTCAACTTTTTAGCACAAGCTATTTGGATGAAATAATGATACGATGCGAACTTTCAACCTTTTCAGAGTTCATTTGTAGTGATTTACAATTTCAGGCTAATTTAGCTCAAAGAATCATTAAATACGTGAAAAAATAGCAAATGAAGTCAAAAATGGTTGAAATTTAAGGATGTGGCTTTGAATGGTTCATATTGAACACACAAAAATTCTTTAGTTCATATAAGTTAAAAAAATGAAATGTGGTCAACCTCTGGTCAAACAGTGGTCAAACTACTTATTCAATAAATATTAGTGTTACTAAATAATTATTGTTTTTTAGAATAATAGTTTTAAACTCAAACGGTGAAGCGTGTGACATCATCGTCACATTTTTCTGATAATAATGGATATATTATTTGTCGAATTTCGATTTACAGATTTAAAGATATTAAGTGAATAAATGGCATAATAATAATAATATTATTATTATTACATATTTCATTTTGAACTTTTTGTATTATTTTGGATTTTTTTTATTTTGATAATTTTTGATTTTTTTGTAATTTTTTCCTTTTTTTGAAGTATTTTTGAGTTTTTAAATTGATCATTGTTGTTTGTTTTAATAATTGTTTGGTATTCAAAAAATTAAATCATGTGTGACATCAAGACCTAAGGGTTAACATGATTGATAGCTTACTATTGTCAGGAAAACAACAAGTGCAGACTTGAAAACTAGGGGTGATAGAATCTGAAAGTTAAGCATGCTGGGGCTGGAGTAGTGAGAGGATGGGTGACCGGCCGGGAAGTAGTGATGAGGGTGATTAGAGATTAAATTGTCAAATAATTCAGAAATTTGAAAATCGGGAAAAAATTTTAAAAAAAAATCAAAATTTTCTTTTTCAAAAAAATTCAGAAAAACAAAATTTCAAAAAAATTCCTTTACCAACCGGGACTAAAGGTGGAGCTCTAGACAGCGGCCATGTGGAGCCCCTTCTGTCCTGGTTCGTAAGCGAACCGGGACTAAAGGCCCGTTTTCTACTAGTGTAGCTAGTACTTCTTACTTTGGGGTGTGTAAATCGCAGCTCCTTCTTCAGACACGGAACCATTCCGGTGAACTTTTTCCAAACCCTGCCCGGCAAAGAAAATGATTACTTGATATCAGGAAATGAATGAAAGTTGTCGATATGGTGCGATAATGATTGAACTTACTTCTGGGGCATTTCACTCGTGTCTGCATAATCCTTAGGATCTTTACGTCTCGAGTCTAAGACAGTTACTACTCCCTCGTCAAGCTTAATGGATAGCAGAAGAAAGTGGAACCTGCGCACGGATAACTTATCAATTACAGTACTTAACCTCGAGTAAGCGAAACTAAATATGCACAAGGCAGTAACACTCACTTGAAGTTGTAAGGAAAGAGTATTTCCCTTTTGTTTTGATGTCGAAGGAACGCTTTTAGCAAGTTTTCCTGAGTATCTTCAACTCTGTTTTGTACCGTCCATTCATTTACGATATTTGGGTTAATGAACCCAATGTCATAGATTTGTCCTCTTTTGCATTCAACGATTTTCAATCTGCATAATATAGTGAGGATAATTATATATACATGCAATGAACGAGCTGAGCTAAGACTTAATTACAGAAATAATACTTAGAGACAGTAGCAACTCATGAGTTGTTTGTCGAGGGCGTCTTGCTTGAATAACTGAAATAATTTCACAAATTCAACAGGGCATCACCTCAACTCCAATGAAGTCGTGCTCATCTTTAATTCCCAGCAATATACTGTCGGTCCCATCCTTGCTGCAGGTTTCCAAGTACCAGTCATGCAATCTTCGCATCATCGTTGGTAGATGCGGGAGCTGATCAGGTTTGACGAGAGGCTTCCCGTGCTCGTATCTAAATACCTCTACTACCTCAGCCATTTCAAACTGTACATCATTGCCCACGTAATCACCAAGAGTGATACCGGGCGCTGGCCCCGGATGATTAGCGATATCGCTAGACACCTTGAGCGGGGGGCACGATTGCTTCTCATGTTTGCCAAGCTGGGGAATTGTTTTCCCACTTCGTCTTGTAGCACTGGTAGTACTTCCCGACCGCCGCGCTTCGTCATATGTCTTTGCAATAAAGTGGTCATAGTTGGATCGCGGCGAAGGTGGTGGTGGTCGCTTAAGGGCATGCAGAGTGCGCTTCGTTTTCACCGGATCTATTATTTCCTTCGGAGGTGGACATTTCTGTTCAAAATGGGCCCGCACTTCGGCATCCACGATGTCCTTGTTTTCCTTGTCAGTCCTCTCATATGGTAACTTTGGAGGAGCCCTGAGGCATGGACTAGCTCCGAATTTCTTGCATGTTGTGCTGCTAGCTGTCGGAGCGACGTCGCCTCTCTTCCGCTGTTGCTGTGGTGGCGGAGTCCGCTGACGCGCCGGAGCCCACTGAGGCGGCGGAGCCTACTGACGCGCCGAAGACGGCTGTGGCGGCAGAGACGGCTGACGTGCCAGAGACAGCTGAGGCGGAGGAGGATTCTGCTGCGGGGCCTCCTCCGTTAGAGTCCGCTGAGGCGGCGAAGATGGCTGACGCGCCGGAGATGGCTGACGCGCCGGAGATGACTCAGGCAGCGGAGATAGCAAAGCTGGAATGTGAGGACGAGTCCGCTGAGGATCTGGCTGAGTCTGCTGAGGCGGCGTCCTGTTTGGAAGCCTTATGTCCTCCTTTCTCCATAGACATGTACTCCTTAAGGCATTTTCCAGAAGCATCTCCCCTTCACCTGTAGGGTACTCAAGCTCTAGCCCTCAAATCCCTCCATTATTTCATCCACCCCGACAATAGCAAAGCCATGTGGAATAGGATGGCAATGGAAAGTTCCCTCAGCTCGAGGAGGTAAGATAGAGCCGACCGCCACCTTCACTGTCAGGTTATGGCATTTCTCCATTAGCACCCAATGTTCATTCTGCACGGGGTAGCGAGGAGCCATGATATCAGGCTGAACGAGCTCCGTGGAAGCCACACTACTTCTCCGCTGAGATGGTGGGGTAGCTTCGGGGGCAGTGTCGAACGAAGGATCTTCGTGCCGCTGAGATGGTTGGCCGGCAGCTCGCTGGTTCTCAAGTTCCTCTAGTTTCGCTAATGTTGCATTGATCTTCTACATTTCGCTTGCTTCCACTTTCTTCGTTCTCTCTTGGCTTCTATAACCACCGTTGTCGGGAAACCCATGCACCCACGGAACGGAGCCTGATGTGCCTCGTGTTCGTCCAGGGTGTTCAGGATTCCCGAGGGCCTCTGTCAGCTCGTCCTTCTCTCTGTCGGGATGGAACCTCCCTTCCTGCGCTGCTTGGATTGCTTTCTCGAGCTTCTTGACGGGTATTGCAAGTTGAGCGTTCGTCCAAACACACTTCCCTGATTCTGGGTCCAAAGTTCCCCCAACCGCGAAGAACAAAGTCCTTGCCCGATCTGGCCAGTGCAATGTCGCTGGTTGGACCCCTTTTGCATGCAGGTCTTGCTCAGCTTTGTCCCATGTAGGCCGGGCTTTGCTGTAGCCACCTGACCCCTTAACATGGTGATATTGCTTCTTTGCAGCATTTTTCTTGTTTGTCAGTGACCTTTGCTTAGCCTTCTCCGATTTCTTGTAGGCCACAAATGCGGGCCAGTGATCGCTTATCTTCTCATATTGACCGGTGAATTCTGGAGTCTCGTCTTTGTCAACAAACTGTTTCTTCAAATCTTTCTTCTAGTTTTTGAATAGTTCTGCCATCTTCTTAAGAGCAAACGCCTGGACCTTTCGCTGTATAACTGGGTTATTCGGATCCTCCTCTAGCAGTAGGCTGAAATTTGTCATCAGCAAGGTCCAATGATCATCTTTCAGTCTATCTTAGACATAAGAAACTTCAGGGTCCTTTTTCTTATTCCATTCTTGGATACTGATCGGGACGCTGCCCCTAACAACAACTCCGCACTGATGTACAAATGTGTCCTTGGTCCACTTGGGAGCAATCGGTTGGCCATCTCGAGTGACTTCGTCGATCGTGAACCGTTCATCCTGGCGCAACCTTTTCTTCAGGCCTCGTCTCCTTACGGAAGTTTGGCTCGATCCGGAGGGCTAAAAGAAGAAAGAAGTGTTAATGTATGTACATACAAAACAATTAATGCATCAAGTCAGCTGAGGCTAAATTAATATATATATACCTCGCCGAACTTTGCAACAGTTAAGGCTCCCTCCACCATTCGGTCACTGATGCAGCTTGAACTACGTCGGTATTTCCCCAAAGAGGAAGGGATGACGCAACAAAGCTACGGTAGGTATTTCCCTCAGTGATGAGACCAAGGTTATCAAACCAGTAGGAGAACCACGCAATACTACGTGAACGGTACCTGCACACAAAGAACAAATACTTGCAACCCGACGTAAAAGAGGGGTTGTCAATCCCTCCCGGGTAAAAAGGTAGATAAAATTGTAGTAGATTGGATAAATAGATCTCGCGGGAACGCGAGATAAAGTAAATAATAAAAAATTGCAGCAAGGTATTTTTGGGTTTTTGGATTAATAGATCTGAAAATAAAAGCAAATAAAAATAGATCTTGAAGGCAAATATGATAAAGAAGAGACCCGGGGGCCGTAGATTTCACTAGTGGCTTCTCTCGAGAAAAATAGCATACGCTGGGTAAACAAATTACTGTTGGGCAATTGATAGAACTTCAAATAATTATGAAGATATCCAGGCAATGATCATTATATAGGCATCACGTCCAAGATTAGTAGACCGACTCCTGCCTGCATCTACTACTATTACTCCACACATTGAATGCTATCCAGCATGCATCTAGTGTATTAAGTTCATGGAGAAACAGAGTAATGCAATAAGAATGATGACATGTTGTAGACAAGATCTATTCATGTAGGAATAGACCCCATCTTGTTATCCTTAATAGCAACGCTACATACGTGTCATTTCCCCTTCTGTCACTGGGATTGAGCACCGTAAGATCGAACCCATCACAAAGCACCTCTTCCCACGACAAGAAAAATCGATCTATTTGGCCTAACTAAACCAAAGATTCGAAGAAGAAATATGAGGCTATAAGTAATCATGCATATAAGAGATCAAAAGACTCAAATAACTTTCATGGATAAAAAGATAGATCTGATCATAAACTCAAAGTTCATCATATCCCAACAAACACACCGCAAAAAGAGTTACATCAAATAGAACTCCAAGAGACCATTGTATTGAGAATCAAAAGAGAGAGAGGAAGCCATCTAGGTACTAACTATGGACCCGTAGGTCTACAATGAACTACTCACGGATCATCGTAGAGGCACCAATGAGGATGATGAACCCCTCCGTGATGGTGTCTAGATTGGATCTGTGGTTTCTGGAACTTGCGGCGGCTGGAATTGTGTTTCGTCGACTCCCCTAGGTTTTCTGGAATATTGGGGGTATTTATAGAGCAAAGAGGCGGTGCGGGAGGCCACCGAGGTGGGCACAACCCACCAGGGCGCTCCTGGGCCCCCATGCGCGCCCAGGTGGGTTGTGCCCTCCTCGGGGCACCCCTTTGGTACTTCTTTGGCCCATCTTGTGTCTTCTGGCCTAGAAAAATTCTCCAAAAATTTTCGCTGCGTTTGGACTCCGTTTGGTATTGATTTTATGCGAAGTAAAAAACAAGCAAAAAATAGCAACTGGCACTGGGCACTATGTCAATAGGTTAGTCCCAAAAAATGATATAAAGTTGCTATAAAATGATTGTAAGACATCCAAGAATGATAATACAGCAGTATGGAACAATCAAAAATTATAGATACGTTGGAGACGTATCAGCATCCCCAAGCTTAATTCCTGCTCGTCCTCGAGTAGGTAAATGATAAAAATAGATTTCTTGATGTGGAATGCTGCCTAACATGTTCATCACATATTATTTTCTTTGTAGCATGGATATTTGGACTTTTATATGATTCAAAGCAATAGTCTAGTTTTGACATGAAGATTTCAATACTCAAGCATATCAGCAAGCAACCATGTCTTTCAAAATATCAACACTAAAGCAAGTTATCCCTAGCCCATTATGCTCAATCATTGATCCATTCATGAAACACACTCGCATATTAGCTACACCCAATGCTCAAGTACGATCATATTGCCTCTTAGTTGATGCTTTATAAGAGAAGATGGAGACACAAATAAAAATTGCATAAAGTAAAATAGAAAGGCTCTTCGCAGAGGGAAGTAGGGATTTGTAGAGGTGCCATAGCTCAAAGCGAAAAGGATAGAGATAAAAATATTTTGGGTGGCATGCTGTTCCTGTCATCGAAAACGATCGAGTAGTTCCCAATACTTTCCATGCTAGATATATCATAGGCGGTTCCCAAACAGAAAATAAAGTTTATTCCTTTTTCCACCACACTTTCACATTCCACGGCTAACCGAATCCACGGGTGTCGTCCATACCAACACTTTCCAAGGAAGTTATTATTTAACAACATAAAGTAAATTCATTTTTCATTTCGGGACTGGGCATCCCTAATACCTTTGCCGTACTCTCATGCAATGACAAGTGAATAAACACTCATCTTGGATGGCACACAAAAAGGAAATTTATTTTGAAAATTAGAGATGGCACATACAATTTTTCTTAGAACGGCAAAAGAATACCGCATATAGGTAGGTAAAGTGGACTCATATGGCAAAACTGGTTTAAGGATTTTGGTTGCACAAGTAGTAATCATACTTAGTGCTAGTGAAGGCTAGCAAAAGATTGAGAAGCATCCAACCTAGAAACGAAAAATTTCAGAAGCGAGCATTAAGCATAACTAACACCGAATAATGCACCATAAGTAGGATGTAATTTCATTGCATAACTATTGACTTTCGTGCTTGCATAGGGAATCACAAACCTTAACATCAATATTCTTACTAAACCATAATTACTCATCAACATGACTCACATATTATATCATCATATCGCAAAACTATTACAAAGAATCAAGTTTATTTTGTCCAATGATCTTCATGAAAGTTTTTATTATATCCCTCTTGAATATCTATCACTTTGGGACTAATTTTGTAACACCCCTGTGTAATAGAGCACTGTGCTCTTATGTTAAACAGGCCATGTCACCATCTTTACAATGCATGATCACAGTGGTTAAAAACTTCCTTTCAATTTCTTTCTCTGGAAACAATTCAAATTCTAAGTGCAAAATAAAGTTGCTCAATATTTGCTGGAAAAATGTTCACCTTCTAGCAAATATTCCAAAACAAATATTGTTAAGGAAAACAACATACAAAATGGGCCTAGGCAATTTAAACAGTGCCAAGACAGCACATTAAAATGCCCAATCCATTTTTGAAAAATTCAAATAGATTCCAAAATTTCCCAAACTTCTCGTGGCAAGAGCAGAATAATGCATAGTAAATATGTGGGCCAATATCACATTTTACCTAATGCATTTGGGCAGCCCACTTTCTTTTCTAAATCTCTGTAAAAAGGGAAAAACAGAAAATTGAAGAAGAAAAAGAGAAAGGCCATTCTGCATCGGGCCAGAGTGCACAGTGCGTGAGGCCAGCCCAACCGGCCTGCCTCCCTTCTCTCTCTCTCTTCCCCGTCGCCGTGTCGGCCGCGCCGTGGCTGGGCGCGCGCGCCGACCAGCTGGCGACACGACGACGCCACCGACGCGAGGAGGGGATAATGACCGCCCCAGCCTTACCCCCTGGACGCCTCATCCACTCCCCTTCCTCTCTCTCTCGCTCGCCCGAGCTCTCTCCTCCTCTCCCAAACACGGTCGTCGCCGTCGCCGCGTCGATCCCGCAGCCACCGTCGTCCCCGTGCCGTGCCACCGTGTCCCTCGTCTCCGCCGTCGTCGTCCACTTCGTCTCCGTCCACGAACGCAACCCGGGAGCCACCGCAGCGAGCCTGGCAAGTTGGGCTTCTTCCCTAGATCGCCGGACGCAGCCACCGTCAATTCGCTGTCACTGCTGCTACAAAACTGTCGTCGGGCCCCGTTGTGCCTGCAAGGTGAGCCACCGTGCGTCTTTCCCCTCTCCCTGGAGCTTTTCTGCCCCCGTTGCTGCCTCTCCACATTCACCGTACTCTGGTCGCCGCCAGTCGCATCGCCATCGTGGCCACAGCCGGCCGAGCTCACATCCGAGCACGGCATCATGCTCATGGCACGGCCAGGAGCCCATCGAGCCCTTCCGCTCGTCCTCCCGAGCCCCCTAGCCCCTGCTCAACTTCACCCGAACGCCGGCGTCCGCCTCGCTCTTTGCCGGCGTAGCCTCGGCGACCTTTTGGTCTAGTGCGAGCCCGCGTGACGCTTAGGGCCTCCCCAGCAAACCAACGCGCCTAACCCCGTCGCGCTCCGTGCCCTGCTTCGCTAGAACCCACCGCTACCGAACTCCGGCACCGCCGCAAGCTCATTTCCGACGAGCTCCGCCCATCTCACCTCCCGTGGTTGCCGTCGTTGGACGCGGCGCTCCACGACCGATCGAATGGTACCGGCAGCGCGCCAATTGGTGCCCCATAGCTCGTTTCCGAGCAACTCCGGCGTTCGGCCGCCGCGGAACGGCTCGCCGGAGCGTTTTCCGGCGCCGGCACCGACGTGGCCTGACCGGTGGGCCGCCCTAAGTCGCTGGCAACTGGGTCCCGCGGGCCCAGTTGACGTGGCAGTTACTGTCCCTGACCAGCGGGCCCCGTCGCATAAAACGATTTTTATAATTAACTAAAAGTGCTAATTAAAATCTGTTAATTAATTAGTTATTTGGTTAGTCTAATAACTCACTGATAGGTGGGGCCTAGCTACTATTTAACTCTGTTTAAATTAAACAAGACCCTCTTTAGTCCTCTGCCTATGACAGGTGGGACCCACTGTCAGGTTTGATCTGAACAGTGGCAGTTGACTAGCTGACCTCATGCTGACCTAGCTGCTGACGCAATAATTGATTTCTGTTAATTTAAATAAATCTAGAAAACTGGTAAAACTTTGAAAAATCATAGAAAAATAACCGTAGCTCGGATGAAAAGATTTATACATGAAAAACGATCAAAAAAATGAGACACGTCCGAATATGCCCTCCTTATACCTGCCACATGCCTCTAGCATGATGAACATGGAACTTTCCCCTCCGGTTCAACTGCCTGAAAGACGTCCGAAACTGAGAAAACTTTCCCGGTAAATTCCCGCTCCGTCTGTAGCACTTAACTTTGCGATAGATCACTCCGGCTTAGCGCATAGTCATGTCTTATTTTGTGTTTGCTTTTGTCGCCGTGTATTTGTTTGTTTCTTCCCCCCCTTTCTTCCCGGTAGACTCTCGAGAGCGCTGATGATGCCCTGGGGATCGACTTCACAGCTGACGACCCTGCCTTTGCCGCCAAGCAACCAGGAAAGCACCCCCCTTGAACATGTTGATATCGCCTATTCTTTCTCTCTTACGCTTGCATTAGAAATGGTTGTTGCTACCGCTTATCCTATTTCTGATGCATAGCCTATTTTTGTAACTGCTATTGATACCAACCTGCTTATCCTAAACTGCTTAGTATAGGCTGGATAGAGAACCACCAGAGACCCCACTTTGACCCAGTTGCCCCCACTGGATTATTAGATGACTTGATCAACATGATCGACAACCAGGCCCCGGCACCGCACATCACCCCCTTAGTTGTACAACAGTACTGGGTTACTATCGAGTGCCGAGGGTGATACCTCGTCAGCACTTCTGATGTTAACCTTGTAGGGTAGTTAATGGGTCGTTGTCATCGAGGGTGATTCCTCCTTCACCACTCCCGATACAGACGCCGTTGTGCAACACATCAAGTGTGAACCTCGAGGGTGATTCCTCCTAAGTTCTCTTTGACGACTACATTAGGTGGAATCCATCGAGGGTGATTCCTCAGGTTTCTCCCTGGTGATTGGACACACGGTTACTTTGACTTAACACAGAACCATGATGACATCGAATCGGCGCTGAGGGGTACCCGCGAGTGATGGGAAGTCGGGTTGTCCTGGAGGGTACCCGAGAGATAATTACGAGGCATGGCCGGGCATTATTGGCCCTTGCAGCAAGTCCTCGAGACGGGGTGACGGGGTCACATCGATCGTGAATCTCTGCTCGTTACCGCACGCTACCAATAAACTAACGATTTGGATATTTGATCTGAGTGGGCCTCTGGCCCGATAGCACTAACCATCATGCTGGAATAAGTATGGGCACTCTGCGTCGTACGTTTCTTCGAAAGCTTTGTCAGACATCCAGTTCGGCATAGCGGCACGGACGGACCGGCGTCATCCAGGACAGAGGTGGTGCCGGGCTTCACCGTGTGCGCAACGACCCGGAGTGCAACGGGCGATGGGCCTAAGACCCCAGAGCGCTTAGGATATAGACCGACGGGGACCTCTCTGTTGAGCTTTAGGTAGGGCTGCGGCGTGTCGTTTGGCCAAGGCCGGGCATGACCAAGAAAAGTGTGTCCGGGCGGAGTTAATCGAGCGTGGTGGGTAAGTTGGTGCACACCTGCAGGGAAGAACTAATCTATGCATAGCCGGATCCTCGGTAACGAACGCTCGGAGTTTTATCCCGATCGATACAACTAGAACTGGATACTTGTGATGAGTAATGGATAGTATGGCTCTGGGATTGCTTTCTCGCAGGGAGTCGAGGAAGCATCTCGGGGCGAGGTTGATAACACTACTACTACTTT
This sequence comes from Thinopyrum elongatum, assembly GCA_011799875.1. Classification (NCBI taxonomy): domain Eukaryota; kingdom Viridiplantae; phylum Streptophyta; class Magnoliopsida; order Poales; family Poaceae; genus Thinopyrum; species Thinopyrum elongatum. Next base: position 25,393,251 of record CM022302.1, read on the forward strand.
ATACCGTGCTAATCTACACTCTTCTAATGCTACAAGACCGATGAAGATGCTAGTGTTCGATAGAACTAGGCCTTCCCTCTATTCTGGCATTTCTGCAGCCCAGTCCACATATACAGCCTTTCTTTGATAATGTTGCATATGTAGTGTAGATCCTTGCTTGCTGAGTGCTTCGGATGAGTACTCACGGTTGCTTTGCTTCCTCTTTTTCCCCATATCTGTTTGATGCAACCAGATGATGGAGCCCCTGAGACAGCTGGCCCGTCGACTACTGCTACTACTACCCCAAGGATGGCTATGACTACGAGTTGGCTAACGACCAGGACTAGGTTCGGAGGGTCCTAGGAAGGAGGCCTGCGCCTTTTCGATCGTAGTGTTTTCTTTTGCCCCACATTTTAAAGGCCTATCTGTTTCTCTTTTATATCTGTAATCAGATATCTGATGCTTCCGCTGACGGTTGTAAGAGAGCTTATGTATTCGAGCCCTCGAGGCCCCAGGCTTGTAATATAAAGCTTATATTATTTTAAATTTGTGTCTAGAGTTGTGTTGTGATATCTTCAAGTGAGTCCTTAGGCTTGATCATGTGCATTTGCGTGTATGATTAGTGCACGATTAAGCCGGGGCGTCACAGGTTGGTATCAGAGCAGACCTCCTGTAGGAACCCCCCTTCCAAACTCCTTGGCCGAAGTTGAGACTAGTCTTTCAAAAACTATTTTACTAACATGGCTGTGTGGCGTACGAGCCCACGACGCCAATTGGGTAGTATTAGGATCTTTTATTCCTCTTCTTTACTCTGAGACTCTAATCTCTCTTCTATTCAGGTTAAAGATTTTACTAACTATGACATTAGGTTCCATAACCACTTCTTCCCGGAGAGCCCCTTCACTACAGATGATCGCTTGCTTCGCCAGAAGGTTCTGCATATATTCCTCGATGATTCCCGAGACCCTGCGGCCCCTGCTTTGCAGTTCCTGACCACCGATAATTCCCGTGAATAACATCCTTGCCGTTTGTACCTTCATCCCCAGTTGTTCATATGCTTTCCAAAATTCTAAGAAATGCAAATTTGATCTCCCGAAGATCCTCTGCAGCCTAGTGCTCCCGAAAGTCTTGTCTGCTTGCATTATGGTTAAATCCATATGTCTCACAATATTCGTTAGCATTCTTTGTCATTGTCATTCCGAGTCTATTGATTCAATAGGAATGAGAATAATCCCTATCATCCGTCGATTCCTAGAATTCGTCCTTCCGGCTCAGACGTCATTTTGGACATGAGTTGGTTCTTGGCCGGTCAAGTTGCAAATGATTGTCTATCTAGTTCTATTCAACTTGCTCATCTTTTGATCAGAGCATTTGCTTCTGATCCCCCGATCTGGAAATCAAAATTTCCATTGTATTTAAGGATCGAACTATTCAGATGTTTCTTTAAGCCAATTCCTTTGCATCCCTTCTTCCTCTGATTTATTACAGATACTCACATCAATTTCGTCGTGAATCACTAGATCCATTGTTGGGTTGTTATCCAACAGTGTCCTTAACATCCAAAATCTTGTGAGTTCTCCCCTGATACATCATGCCTTTGGTAAATTGTATCATCTGCTTTGACTTTGATACTCTGCTTATGAACCCGTATTCCTTGCTTTGGTTTATGGTTGTATAGGTCCGTAAAAATGTCCCGATGGGTTGGACCTATACTTGCCCTAATCCGTGTGAACTCGAAGGTTATGCGATTCATACTCTTCTGGTGCTTCACCAGATAAATCTTCAGCACTACAATTTCTTTGAAAACGAGGAGTGAATGAAAGGTTATGCATTGAAGAAGTGGGAGTCGACCTTGAACCTTTGTGTTCATGCCCATGGAACCGATGTGGAACTTATCATGCAAAGCTTCTTGTAATAATAATCATTCCCTTGTTATAAATTCATCTTGTATCTGTGTATTGATCCTATGCAATCGTGGTTCCGATCATGATTGTTCTTCTTTGATCCCATTTCACGGACAAGTTGAAGCAATTGCCTTCTGCAAATTAATATGCCTGTCCAACCCCTATACTGAATTACCTCGAGTATTACCCCCCTATTATCTCGAGGATACGCTCCTATTGTACTACGTCCTATAAATTTTCTGATGGAGTGATACGTTCCCTGTCATAGTCACTCCACAGGTTCTGGGTTGTCGTCAATCGAGACCATCGAACAAGGAATCGATTCCACTCTGTGATTTAGTACTCCTAGTACTTTGTTGCTGGGGAGTTTGATACTACATCACATCATTCCTAGCCTGATCGACTATATCGTTATCGTGATAATTATAACTGTGCTACCTGGTCCTTATGCCCGGAGCAACTTCCGGCGTTGAGCTAAGCTTACGTCGATCTTCCCCATCTTATCGTTTCACCTCTAACAACAAGCTTGATTTTGAGCTTGTGTCATATCCGTGGTTCCAATAGCCCTTCGCTTCATCTTTTCTTTTGCTTGATGTTGTCGCTGAACGATTACATCTTTTTGAAACCTCTCAACAAATTTGTCGTGATCCCCATCAATATATTGACTTGTTCTAGGATATCCATCGAATTCATGATAAGTAATACCATCCTTGCCCCACGATGATTTGTGTTAATCATCGACAACACTCTTGTCTTCTTTCCAACCCATGTTTGATTATACTTTGAGCTCCTTGCTATTCTTGCAATTGCTCCTTGAGTATTTCTTGTGATCGTCAGACCTAACCCTGACTTGAAACACCATATCATTGCTACCTCGAAGCATGACTGTGGAATTCCGAATATCATTGAGAACAGTGGAAGCGCAATGCTACATATTTCTTGATCTATTATCCAAACACCGTGGTATGGGTAATATCATGATTCTTCCCTCGCCCCTTTATCTAAATGCTTTTGAACTTGCTGTCCCATCATGTATATCATGCTTCGCTTCTCCTTGAGAAGGATATACTCCTAACTTTTGTGCATAATCACATTTTACTTTTCATTGGTTTGTTTGAACTTTCTTGTGATCTATATGATATAAGCAGAAATAATTCTCTGCCTATGAAAACATCTCGGTCTACAACTCTGTCAGTGAGACCCCGTTACTGTTGTTGCGGACATTCCGGTAACCACCGGTGGATGAGAACTTTGCCTGTTGATTCGCCTTGTTCTTACGAGCAGCAAAATGTTTCTCTTCGTCCCCCGCCCTTGGTACCGACGTTGTTGCCGACATAGTGATAGACTTCCCTCTGACGCCTTGTTATCGAGATCGTGCAAGATATCACCATCCTACCTACTCTTGATCGACCCTCATCGCAGTTCCACAGGATCGGAACCTGACTCCCCTCTATATCATTGATTCCGAAGTATTCCTTGCACCTGGCTTCGTAAATAATTTACGAACTAATTTCCTTACCATGTTTTGTTCTGGTATCATGTGCAACATTATTCTTCATTACTCTGAAACCCCTTTATCATATGTCTTAGGCGTCAGCTGGATGCCTGCCTGACTGAAACTTGTTGTACCTCCTTATATCATTCTTATTATGTTTCCAAATGCTGCTAAGCCTCCTTCCCTGAGACAAGTATCGGATGCCAATCCTTCCAGGCCTCCGTCCCTATACCCCTTTACTCCCCTCTTAAATCTCGGGACGAGATTTCTTGTAGTGGAGGAGAATTGTAACACCCCTGTGTAATAGAGCATGGTGCTCTTATGTTAAACATGCCATGTCACCATCTTTACAATGCATGATCACAGTAGTTAAACACTTCCTTTCAATTTCTTTCTTTTGAAACAATTCAAATTCTAAGTGCAAAATAAAGTTGCTCAAAATTTGCTGGAAAAATGTTAACCTTCTAGCAAATATTCCAAAACAAATATTGTTAAGGAAAACAACATCACCATCAACTACAAAATGGGCCTAGGCATTTTAAACTGTGCCAAGACAGCACATTAAAATGACCAATCCATTTTTGAAAAATTCAAATAGGTTCCAAAATTTCCCAAACTTTTCGTGGCAAGAGCAGAATAATGCATAGTAAATATGTGGGCCAATATCACATTTTACCTAATGCATTTGGGCAGCCCACTTTCTTTTCTAAATCTCTGTAAAAGGGAAAAACAAAAAATTGAAGAAGAAAAAGAGAAAGGCCACTGTGCACTGGGCCAGAGTGCACAGTGCCTGAGGCCAGCCCAACCGGCCTGCCTCCCTTCTCTCTCTCTCTTCCCCGTCGCCGAGTCGGCCGCGCCGTGGCTGGGCGCGCGCGCGCCGACCAGCTAGCGACACGACGACGCCACCGACACGAGGAGGGGATAAGGACCACCCCAGCCTTCCCCCCTAGACGCGTCATCCACTCCCCTTCCTCTCTCTCTTGCTCGCCCGAGCTCTCTCCTCCTCCCCCGAACGCGGTCGTCGCCGTCGCCGCGTTGATCCCGCGGCCACCGTCATCCCCCTGCCGTGCCGCCGTGTCCCTCGTCTCCGCCGTCGTCGTCCACTTCGTCTCCATCCACGAACGCAAGCCGGGAGCCACCGCAGCGAGCCCGACAAGTTCGTCTTCTTCCCTAGATCGCCGGACGCAACCGCCATCGATTCGCCGTCACTGCTGCTACAAAACTGTCGCCGGGCCCCCTTGTGCCTGCAAGGTGAGCCACCGTGCATCTTTCCCCTCTCCTCGGAGCTTTTCCGCCCCCGTAGCTGCCTCTACACATTCACCGTACCCTGGCCGCCACCTATCGCATCGCCATCGTGGCCACAGCCGGCCGAGCTCACTTCCGAGCACGGCATCGTGCTCATGGCACGGCCAGGAGCCCGTCGAGCCCTTCCACTCGTCCTCCCGAGCCCCCAAGCCCCCTGCTCGACTTCACCAGAACGCCGGCGTCCGCCTCGCTCGTCGCCGGCGTAGCCTCGGCGACCTTTTGGTCCAGTGTGAGTCTGCATCGCGCTCAGGGCCTCCCCTGCAACCCAACGCGCCTAACCCCGTCATGTTCCGTGCCCTGCTTCGCCAGTACCCACCGCTACCGAACTCCGGCGCCGCCGTGAGCTCGTTTCCGACGAGCTCCGCCCATCTCACATCCCGTGGTTGCCGTCATTGGACGCGGCGCTCCACGACCGATCGAATGGTACCGACCGCGCGCCAATTGGTGCCCCATAGCTTGTTTCCGAGCAACTCCGGCGTTCGGCCACCGCGAAACGGCTTGCCGGAGCGTTTTCCGGTGCCGGCGCCGACGTGGCCTGACCGGTGGGCCGCCCTGAGTCGCTGGCAACTGGGTCCCACGGGCCCAGTTCACAAGTTGACCTAGTCAACGCCGCTGATGGGGCAGTTACTGTCCCTAACCTGCGGGCCCCGCCGCACAAAATGATTTTTATAATTAACTAAAAGTGCTAATTGAAATATGTTAACAAATTAGTTAATTAGTTAGTCTAATAACTCACTGACAGGTGGGGCCTAGCTACTATTTAACTCTGTTTAAATTAAACAAGACCCTGTTTAGTCCTCTGCCTATGACAGGTGGGACCCACTATCAGGTTTGACCTGAACGGTGGCAGTTGACTAGCTGACCTCATGCTGACATCGCTGCTGACGCAATAATTGATTTCTGTTAATTTAAATAAATCCAGAAAACTGTTAAAACTTCGGAAAATCATAGAAAAATAACCATAGCTCGGATGAAAAAGATTTATACATGAAAAACGATCAGAAAAACAAGACGCGTCCGAATATGCCATCCTTATGCCTATCACATGCCTCTAGCATGATGAACATGGAACTTTCCCCTCCGGTTCATTTGTCTGACAGATGTCCGGAGCCGGGAAAACTTTCCCGGTAAATTCCCGCTCCGTCTGTAGCACTTAACTTTGCGATAGCTCACTCCGGCTTAGCTCATAGTCATGTCTTGTTTTGTGATTGCTTTTCTCACCGTGTATTTATTTGTTTCTTCTCCCCCTTTCTTCCTGGTAGAGCCCCGAGACCGCTGACGATGCCCTGGGGATCGACTTCACAGCTGACGACCCTACCTTTGCCACCAAGCAAACAGGCAAGCACCCCCCCCCCCTTGAACATGCCGATATTGCCTATTCTTTCTCTCTTATGCTTGCATTAGAAATGGTTGCTGCTACCGCTTATCATATTTCTAATGCATAGCCTGTTTTTATAACTGCTTTTGATACCTACCTGCTTATCCTAAACTGCTTAGTATAGGGTGGATAGAGAACCACCAGAGACCCCACTTTGACCCAGTTGCCCCCGCTGGATTATCAGATGACTTGATCAACGTGATCGACAACCAGGCCCCGGCACCGCACATCACCCCCCTTAGTTGTACGACACTACTGGGTAACTATCGAGTGCCAAGGGTGATAGCTCGTCAGCACTTCTGATGTTAACCTTGTAGGGTAGTTAATTGGTCATGGTCATCGAGGATGATTCCTCCTTCACCACTCTCGATAATGACGCCGTCGTGCAACACCTCAAGTGTGAGCCTCGAGGGTGATTGCTCCAAAGTTCTCCTTGATGACTACATTAGGTGGAATCCATCGAGGGTGATTCCTCAGGTTTCTCCCTGGTGTTTGGACACATGGTTACTTTGACTTCACACAGAACCATGATGACATCGGGTCGGCCCTGAGGGGTACCCGCGAGTGATGGGAACTCGGGTTGACCTGGAGGGTACCCGAGAGATAATTCCGAGGCGCGGCCAGGCATTCTTAACCTTTGCAACAAGTCCTCGCGACGGGGCGACGAGGTCGCATCCATCGTGAGTCTCTGCTCGTTACCGCACACTACCAATACACTAACGATTTGGATATTTGATCTGAGTGGCCCTCTGGCCCGATAGCACTAACCATCACGCGAGAATAAGTATGGGCACTCTGCGTCGTACGTTTCTTCCGAAAGCTTTGTCAGATGTCCAGTTCAGCATAGCGGCACGGACAGACCGGCGCCATCCAGGACATAGGTGGTGCCTGGCTTCACCGTGTGCGCAACGACCCGGAGTGCAACGGGCGATGGGCCCAAGACCCTGGAGCGCTTAGGATATAGACCGACGGGGACCACTCTACTAAGCTTTAGGTAGGGCTGCGGCGTGTTGTTTCGCCGAGGCCGGGCATGACCAAGAAAAGTGTGTTTGGCCGGAGTTAATCGAGCGTGGTGGGTAAGTTGGTGCACCCCTGCAGGGAAGAACTAATCTATGCATAGCCGGATCCTTGGTAACGAACACTCGGAGTTTTATCCCGATCGATACAACTAGAACTGGACGCTTGTGATGAGTAATGGATAGTTTGGCTCTGGGATTGCTTTCTCGCAGGGAGTCGAGGAAGGATCTCTGGGCGAGGTTGATAACACTACTACTACTTTATACTGTGCTAATCTACACTCTTCTAATGCTGCAAGACCGATGAAGATGCTAGTCTTCGATAGAACTAGGCCTTCCCTCTATTCTGGCATTTCTGCAGCCCAGTCCACATATACAGCCTTTCTTTGATAATGTTGCATATGTAGTGTAGATCCTTGCTTGCTGAGTACTTCGGATGAGTACTCATGGTTGCTTTGCTTCCTATTTTTTCCCATATCTGTTTGATGCAACTAGATGACGAAGCCCCTGAGACAGCTACCCCGTCGACGACTGCTACTACTACCCCGAGGATGGCTACTACTACGAGTTGGCTGACGACCAGGAGTAGGTTCGGAGGGTCACAGGCAGGAGGCCTGCGCCTTTTCGATTGTAGTGTTTTCTTTTGCCCCGCCTTTTAAAGGCCTATCTCTTTCTCTTTTATATCTGTACTCAGATATCTGATGCTTCCGCTAACGCTTGTAAGCGAGCTTATGTATTCGAGCCCTCGAGGCCCCTGGCTTGTAATATAAAGCTTGTATTATTTTAAATTTGTGTCTAGAGTTGTGTTGTGATATCTTCAAGTGAGTCCTTAGGCTTGATTGTGTGCATTTGCGTGTATGATTAGTGCACGATTAAGCCGGGGCGTCACAAATTTCATATGTTGCTTTTGATAGCTCAAACAAATCTTAGTGAAGAACATGAGCATAAAGATTTCATCTCTCAAAATAATTTAAGTGAAGCATGAGAGAATTTCTTAAAAAAATTACTAACTCTCAAATAAATCTAAGTGAAGCATGAGAGCATTTCTTAAAAAATATTAAAAGAACATCGTGCTCAAAAAGATATAAGTGAAGCACTAGAGCAATTCCAAGGCTCGAAAATTTTTAAGTGAAGCATAGAGAGCAATTCTAACAAATCATAGCATAATTTTGGCTCTCTCAAATAGGTTGAAGGAAATATGCCTTAGAGGCAATAATAAAGTTATTATTTTATATTTCCTTATTCATGATAAAAGTTTATTATTCATGCTAGAATTGTATTGATCGGAAACCTAAATACATGTGTGAATACATAAACAAACACCGTGTCCCTAGTGAGCCTCTAGACTAGCTCATTGATCAGAGATGGTTATGGTTTCCTAACCATGTTCATGAGTTCTCATTTGATAACGGGATCACATCATTAGGAGAATGATGTGATGGACAAGACCCATCCTTTAGCTTAGCATAATGATCATTCAGTTTTATTGCTATTGCTTTCTTCATGTCAAATACATATTCCTTCGACTATGAGATTATGCAACTCCCGGATACCAGAGGAATGCCTTTTGTGCTATCAAAAGTCACAACGTAACTGGGTGATTATAAAGAAGCTCTACAGGTATCTCCGAAGGTATTTGTTGAGTTGGCATAGATCGAGATTAGGATTTGTCACTCCGAGTATCGGAGAGGTATCTCTGGGCCCTCTCGGTAATACACATCATAAGCTTGCCAGCAAACGACTAAGGAGTTAGTCACGAGGTGATGTATTACGGAATGAGTAAAGAGACTTGCCAGTAACGAGATTGAACTAGGTATGAAGATACCGACGATCGAATCTCGGGCAAGTAACATACCGATGGACAAAGGGAATTACGTATGTTGTAATAAAGGTTCGATCGATAAAGATCTTTGTAGAATACGTAGGAGCCAATATGAGCATCCAGGTTCCGCTATTGGTTATTGACCGGAGAGGTGTCTCGGTCATGTCTACATAGTTCTTGAACCCGTAGGGTCCGCACGCTTAACGTTCGGTGATGATATAGTATTATATGAGTTATGTGATTTGGTGACCGAATGTTGTTCGGAGTCTCGGATGAGATCACGTACATGACGAGGAGTCTCGAAATGGTCGAGAGGTAAATATTTACATATAGGACGATAGTATTCAGACACCGGAAGTGTTTCGGGTGGTACTGGGTACTTATCGGGTCACCGGAAGGGGTTCCGGGCATCCCCGGCAAAAGATATGGGCCTTATGGGCCAAGAGGGGAAACGCACCAGCCACAAGGGGCTGGTGCGCCCCCCATATAAGCCGGCCTAAGGAGGAGAAGGAAAGGGGAGAAGGGAAAGGTAAGTGTGGACTAGGATTCCCACTTCCTTCCCTCACCCCCCTCTTTCCTTCTCCCTCCAACAAACATGGCAGGGGGCACGGCCTGGGCAGGAGCCCTAGGGCAGGCCGGCCACCTATGTGGTGCGCCAGGCTACCTCCCCTCCCCCTCCCACCTATATATATGTGGGAGGGGGGCGCCTAGCACACCTGGGATCAATTGTTAGCCGTGTGTGGAGCCCCCTCCACCGTTTACACCACTAGTCATATTTTCGTAGTGCTTAGGCGAAGCCCTACGGAGATCACTTCACCATCACCGTCACCACACCATCATGCTAACGGAACTCATCTACTACCTCGATGTCTTGCTCGATCAAGAAGGCGAGGGACGTCACCGAGCTGAACACGTGCAGAACGCGGAGGTGTCGAGCGTTCGGTACTTGATCGGTTGAAGCGCGAAGAAGTTCGACTACATCAACCGCGCTGTGAAACGCTTCCGCTTACGGTCTACGAGGGTACGTAGACACACTCTCCCCCTCGTTCCTATGCATCTCCATGAATAGATCATTGGGTGTGCGTAGAATTTTTTTTTGTTTTCCATGCAATGATTCCCAACAGTGGCATCATGAGCCAGGTCTATGCGTAGATGATATGCATGAGTAGAACACAAAGAGTTGTGGGCTGTGATAGTCATACTGCTTACCACCAACATCCTATTTTGATTCGGCGGTATTGTGGGATGAAGCAGCCCGGACCAACCTTACATGTCCACGCACATGAGACCGGTTCCACCGACTGACATGCAACTAGTTTTGCATAAAGGTGGCTGGCGGGTGTCTGTTTCTCCTACTTTAGTTGAATCGAATTTGACTGCGGCCGGTCCTTGAAGAAGGTTAAAACAGTAAACTTGACGAAACACCGTTGTGGTTTTTGCCATAGGTAAGAACGGTTCTTGCTAGAAACCCGTAGCAGCCACGTAAAACTTGCAACAACAAAGTAGAGGACATCTAACTTGTTTTTGCGGGGTATGTTGTGATGTGATATGGTCAAGACATGATGTGGTATACATTATTGTATGAGATGATCATGTTTTTTAAGATATCTGGCAATCGGCAGGAGCGTTATGGTTGTCTCTGTGTTGTATATAATGCATACGCCATGTAAGTCCTTTACTTTATCACTATGCGTTAGCGATAGTTGTAGAAGCAATAGTTGGTGAGACGACCACGACGCAACAATGCAGATCAAGGTGTCGAGCCGGTGACGATGGAGATCATGACGATGCTTTGGAGATGGAGATCAAAAGCACGAGATGATGATGGCCATATCATGTCACATATTATGATTGCATGTGATGTTTATCTTTTATGCATCTTATTTTGCTTAGTACGGCGGTAGCATTATAAGATGATCCCTTCACTAAATTTCAAGGTAAAAGTGTTCTCCTTGAGTATGCACCATTGCTACAGTTCGTTGTGTTGAGACACCATGTGATGATCGGGTGTGATAGACTCTACTTTCACATAAAACGGGAGCAAGACAATTTTGCACATGCGGAATACTTGGGTTAAACTTGACGAGCCTAGCATGTATAGACATGGCCTCGGAACACTAGAGACCGAAAGGTCGAACATGAATCATATAGTAGATATGATCAACAAAGAGATGTTCACCATTGATGACTACCCCATCTCGCGTGATGATCGGGCATGGGTTAGTTGATTTGGATCACGTATCACTTAGATGACTTGAGGGATGTCTATTTAAGTGGGAGTTCTTAAGTAATTTGATTAATTGAACTTAATTTATCATGAACTTAGTCCTGATAGTATTTGCATATCTATGTTGTAGATCAATGGCCCGTGCTACTGTTCCCCTGAATTTTAATGCATTTCTAGAGAAAGCTAAGTTGAAAGATGATGGTAGCAACTACACGGACTGGGTCCGTAACTTGAGGATTATCCTCATTGCTGCACAGAAGAATTATGTCCTTGATGCACCACTAGGTGATCCACCCGCTCCTGCAAATCTGGACGCTATGAACGTCTGGCAGACACGAAATGATGACTACTCTATAGTTCAGTGTGCCATGCTTTATGGCTTAGAACCGGGACTTCAAAGACATTTTGAACATCATGGAGCATATGAGATGTTCCAAGAGTTGAAGTTAATATTTCAAGCAAATGCCCGGGTTGAGAGATATGAAGTCTCCAACAAGTTCTATAGCTGCAAGATGGAGGTGAACAGTTCTGTCAGTGAACACATACTCAAAATGCCTGGGTATTATAATCACTTGACTCAGCTGCGAGTTGATCTTCCAGTTGATTGTGTCATTGACAGAGTTCTTCAATCACTGCCACCAAGCTACAAAGGCGTCGTGATGAACTATAATATGCAAGGGATGAACAAAAAAATTCCCGTGCTCTTCGCAATGCTTAAGGCCGCGGAGGTAGAAATCAAGAAGGAGCATCAAGTGTTGATGGTTAACAAGACCACTAGTTTCAAGAAAAAGGGCAAGGGAAAGAAAGGGAACTTCAAGAAGAATGGAAAGCAAGTTGCCACTCCCGGGAAGAAGCCCAAAGCTGGACCCAAGCCTGAAACTGAGTGCTTCTACTACAAAGGGACTGGTCACTTGAAGCGGAACTGCCCCAAGTATTTGGCGGATAAGAAGGATGGCAAAGTGAACAAAGGTATATGTGATATACATGTTATTGATGTTGGGTAATGCAGCAGAAAACAAAAATTTTCCGACCTACGCACCAGCCCAGGACCACTATGGAGACTGCATACAAGGTTTGATCATTTTCGTTACCGACTCGTAGCGCAGCAGAAGTAGAGTCGATGACGATCGGCGGTGCAGATCCCCGCAGCTAGGATTTACAACCTCCCAACCGCGAGGATGTATACCCTCGTCTTCCCTTCGGATAGCCCTCCGGGAGGCGGTCGAACAGTCCACCGGACGATGTCGCGGACAGCCCTTCGGGAGGACCTTCGAAACCCGAACGGTCGCTCGGACAGCCCTTCGGGAGGACTCACAGAACTCGGACCGTCACTTGGACAGCCCTTCGGGAGGCAGTCTCGAACAGCCCCTCGGGCACTAAGATCGAAACTACGACCTCTCTACAGAGTTGCACACATACGGTGTCACCTATCCGGCAGGGCTTCGCCGTCCAGAACTAGTTCCTGCCGGAACCCAGACAGCCTTTCGGCTCTACGAAACTCTTTTCGTGGGAGGGAGAGAGAAGCCAGATAACATCTTGGCATGTGTATGAGAGCAAGGGATGGGGAGAATGGCAGCCCCTTCTCCTCCTTTTATAGGCCAAGGCAAGGGGTGGGGTGGGATGTTGAAATACCAAAATACCCAAGCTTCATGTCACACATGAAAGGGCATAATGGTAACACAAGGGGGGCACCAAGGGGACACCACCATGGCAGCCCTTGGGCCGGCCCACACCTTGTCTCCCCATGGGGGGGGGGCCCAACAAGCCACCAACATGTCTCCATGAAACATGCATGCTCCCTAGACAAAAAGCCACCAAACATGCAACCCCCAATTCGTGGGATCTTGTCCCCTCGCGCTGAGACAAGATGTTTTCCGCGAAACTTTTTCTGAAAAATTCCAGAAGGTCCCAGAACATTTCCGGCACCCTCTAAAATTATTCTGGGCATGATCCGAAACATTTTCGGTGCGGTGGTTTTCATCAGCGGAAAGCATTAACAGCGGTTACGGCAGTTTCGGAACATTTCCGGTTTTTCTCTCCGAAAATTCCCAGAAGTTCCCAGACCAATTCTGGCATCCTCTGAAAATTTCCAGGCGGTGCCGAAAACCTTTTTGACCAAATAATATATTCCGAAACAACTTTTCGGTTTTACCGAAACTCTTTCGGTGTTCTCTCTCTCGGAACTCTTCCGTTGTCTCCGAAACATTTTCGGTGACTTTCTCTCAGACTCCCTGTCTAGCGTTCAACAGATAGATGACCCTTAAGCGTGTGACCCTATAGGTTCGGTGAAGTATAGACATGACCGGAACACTTTCCGATCAATGACCAGCATCGGAGCCGTGGACACCCATGTTGACCCCTATACCCACACGAATGAATATTCGAGTGAACCTCCAGTTGCCGTGTGCTATTCCTGTTGCTTCACGATATGTTACAAATACCCGAGGTTAGACATGTAGGCATTTCCGTGGATCAACAACTTGTCCACTATGCCAGTTACCTCGTTACCGGTATTGTTCTCTTTTCTCGTTACCGTGTTCCGGCATCCCTGTAATCAAATCACAAAGTGTCTGGCCAGACGATGATGGATACCGTAACACCGAGAGGGCCCAGAGATATCTCTCCATCGTTGGAGGAGCAATTCCCAATCTTGAGCTATCAAGTTACTTGACATACTTTCCCATGAACCCGTAAGCCGCCGTAATAGCCATCCAGTTACGGATGACGTTTAACAAACCCCAAAGTTCATGAATCAAGCATGAAGAAACTCGATACTCTCATGGTCTGAGGAATTATGCAAACGTTAACCATCTCTGTGTTATTAACCATTAATATGTGACGAATGTAACTCATAGCATAACATCAATTTGGGTCGATTCAACACAAATGTTCTTCTAACACTGTGCCCTCAAAATTGCTGGCATAGACATGCCCATGATCAGGAAAACAGAACCATCATGCAATACTTGAGCTAGTCTTAGAGGCCAGACTAGGAATACATATTACCGTTTATTATTCCACACGTGCATATGAGTCTTCCTCCGAGCCTCGTTTTATTTGCAGACTCGAGAACCATAGCAGTTATAGCATGGAACATAAACCTAATTATGAACAGGGAGATAATCAATAACATTTATTATTTCCTCTAGGGCATATCTCCTACAGACTCCCACTTGCACTAGAGTCAATAATCTAGTTAATGCTAATGCACTTTACACCTGTGGCACACCGGTGTAAATATGCTTCGCTTGTGGTATAGCCTGATGTCCAACGGATCTGACGACTTCAGCTCCGTGTGTATCTTTGCATATCCTCGCGTTTTCATGCTTTCACAAAATTCATATTTTGTGTGGACTTGGCTTTGTATGTATGCGAATCACAGGTCGAACCTGGATTCCTCAGACTGAGTTATGGAGTAACTACTTGCAGTAGTGTCCCATTGACAAAAGTCATCTTGGAACCATACTAAGTTCATGAATGAACTATATGATTCAACATTTTCTTTGTCGCTTCGAAAGCGGTAACATACTTAGCCTCTATTATAGAATTCGCCACAGTAATTTGTTTGGAAACCTTTTCCAACTAACTGTGCCACCACATTGTGTGTTACACAAAACCCTTAACTTAAATCGAAAATCGCTTCGAGCATGGCTGAAGACTGTATCGATGTAACCTTTTACAACGAACTCTTCATGATCTCCGCTTGCGAGAAAACATGTCATCAGTGCTACTATAGTACTCAATGACCCTTTTTCACTATTGTCCCATGATCAGTACTTTTGATCACTTTGGTATCTATACTCGCAACAACTTTGGGAGTATTGGACATATCTGGTTGTTTTTACATACCATGGAATACATGATTAATCCAAACACAAGAGTGTATGGAATCTCCATCATGTATTTTGCTCATCAGTGTTTTGGGACACCGAGTCTTGCAAAAACTCTTTCCATGTGACTTCGGCAAGAATCACTCCTTGGCGTTTTAAATGCTAAAAAGTTTTAGCATCTTGTCAGTATGTATTTATTGCTTAGCCCCATTAGGTAAATCTATCTTCATAGATCATCATGCCTAATATTAAGGCTATTTAGCCCAAGCACTTCATCGAAAAACTATTTTCAAATGAAGTCCTAATTCGTGTCAAGAATTTTATTTCCAATTAACAATGTGTCAAGCACACAAGGTTTTTAGAAATGTTATTAGGCTCCCACTTACTTTCTTGAATTACAAGCATCTTCGTTATCCATTGATGAAGTCAAAACTCCTTTGACCATTTCATCAAAACACAAAGATTCCAACTCCACTTTGCTCTCTTCTGTCCATCGCTGGAACTCTGAAGTTTGCACCTTTTCTAGCATCCTCTGGATTGACAAAATACCTTGGACTGTAACACATGCAGGTCCTTGGTTTCATTTCCATCAGATGGAAATCCTTTTGTCATCCATTGTTTTATATCTCATGATATGAAATATGTATTAATTGCTAGTTCAACCCGAACCGACTTTAAGCATCGCTACGGTGAAGCAACCTCATCGTAGTCAACTCCTTGAACTTGTATATTGCAACAAGTCGAGCTTTATGGATAAAACATTTTTATTCGTATCAGTTATAGTTCCATAAATATTCGTCAGACTCTAAGTCTTCCGAAAGGTGTATCAAGGTTTTAATCTTGAATCACTTATATGGAAACTATCTCGGATTGTATTGGCATTTAGCCAATTCCGAAGTCAGGGCCCATCAACGCTTCCTTGTGTATCGTAGGTATACTGTTGTCTAACAACAATATCTCGTTTGCGCACCTGAGAGGTTTGCACGAGCCTTGCCTACGTGGTTCAGCTGCAAGTTCGACCGAAGTCCGTACATTTTATTGTAGAGACTTCCGTATCAGTCGTAGTAGGAAACTCTGGAATTACTTCCAAGGTCTCTTTCCTTTGACCTGATGACAGAGATACTGGTTATCTCGTCGAGTTGCATTGTTCTCCCACTCACCTTTTTGAAAGAACCATTTTCTTCAAAAAGTATACCATTCTTTGTGGCAAACCTATTTGCCTCGGTATAGTGAGGGAGGAATACCCAATTGCTTGGGATAACCTACAAAGTAGCACTTGTCTGATTTGGAATAGGTTTGTAACCTTTTACACAAGCCCCATATTCCAAATGTTAAGAAAAGATATAACATGGTTGGGCGTACCATACCATGGCGTCATTTCAACAGACCCGATGGAGCTCTTTTTAGTGTAAAAGCCATAGTCTCTAAAGCATCACTCTATAAAAGGGATAATGGCAAATTTATTTATGTCATCTTTGATCTTACCATGTCATAAATGGTTCGATTACATCTTCACGGACTTTTCACTCACAGTGGTGTTCCGGGAGGTGTAAGTTATGAAACTCTTTTCACAAATCATCAGACATTCGCTAAACTTGTAACTCAAATATTCCTTTCTGCAATTGAATTGTAGAAACAGAATTTTCTTGTTACAATAACTTCTACTTCATTTTTGAAAACCTTTCGAATGATTTCAAAAGATCCAGACTTACGTCTTATCAAGTAAATATCCATATATCTACTTGAGTCATTTCTGAAGATAGATAAATCCACTACTTGCAACAATATTTATCGGACTACATACATCAAAATGTATGATCACCAATAAGTTCTTTGCTCGTTCCTTATGGCCTATGAACGGTATTTCAGTCACTTCACTTTTCGGAGGAAAGTTGCAAGTGTCAGATGATTCAAAATCAAACGACTTCAAAATCCATCATAATGGAATTTTCCATGCGGGTTTCTCCAATGTGACCAAATGCAGTGCCACACTTGTGTGGTATTCTTTTAGTCTTACGATATTTAGCGTCAATGTTATGGATGTATCATATTACCATCAATATTCATAACATACGTCCAATGTCGGATGGAAGCATGGCCCTTTATGTTATTCATAATACTGAACAACAATTGTTCTTTTATGAACAACTCTTTTGCAACAAACATTGTGCAATGGGCTAGAGTGTGTAAAACTCTAAAATGAATCATGAAAGTAAATCCAGAGGTAATATATTATTATCATTATTCATAACATACATCTCATTCTCAATGAAAGTATGGCCCTTATGTTATTCATAACATCGAACATAAAAAGTTCTCTTATGAACAACCTTCTTGCAAGATACCTTATGCAAAGGCCTAGAGTGTGAAACTCTAAAATGAATTATGAAAGTAAATACATAGGTAATACACCGATGGAAGGTATAGTAACATTTACTATGTTCCATGTGTGTATCTCAACCTCATTCCTGGCTAGTCTTTCAGGCCGTAGTAGTTCTTACATCGAGTTGCAACAGAATGCAATCGAGCGGGTATCTTTGTGATTTAACTCACAATACCCAAGAATCAGTGATTAACAATTTAATCATAATTCCCAATGACTATATCTTTGACCAGCCTTATATACATTAAAAACTTGTATGACATTCATACATGAGCTGGATATTCCAGTCTTCTTTCTTTTTGCCTTTATACTTCTAACAGTTTAACTTTTAGTATTTCTCCTACTCTCAGAAGAAGCACACAACTTAAGAGTGGCATCAGCCCTGGACTTCCTAGGCGTGAAAGTTTCACTGACACCCTTCGAACACTTCCTTTCTCTTTAAGTTGTTGTTTTATTCACCTTTCATCATATGACAGGCATTCTTCTGGATCCCTCTCTTATCAGTCTAATGCATAGTAAACTCCTTTACTAATAGTTTGCAAACAAACATTTCTTTGGATATCTCATATCTTTTAGCCTTTGTCTGTCTCTGAAAATGATTTTCAGATTCCATGAATATCACATAACTATCCAAACTTTCGAAGTTCGGGTCTCATGGAAGCAAACATATTGCACTTGACTGAAATGGAATTCCAGCTTTTGGATCGAAGGACGAGAGTCACATGATCCATAGCATAAGCGAGAGAATACCGAAAGTATGCGATAGGACAAAGTCCTTCTCGGCACTCTTGAGGACAATCCTCACATTACGTTACCAACCGTAAAGTTTTAACCAGATATTTAACAGCTATTCAATTTTAATAGGGAAGGTGGAAATGCGAGCCATTATTCTACAACTATTATGCAAATCACACTTAGACAGTGTTCAAAATTAATTGCACTGAGAATTAAAAGAATTAATTCTACAGTGCGCTCCCACTCAAATCAATATCTCTCATAATTGATTGTGAGTGATTCAAGATCCGCATTTCAATTCAACGCCATTGATGGTAGCATCACTGATGACGAAAATCTCAATCGGTAGGCAAACTTGCCAATCACATCTCTATGTGACTCTTGTTCATCTTTCGATGCGTGTGTTCCGAGCTCATGACTTTCATGCCTGAACGTCAAGACAACCAAGTGATCTCGCTGCGAGGTCTCAACTCACCCGCCTCACAAATCCCTAATCGTTCGTACCCATGTTAGCATGTGATACCCCGAAAAGTTAGGTGCCGTGACGGTGCTACACTTGGGAGAACATTAACTACTTGATATTTTTGTGAGAGATCACGCTAATAAAAGCGACTACCGCGCAATCAAGAAGGGTGCAACATAAGGGATAAACATCTCAGGCAATTCATAATAGCATGATATGGTATAGCCCTTTCTGACGGAGAAGTCTTGTATTCCTTCGTCTTCGGCTTTCAAGTCGGTGATCACCTTCGCGAAGATTGCCACCACCTTGTCGATGCAGCAGATAATATTGCTATCTCTATAGCAAATAAAATAATGCATTACACAAGGTTGACACACAGGTCATTTAAAGTGCAATCATATGGCTCCAGCCATCATGCCGAATCATGACACGCAGGTCATGTTAATCAATTTACATTATATAGTCATCTCATACATAATCAAATTATTATGAGCACCGCTATACCACATCACATGCACATGTAAACCCTCCTGCAAAACCAAGTTAGACGCCTCTAATTGGTTCATGCAAAAAAAACTAGTTTTTCGTGGCTTCTAAGGTTTCGAAACAAACCGAAGCTACCAACGTCCATCATCAAGTATGATAATTCAAGTCGCTAGATTAACTTTCCAGGGTGTATGAAAACCGAGATAATAAAATCTCGAGCCCCATACTAAACTTCGTCATACGCATGACCCCCGTGCAGATCATATCTGCATTGCCCTTTTGTCTGCGAAATTTCATCTTTCCTTTTAACTACGGTGGAATTCAATGAACTGTTAGCACTTCGTTGATCAATCAGGATCGCGGATTGCCAGAACTTTGAAGCTCCACCATGCTGTTATCAAGATCAGAAATATGCAAATTCCAGGGGAGCAACAAGAATATCGGGTAACAGATTTCATCTGCTACCCGCACAAATAATTTTCAGTAATAGAACTCATCTACTACCTAATTATATTGTGCAACACCCATACATCACTATGTATTCTAGATCGCAACCTGCATCTACGCATAGCACGGCTCTTGATGCCACTGTTGGGTAACGCAGCAGAAAACAAAATTTTTCCGACCTACGCACCAGCCCAGGACCACTATGGAGACTGCATACAAGGTTTGATCATTTTCGTTACCGACTCGTAGCGCAGCAGAAGTAGAGTCGATGACGATCGGCGGTGCAGATCCCCGCAGCTAGGATTTACAACCTCCCAACCGCGAGGATGTATACCCTCGTCTTCCCTTCGGATAGCCCTCCGGGAGGCGGTCGAACAGTCCACCGGACGATGTCGCGGACAGCCCTTCGGGAGGACCTTCGAAACCCGAACGGTCGCTCGGACAGCCCTTCGGGAGGACTCACAGAACTCGGACCGTCACTTGGACAGCCCTTCGGGAGGCAGTCTCGAACAGCCCCTCGGGCACTAAGATCGAAACTACGACCTCTCTACAGAGTTGCACACATACGGTGTCACCTATCCGGCAGGGCTTCGCCGTCCAGAACTAGTTCCTGCCGGAACCCAGACAGCCTTTCGGCTCTACGAAACTCTTTTCGTGGGAGGGAGAGAGAAGCCAGATAACATCTTGGCATGTGTATGAGAGCAAGGGATGGGGAGAATGGCAGCCCCTTCTCCTCCTTTTATAGGCCAAGGCAAGGGGTGGGGTGGGATGTTGAAATACCAAAATACCCAAGCTTCATGTCACACATGAAAGGGCATAATGGTAACACAAGGGGGGCACCAAGGGGACACCACCATGGCAGCCCTTGGGCCGGCCCACACCTTGTCTCCCCATGGGGGGGGGGGGCCCAACAAGCCACCAACATGTCTCCATGAAACATGCATGCTCCCTAGACAAAAAGCCACCAAACATGCAACCCCCGATTCGTGGGATCTTGTCCCCTCGCGCTGAGACAAGATGTTTTCCGCAAAACTTTTTCTGAAAAATTCCAGAAGGTCCCAGAACATTTCCGGCACCCTCTAAAATTATTCTGGGCATGATCCGAAACATTTTCGGTGCGGTGGTTTTCATCAGCGGAAAGCATTAACAGCGGTTACGGCAGTTTCGGAACATTTCCGGTTTTTCTCTCCGAAAATTCCCAGAAGTTCCCAGACCAATTCTGGCATCCTCTGAAAATTTCCAGGCGGTGCCGAAAACCTTTTTGACCAAATAATATATTCCGAAACAACTTTTCGGTTTTACCGAAACTCTTTCGGTGTTCTCTCTCTCGGAACTCTTCCGTTGTCTCCGAAACATTTTCGGTGACTTTCTCTCAGACTCCCTGTCTAGCGTTCAACAGATAGATGACCCTTAAGCGTGTGACCCTATAGGTTCGGTGAAGTATAGACATGACCGGAACACTTTCCGATCAATGACCAGCATCGGAGCCGTGGACACCCATATTGACCCCTATACCCACACGAATGAATATTCGAGTGAACCTCCAGTTGCCGTGTGCTATTCCTGTTGCTTCACGATATGTTACAAATACCCGAGGTTAGACATGTAGGCATTTCCGTGGATCAACAACTTGTCCACTATGCCAGTTACCTCGTTACCGGTATTGTTCTCTTTTCTCGTTACCGTGTTCCGGCATCCCTGTGATCAAATCACAAAGTGTCTGGCCAGACGATGATGGATACCGTAACACCGAGAGGGCCCAGAGATATCTCTCCATCGTTGGAGGAGCAATTCCCAATCTTGAGCTATCAAGTTACTTGACATACTTTCCCATGAACCCGTAAGCCGCCGTAATAGCCATCCAGTTACGGATGACGTTTAACAAACCCCAAAGTTCATGAATCAAGCATGAAGAAACTCGATACTCTCATGGTCTGAGGAATTATGCAAACGTTAACCATCTCTGTGTTATTAACCATTAATATGTGACGAATGTAACTCATAGCATAACATCAATTTGGGTCGATTCAACACAAATGTTCTTCTAACACTGTGCCCTCAAAATTGCTGGCATAGACATGCCCATGATCAGGAAAACAGAACCATCATGCAATACTTGAGCTAGTCTTAGAGGCCAGACTAGGAATACATATTACCGTTTATTATTCCACACGTGCATATGAGTCTTCCTCCGAGCCTCGTTTTATTTGCAGACTCGAGAACCATAGCAGTTATAGCATGGAACATAAACCTAATTATGAACAGGGAGATAATCAATAACATTTATTATTTCCTCTAGGGCATATCTCCTACAATTGATGTGTACCTTACTAATGCTCGTAGTAGCGCCTGGGTATTTGATACTTGTTCGGTTGCTCATATCTGTAACTCGAAACAGGAGCTATGGATTAAACGAAGATTGGCTAAGGACGGGGTGATGATGCGCGTCGGGAATTGTTCCAAGGTTGATGTGATCACCGTCAGCACGCTACCTCTACATCTACTTTCGGGATTAGTTTTAGACCGGAATAATGGTTATTTGGTGCCAGCGTTGAGCATGAACATTATATCTGGATCTTGTTTATTGCGAGACAGTTATTCATTTAAGTCAGAGAATAATGGTTGTTCTATTTATATGAATAATATCTTTTATGGTCATGCACCCTTGAGGAATGGTCTGTTCTTGTTGAATCTCGATTGTAGTGATACACATATTCATAATATTGATGCCAAAAGATGCAAAGTTGATAATGATAGTGCAACATATTTGTGGCAATGCTGTTTAGGTCATATTGATGTAAAGCGCATGAAGAAACTCCATGCAGATGGGCTTTTGGAATCACTTGATTATGAATCATTTGATACTTGCGAACCATGCCTCATGGGCAAGATGACTAAAACTCCGTTTTCCGGAACAATGGAGCGAGCCAATGACTTATTGGAAATAATACATACCGATGTATGTGGTCCGATGAGTGTTGAGCCACGCGGCGGGTATCGTTATTTTCTGACCTTCACAGATGATTTGAGTAGATATGGGTATATCTACTTAATGAAACACAAGTCCGAAACATTTGAAAAGTTCAAAGAATTTCAGAGTGAAGTGGAGAATCATCGTAAAAAGAAAATAAAGTTTCTACGATCTGATCGCAGAGGCGAATATTTGAGTTACGAGTTTGGCCTTCATTTAAAACAATGTGGAATAGTTTCACAACTCATGCCACCTGTAACACCACAGCGTAATGGTGTGTCAGAACGTCGTAATCGTACTTTATTAGATATGTTGTGTTCTATGATGTCTCTTACCGATTTACCACTATCGTTTTCGGGTTATGCATTAGAGACAGTTGCATTCACATTAAATAGGGCACCATCTAAATCTGTTGAGATGACACCGTATGAACTGTTGTTTGGCAAGAAACTGAAGCTGTCGTTTCTTAAAGTTTGGGGATGCGATGCTTATGTCAAAAGGCTTCAGCCTGATAAGCTCGAACCTAAATCGGAGAAGTGCGTCTTCATAGGATACCCGAAAGAAACTATTGGGTACACCTTCTACCACAGATCCGCAGGCAAGATCTTTGTTGCCAAGAATGGAACCTTTCTAGAGAAGGAGTTTCTCTCGAAATTAGTGAGTGGGAGGAAAGTAGAACTTGATGAGGTAATCGTACCTTCTCTCGAATTGGAAAATAGCACATCAGAGAAATCCTTTCCCGTGATGCCTACACCAACTAGAAAGGAAGCAAATGATAATGATCATGGAACATCAGATCAAGTTACTACTAAACCTCGTAGGTCAACCAGAGCACGATCCGCACCTGAGTGGTACGGTAATCCTGTTCTGGATGTCATGTTATTAGACCAAGGCGAACCTACGAACTATGAAGAAGCTATGATGAGCCCAGATTCTGACATATGGCTTGAGACCATGAAATCTAAGATAGGATCCATGTATGAGAACAAAGTATGGACTTTGGTGGATTTGCCCGATGATTGGCAAGCCATTAAAAATAAATGGATCTTCAAGAAGAAGACTGACGCTAATGGTAATGTTACTGTCTACAAAGCTCGACTTGTCGCAAATGGCTTTCGACAAGTTCAATTGGTTGACTACGATGAGACTTTCTCACCCATAGCGATGCTTAAGTCTGTCCGAATCATGTTAGCAATTGCCGCATTTTATGATTATGAAATCTGGCAGATGGACGTCAAAACTGCATTCCTTAATGGATTTCTTAAAGAAGAGTTGTATATGATGCAACCAGAAGGTTTTGTCGATCCTAAAGGTGCTAACAAAGTGTGCAAGCTCCAGCGATCCATCTATGGACTGGTGCAAGCATCTCGGAGTTGGAATATATGCTTTGATGAGGTGATCAAAGCATATGGTTTTATACAGACTTTTGGTGAAGCCTGTATTTACAAGAAAGTGAGTGGGACCTCTGTAGCATTTCTAATATTATATGTGGATGACATATTGTTGATTGGAAATGATATAGAATTTCTGGATAGCATAAAAGGATATTTGAATAAGAGTTTTTCAATGAAAGACCTCGGTGAAGCTGCTTATATGTTGGGCAACAAGATCTCTAGAGATAGATCAAGACACTTAATAGGACTTTCACAAAGCACATACCTTGACAAAGTTTTGAAGTACTTCAAAATGGATCAGTCAAAAAAAGGGTTCTTGCCTATGTTACAAGGTGTGAAGTTGAGTCAGACTCAATGCCAGACCACTAAAGAAGATAGAGAGAAAATGAAAGTCATTCCCTATGCCTCAGGCATAGGTTCTATCATGTATGCTATGCTGTGTACCAGACCTGATGTGTGCCTTGCCATAAGTCTGGCAGGGAGGTACCAAAGTAATCTAGGAGTGGATCACTGGACAGCGGTCAAGAACATTCTGAAGTACCTAAAAAGCACCAAGGATATGTTTCTCGTTTATGGAGGTGACAAAGAGCTCATCGTAAATGGTTACGTCGATGCTAGCTTTGACACTGATCCGGATGACTCTAAGTCACAAACCGGATACATATTTATATTGAATGGTGGAGCTGTCAGTTGGTGCAGTTCCAAGCAAAGCTTCGTGGCTGGATCTACGTGTGAAGCGGAGTACATAGCTGCTTCGGAAGCAGCAAATGAAGGAGTCTGGATGAAGGAATTCATATCCGATCTAGGTGTAATACCTAGTGCATCGGATCCAATGAAAATCTTTTGTGACAACACTGGAGCAATTGCCTTTGCGAAGGAATCAAGGTTTCACAAGAGAGCCAAACACATCAAGAGACGCTTCAACTCCATTTTTGAACAAGTCAAGGATGGAGACATAGAAATTTGCAAGATACATACGGATCTGAATGTAGCAGACCCGTTGACTAAGCCTCTACCATGAGCAAAACATGATCAGCACCAAGACTCCATGGGTGTTAGATTCATTACAATGTAATCTATATTATTGACTCTATTGCAAGTGGGAGACTGAAGGAAATATGCCCTAGAGGCAATAATAAAGTTGTTATTTTATATTTCCTTATTCATGATAAAGGTTTATTATTCATGCTAGAATTGTATTGATCGAAAACCTAAATACATGTGTGAATACATAAACAAACATTGTGTCCCTAGTGAGCCTCTACTAGACTAGCTCGTTGATCAAAGATGGTTATGGTTTCCTAACCATGGACATGAGTTGTCATTTGATAACGGGATCACATCATTAGGAGAATGATGTGATGGACAAGACCCATCCGTTACCTTAGCATAATGATCGTTCAGTTTTATTGCTATTGCTTTCTTCATGTCAAATACATATTCCTTCGACTATGAGATTATGCAACTCCCGGATACCGGAGGAATGCCTTCTGTGCTATCAAACGTCACAATGTAACTTGGTGATTATAAAGATGCTCTACAGGTATCTCCGAAGGTATTTGTTGAGTTGGCATAGATCGAAATTAGGATTTGTCACTCCGAGTATTGGAGAGGTATCTCTGGGCCCTCTCGGTAATACACATCATAAGCTTGCAAGCAAATGACTAAGGAGTTAGTCATGAGGTGATGTATTACGGAACGAGTAAAGAGACTTGCCAGTAACGAGATTGATCTAGGTATGAAGATAGCGACGATCGAATCTCGGGAAAGTAACATACCGATGGGCAAATGGAATTACGTATGTTGTCATAAAGGTTCGACCGATAAAGATCTTCGTAGAATATGTAGGAGCTAATATGAGCATCTAGGTTCCACTATTGGTTATTTCCCGGAGAGGTGTCTCGGTCCTGTCTACATAGTTCTAGAACCCGTAGGGTCCGCACGCTTAACGTTCGATGACGATATAGTCTTATATGAGTTATGTGATTTGGTTACCGAATGTTGTTCGGAGTCCTAGATGAGATCACGGACATGACGAGGAGTCTCGAAATGGTTGAGAGGTAAAGATTGATATATAGGACGATAGTATTCGGACACCGGAAGTGTTTCAGGGGGTACCGGGTACTTATCGGGTCACCGGAAGGGGTTCCGGGCACCCCCGGCAAAAGATATGGGCCTTATGGGCCAAGAGGGGAAACGCACCAGCCATAAGGGGCTAGTGCGCCCCCCATATGGGCCGGCCTAAGGAGGAGAAGGAAAGGGGAGAAGGGAAAGGTAAGTGTGGACTAGGATTCCCACTTCCTTCCGTCTTGCCCCCCCCCCCCCCCCCCTCTTTCCTTCTCCCTCCAACAAACATGGCAGGGGGGCGCGACCAGGGCAGGAGCCCTTGGGCCGGCCAGCCACCTATGTGGTGCACCAGGCTGCCTCCCCTCCCCCTCCCACTTATATATATGTGGGAGGGGGGGGGGCGCCTAGCATACCTGAGATCAATTGTTAGCCGTGTGCAGCGCCCCCCTCCACCGTTTACACCCCGGTCATATTTTTGTAGTGCTTAGGCGAAGCCCTGCAGAGATCACATCACCATCACCGTCACCACGCCGTCGTGCTGACGAAACTCATCTACTACCTCAACGTCTTGCTGGATCAAGAAGGCGAGGGACGTCACCGAGCTGAATGTGTGCAGAACGCGGAGGTGCCGTGCGTTCGGTACTTGATCGGTTGAAGCGCGAAGAAGTTCGACTACATCAACTGCGTTGTGAAACGCTTCCGCTTACGGTCTACGAGGGTACGTAGACACAATCTCCCCCTCGTTGCTATGCATCTCCATGGATAGATCATTGCGTGTGCGTAGAATTTTTTTTGTTTTCCATGCAACGATTCCCAAAATAGGTGTGTCCAGCAAGGATAGATGACACAAAATAAAAAGCAAAACAAGCAAAGAATCATATCATACAAGACACTCCAAGCAAAACTCATGATATGTGACCAATAAAAATATAGCTCCAAGTAAAATACCGATGGTCGTTAGAAGAAAGAGGGGATGCCACTCGGGGGCATCCCCAAGCTTAGTTGCTTGTTCATCTTTGAATATTAACTTGGGGTGCGGTAGCATCCCCAAGCTTAAGCTCTTCTTACTCCGTATTCCTTCATCCATCGTGTTCTCACCCAAAACTTGAAAACTTCAATCATACAAAACTCAACAAAACTTTCGTGAGATCCGTTAGTATAAGAAAACCAATCTTTACTTTAAGTACTGTAGAAAACCCATTCAAATTTTGTTATTGCATTATATCTACTGTATTCTAACTTTACCCTCGTGGCTATACACCCCCCCCCCCCCCCCCGATACAAACCATAGATTCATGAAAATAAGCACACAATGCGAAGAAAACAGAATCTGTCAAAAACAGAACAGTCTGTAAAGATGCGAATTGTTCTCATACTTCTGTAACGCCAAAAATTCTGAAATTTTTGGATAACAGCAGAAATGTATAAATCAATCTTTTGTAAAAATTTCAGAATTTTTCGCCACATCTGTGATTTTAAACAATTATTTTACTGGACGCAAAAGTTTCTGTTTTCCAACAAGATCAAATCTACTATCACCAAAGCTATCCCAAAGGCTTTACTTAGCACAAACACTAATTAAAACATAAAAAACACAATCATAATAGTAGCATAATTGTGCAAACACTCAAGAATAGAAGAAAAAGACAAAAATAAATTTTATTTATTGGGTTGCCTCCCAACAAGCGCTATTGTTTTATGCCCCTAGCCAGGCATATAATGCAGAGATCTAAGTACTGTCATCTATAGTTCTAGATCCATAGGATGCCCTCATGATTGATTCATATGGTGGCTTAATTCTTTTTCTAGGGAAGTGTTCCATACCCTTCCTTACTGGAAATTGAAATTTAGTATTGCCTTCTTTCATATCAATGACGGCCCCAATAGTACGCAAAAACGGTCTACAAAGAATAATTGGACAAGACGGATTGCAATCAATATCAAGAACAATAAAATGTATAGGCACATAATTCCTATTTGCAAGAATAAGAACATCATTAATTCTTCCCATAGGCTTTTTAATAGTGGAATCCGCCAAGTGTAAATTTAAAGAACACTCTTCCATGTCGGTAAGACCAAGCACATCACGTAAAGATTTCAGAATTGTGGAAACACTAGCACCCAAATCACGTAAAGCAAAACACTCATAATTTTTAATCTTGACTTTGATGGTAGGTTCCCATTCATCATGTAATTTTCTAGGAATTAAGATCTCTAACTCCAATTTTTCTTCCAAAGCTTTCATCATAGCATCAACGATATGTTTAGTAAAAGCTTTATTTTGTTCATAAGCATGGGGTGAATTTATCGTGGATTGCAACAAAGAAATATAATCAATCAAAGAGCAATTATCATAATTAAAGTATTTGCAATCCAAAAGAGTGGGCACATCACTAGTTAAAGTTTTGACATCTCCAAACCCACTTTTATCAATTTTCTCAACAAGATTTTCACCCTCCGAATTATCGGGACGCCTTCTAGCTAAAGTTGACTCTACTTTAGTCCCTTTATCATCAATTTTAATTTTACTAAACAAGGAATCAACAGAATAAACACCAATCACTTTAAGATCTTCATCATTTTTAAGAAAGCAATCACTAGAAAACGCTTTTTCTAAAAATTCTCTTTTAGCTCTAAGCATAGCGGTTCTTTTCTTAGTTCCATCTATAGAAACATATAAAGCTTTAATTGATTCTTCAACCTTAGGCACAAAAAATTTCATCTTGAGATTTTCTACATCATGAGAAATTCTATCAACGCTTCTAGACATATCATCAATCTTACTCAACTTTTCTTCTATCGTACTGTTGAAAACTTTTTGAGCATTGATAAATTATTTAATATTGTTCTCAAGATTAGAGGTGTTCCTATTATTATTATAAGAAGGATTACCATAATTATTAGAGGAATTGCTAGGAAAAGGCCTAGGATTAAAATTACCTCTATAAGCGTTGTTATTGAAATTGTTTCGCGAGACAAAATTCACATCTACGGCATAACTATTTTGCTCAATCAAAGTAGACAAAGGCACATCATTAAGATCGATAGGAGCACTTTTATTAGCAACCAACTTCATAAGAACATCAACTTTTTCACTCAAAGTAGAAATTTCTTGAACCGAATTAACATTTTTACTAGTAGGTGCTCTTTCGTTATGCCATTGTGAATAATTTGCCATAATATTATCAAGAAATTTAGTAGCTTCACCCAGAGTAATTTCCATAAAAGTACCGCCCGCGGCGGAATTTCAAATATTTCTAGACACAAAATTAAATCCTGCATAAATTTTTTGTATGATCATCCAAAGATTTAAACCATGAGTAGGACAATTTCCTAGAATCAATTTCATTCTTTCCCAAGATTGCGCAACATGTTCATGCTCAAGTTGCTTAAAATTCATGATTTGTGTCCTAAGGGAAATAATTTTCGCGGGCAGAAAATACTTAGTAATAAAAGCGTCTTTGCACTTATCCCAAGAATCGATACTATTGCGAAGCAAAGAAGAAAACCAAATTTTTGCACGATCTCGCAAGGAAAACGGGAATAATTTCAACTTCACAATATCATTGTCCACACCTTTTTTCTTTTGCATATCGCATAGTTCCACAAATATGTAAAGAAGGGACGCGACATCCTCACTAGGAGTACCAAAAAATTGATCTTTCATAACAAGATTCAACAAAGCGGCATTAATATCACAATACTCCGCACTAGGGGCGGGAGGAGCAATCGGAGTGCTAATAAAATCATTGTTGTTGGTATTGGAGAAATCACACAACTTGGTGTTCTCTTTAGTCATCGTGACTACGCAACAAGATTGCACTCAAAAACAGATCTGACAAGAAAACGGCGAACGAAAAAAAGGGCGAATAAAACGACAAATTTTTGTGAAGTGGGGGAGATGAAAACGAGAGGCAAATGGCAAATAATGTAAATTGCAAGGAGATGAGATTTGTGAATAGGAACCTGGTAGATGTTGATTATGTCTCCCCGGCAACGGCGCCAGAAATTCCTTTTGATGCGGCTTGAACTACGTCGGTATTTCCCCAAAGAGGAAGGGATGATGCAGCACAACCACGGTTGGTATTTCCCTCAGTGATTAGACCAAGGTTATCGAACCAGTAGGAGAACCACACAACACTACATGAACAGTACCTACACACAAAGAACAAATACTTGCAACCCGACGTAAAAGAGGGGTTGTCAATCCCTCCCAGGTAAAAAGGTAGATAAAGTTGTAGTAGATTGGATAAATAGATCTCGCGGGAACGCGAGATAAAATAAAAAAAATTGCAGCAAGGTATTTTTGGGTTTTTGGATTAATAGATCTGAAAATAAAAGCAAATAAAAATAGATCTTGAAGGCAAATATGATAAAGAAGAGACCCGAGGGCCGTAGATTTCACTAGTGGCTTCTCTCGAGAAAAATAGCATACGGTAGGTAAACAAATTACTGTTGGGCAATTGATAGAACTTCAAATAATTATGATGATATCCAGGCAATGATCATTATATAGGCATCACGTGCAAGATTAGTAGACCGACTCCTGCCTGCATCTACTACTATTACTCCACACATTGACCGATATCCAGCATGCATCTAGTGTATTAAGTTCATGGAGAAACGGATTAATGCAATAAGAACGATGACATGATGTACACAAGATCTATTCATGTAGGAATAGACCCCATCTTTTTATCTTAATAGCAATGATACATACGTGTCATTTCCCCTTCTGTCACTGGGATTGAGCACCGTAAGATCGAACCTATCACAAAGCACCTCTTCCCATAGCAAGAAAAATCGATCTAGTCAGCCTAACTAAACCAAAGATTCGAAGAAGTAATACGAGACTATAAGTTATCATGCATATAAGAGATCAAAAGTCTCAAATAACTTTGATGGATAAAAAGATAGATCTGATCATAAACTCAAAGTTCATCATCCCAACAAACACACCGCAAAAAGAGGAACATCAAACAGATCTCCAAGAGACCATTTTATTGAGAATCAAAAGAGAGAGAGAGGAAGCCATCTAGCTACTAACTATGGACCCGTAGGTCTACAATGAACTACTCACGCATCATCGGAGTGGCACCAATGAGGATGATGAACCCCTCCGTGATGGTGTCTAGATTGGATCTGTGGTTTCTGGAACTTGCAGCGGCTGGAATTGTGTTTCGTCGACTCCCCTAGGGTTTCTGGAATATTGGGGTATTTAGAGAGCAAAGAGGTGTTGCGGGAGGCCACCGAGGTGGGCACAACCCACCAGGGCGCGCCTGGGCCTCTAGGCGTGCCCAGGTGGGTTGTGCTCCCCTCGGGGCACCCTCTGTTACTTCTTTGGCCCAACCCGTGTCTTCTGGCCCAGAAAAATTCTCCAAAAAGTTTCGCTGTGTTTGGACTCCGTTTGGTATTGATTTTCTGTGAAGTAAAAAACAAGCAAAAAATAGCAACTGGCACTGGGCACTATGTCAATAGGTTAGTCCCAAAAAATGATATAAAGTTGCTATATAATGATTGTAAAACATCCAAGAATGATAATATAACAACATGGAACAATAAAAAATTATAGATATGTTGGAGACGTATCAGTCATCGGAGTCGTCATGATCTCCTTCCTCCTCCATTCAGTCACCGGAGCCGTCATGATCTCCTTCCTCCTCCATTGGATCGCCGGACCCGTCATCCTCTCTTTCCTGCCATTGGTGTCGTTGAGAAACGACAAGGTGATATCACCTCCGTCGTGGATTATATCCCCCAACAACTCTTCTTTTTCTAAGTCTCTGTCCATAGTCTCTGCAAATATTACAACATGGTAATATACAAACATGAGAGATGGATTAGTGGCAAACATGGACTTAATCACAATAAGGAATCATATGCATATGAGCAATTGATTAGTGGCAAACATCATGCAAAGTTCACAAGTTTTATAACAGTCAGTTTCAGACGATCGTCGAGGACTCCTCCCCCCTCATGTCTGAGTTATCGGGGAGATGTTGAATTCCCGAGAGAGTTAGGGGTGTTCTAATGCGGCACTACACGATATAGGTGAAGGGGAATAACATCCGGGAATGTTTTCCCGAAGTCTGCATTTTCGGATAGATGAACCGGAGGGGGACGGTTCCAAGTTTGCTATGCTAGCTGCTTGTGACAGTCAGTTTGAGACGATCGTCGAGGACTCCTCCCCCCTCATGACTGATGAGTCGTCCTATCTTTCGAGAGAGGATACTTTGCGGACCGACTCTCTCATGGTGGTCGACGATACTTGCGGACCCCCCCCCCCTCATGTCGAAGTTATCTAGGATATGTTGAATTCTCGAGAGAGTTAGGGGTGTTCTAATGCGGCACTACACGATATAGGTGAAGGGGGATAACATCCGGGAATGTTTTCCCGAAGTCTGCATTTTCAGACAGATGACCGGGAGGGGGACGGTTCCACTTGATATTAATTTCAGAAACTATTATAATTTACAAACTTTGTTAGATGATTGCCATTGATCTATAGTTCTAACGGAGACACTTCATATAAGTGTTTTACATGGACAAAAAAATTCTAACTTTGTTACAAACATATGAACATATGAACATTTTCTATATACATCAATCCATCCATCCATACATATATACATACAAACATGGACAAAAAAATTCTATGAACATAAAAAATTTTAAGAAAAAAAATTCTATGAACATAAAAAATTCTAACTTTGTTACAAACATATGAACATTTTCTATATACATCAATCCATCCATCCATACATATGAAAATTCTAACATATGAAAAAAATGCAGGGCAGGGGCAGGGGCAGTGGCTAAGCAGCAGGGTAGGGGCGACGGCGGCGGCAACGCGCAGGGCAGGGGCGGCGGCGGCGGCGCGCAGCGGCAGCGCAGGGGAAGGGGCCGGGCGGAGCTCACTGGGAGGTAGGGCATCAGGGCAGGGCGTTGGTGTCGAGGCAGGGCGTCGGCATTGGGAGGGCGGTGCAACAGCCTGGCGGCGTCGGCGTCGGGGTAGGGCGTCAGCGTCAGGAGGAGACTGGGAGGTTGGGGAAAATTTCCTAAGTGTTGGCTTATATACCCACCCCTTTAGTCCCGGTTGGTGGCTCCAATAGTCCCGGTCCGAGCCACCAACTGGGACTAAAGTTCCTTTTCAGTAGCCGAAGGGGCGGGAAGCAAACGGCTTTAGTCCCGGTTGGTGGCTCGAACCGGGACTAAAGGGGGGGCGGTGCAAGCCACCAACCGGGACTAAAAGGTTGTGCTGCCGCATCCATAAGTTCAGTCCCACCTCGCTAGTTGAGAGGGGCTCGGAGTGGTTTATAAGCGCTGTTGCCTCTACCCTCTCGAGCTCCTCTCTACTGCAGGCAG
The DNA here is from genome assembly GCA_011799875.1 of Thinopyrum elongatum. Taxonomy (NCBI): domain Eukaryota; kingdom Viridiplantae; phylum Streptophyta; class Magnoliopsida; order Poales; family Poaceae; genus Thinopyrum; species Thinopyrum elongatum. Next base: position 25,426,518 of record CM022302.1, read on the forward strand.
TACATGCCTATTTGATGCCCTGTTGGGCCTGCTTGCACTGTGGGCCTGCATCCTGGCCCATTTCTAGGGTTCCTTGTTTTATTTTTTGCATTTGTTATGTTTTTAAATTTTTAATGTTATTGTTTGCATATGTTATTTTTAGTTATATAATTTTAGTTGCATAAATTTTATATAATTTTAGTTGCATAAATTTTATATAATTTTAGTTGCATAAGTTTTATTTTTTATTAATTCTTTTTAGTTGATTCCTTTTGCTATTAGAGTTTTATAAAAGCTTTTTAGTTTTCTATTAAAGTTTGTAACAAAAAATACTTTATGAAAATTCTTTTTACTATTAAAGTTTTTAACAAATAAATACTTTGATAATTTTAGTTAATATTATTTTGATTCTTTTTAGTTGATTCTTTTTGCTATTGAAGAATATTATGTTTAATTGATTCTTTTTAGTTCATTATTATTGCTATTAGAGTTTTATAAAAGCTTTTTAGTTCATTCTTTTGGCTATTAGAGTTTTACAAAAGCTTTTTAATTCATTCTTTTTGCTATTGGTTCATTCTTTGAGCTAAATGGCCCTGAAATTGAAAAGCAGTACAAATGAACTCTGAGAAGGTTGAAAGTTGGCATAGTATCATCATTTCACCCACATAGCATGTGCTAAAACATTGAGAGGGATTACGGCAAAAAATGGATGCACTTCGTGTACAAAATGGACAATCTCTGTCGGAGGGATTGACCATGGGTAGCCTCACCAGCACCTCATAGCATTTCATGACAACAGGGCAAGCCAGGCCCCTTGCACCTCCTGGACGTGTGGCCGGCTCCCTTGGGCCGGCTGGCCCAAGAGGCCGACTCCCAGATGGCGGTGTACCCTCAGAAGGTGGCTTTGGGGGAGGCCGGGTCCTAGCAAATGGCCCCTCCTCCCCTCGGGGTCCACGCCCATTCAATACGATAAGATGGGGCGTGGCTACAGCGCCACCCGTACCCCTAAAATCCCGGCGGGGCATGGCTACAGGGCGGGCTGACCAAGCGGACACCCCTCTGCCAGGCACGGCACTGTAGCCACGTGGCCCATGACACAACCCTCGACAGCCGGACCATGCTCCCATGATGGGCGGTCGGTACGGCCCGCAAGCGGCGGGCCCTACCCATCCGTGAGTAACCGGAAGATGGCACACCTCAAGAATGCGGCCTCAGCGACAGACCGGCTTCCAGTAGCCGGCCTCTCCCTCCACTCACAGTCAACACGCCGTTACTCCGATGAGATGGGGTGTGGTTACAGTGAGCGCCCGCCAGGTGGCGAACTATAGCCATGCTCCCCTGACGAAGCCCTCGCCATCAAGGGCGAGGCTACAGCAAAAGGCAATCAGCGTGGCCCGCAGGCGGCAGGCCCCACCTGTCGGCCGAATCCTCAGCAGCCGGTGAGACCAACCAAGCGGCGGGCCCCAGCAGCCGGCGGAGAACCCGTACCCCATGGACACTGACATCCGGGTCCTACTCCCGGCCCAATTACCATTGTACCCCTGGGGGTTTGGCCTATATAAACCCCCCGGGTTCGCCCATGCAAAGGGTTCAGAGGATCCCCCACGCCACTACACACACACATAGCTAGAGAAGCACCTGGGCTAGCCTTGCCTTTCTTCTTCCTCTAGTGAATAGCTCAAGGAGCAAGCTTGTAGCTACGAGATTGATCATAGTCATCATGCGGAGACCCCGCAGAGCAGGACTAGGGGTGTTATCTCTTCGGAGAGCCCCGAACCTGGGTAAGACTCGTGTTCGTTCAAGATCTCGCTCACTCCCGCTTCCAGGGCCCGACGACGTACTCCTGTCCCCATCCATGATAAGCCACCTCCTAGCATATGTCGTGAGATTACCCCGACAATTGGCGCCCACCATGGGGCTAAACGCACCATCGGCCGGAAACATGTTCTAGACGGGAACCATCTTCCGCGCCGACGACCACATCGCGCCTGGCCTGATCAGCTAGTGTGGCGCGCCCATTGGTGCCTGTATCAGCATGCCGCTTGGCGCAGGGGCGGCCTTCCCCACGAGCTGCCTTGCCGACCTCCTCGACCAGGCCAGCCTCTCCGACGAGCCCGCTCCTGGCACAGGAGCGGCGTCCCCTGCGAGCTGCCTCGTCAACCTCTTCGGCAAGCTCGGCATCACCAAAGAGCCCGCCCCCGACGCGGAGTCCGTCGGCTCCACCGACCCCTCCATCGAGCCCATTGTGATGCTCATCGACCCCGACGCGACCTCCACCATCGAATTCACCACTGATGTGGTGGTCATAGACGATCCGCTCCCCCTTATCGCCAGCGACACCGACGCCAGCACCATCGCAGAGGTGCTGGTCACTGGCCACGGCGACGATTCCACAGGGACGGCCCAGGACCTACTGCGAGCGGCCATGAAGGGCCTGGCTACCCCAGTGGCTCCTAACGCTGATGGGGCGACACTGGAGGCGTTTCGTGTCTTGCTCCTTGAAAGCGCCAACAAGATGGCGGCCATGAGGCGGCACGCTGAGGCCTGCCAGCGCGAGATCGACCGCATAGCAAGCGGCATGCCGGCTGCTGCTGAACCCAGTCGAGCCGGCGCCGTTCGGCAACGCGGCGCGGCCATAGCCATCATGCTGGGAGTCGGACGCCCAGTCTATGCCACTCCCATGGAGAACCTGCGCGCCGCCCAGGCGGCAGCAGATGTGCTGGATGACCTGGAGTGCGACGAGCGTCGCAGCCAGATGGCACGCCTCTAGGAGCTCCTTGACGCTGCGACCACGCAGCAAGATGCGCGGCATCACGCGTTGACAACCGACAAGCAAGCCGAGGACCATCCCCCGCGCCGTGAGCATGGAGCAACCTCCTGGTCCCCAGCAGGCAGGGGCCGCGGTCAGCAAGACCCGGAGCGGGCTGCTAGCCGCAGCCGGCGCACTCGCCTTACGGTTGTGCGCAGCCATGACGGCCACCCATGAGTGGAGCACCGGTGGGACGAGCGTCCGCCTCCTCCTCGCAGGGAGAGGCTGGCCTCTCCGCCGCCTGTGGACCACCCGACTCTTGGAGGCTGGCTTGGCCCCCGTAAATGAGTCGGAGAGAACGACGCGCGCCACCGAATTGAGCGGCCTGCTCGGTCCCTGGCCGTAGAAGAAGAAGATGCAATCGGTCCGGCCTGCTTCGGCCCCCGCATTCGTGACGAGCCCTTCCCCAAAGGGTTCTCGCTTCCCCGAGATACTCCCAAGTACAACGGCTCCGTGAAGCCAGATGACTGGCTGGTTGACTACTCCAGGGCCGTCAGCATAGCAAACGGCAACAAGAGCATTGCCGTGAAGTACGTTCCACTCATGCTCCAAGGCACGGCCCGGACATGGCTGAACAGCCTCAAGCCGTACAGCATCAACAGCTGGCTTGACTTCGCCGATGTCTTCATTCGCAACTTCACCAGCACCTACAAGCGGCCCCCCAAGCCACGCCAACTCTCCATGTGTGTTCAGGGCCCAACCGAGTCCACCCGCGACTACCTGACGCGCTGGGCCGAGTTGCGCAACTCCTACGAAGGGGTGCACGAGGTGCAGGCCATCAAGTACTTCACCACCGGGTGCAGAGAGGGCACCTTGCTCAAGCACAAGCTCTTGTGCGATGAGCCGGCTACACTGGACGAGCTCCTGGTCGTGGCCGACAAGTACGACACCGCCGACTCCTCCATGAGGTCGGAGATTCGAGTGGACGCGTCCAGGAAGATGCTCCCGCCGGCTGCTCACATGCCTGCTAGTGACACCAACCGGCGCCAACATCCAAACGACAACAAACGGAAGGCCCAGTAGCCGGCTTCCAGCAGCCGGCAGGTGGCAACAGTCGAAGACCAGCAGCCAGAAGGACAATCCGGCCCCAAGCGTCAAAAGGGTGGCAAGGCCGCTTGGTTGCCCGCTTTCTCCTTCGAGCAAGCACTTGACGCCCCGTGCAAGTTCCACAGCGGCGTGAGGCCGTCCAACCACACCACTCAGAAATGCCACTGGCTCACCTGAATTGCCAAGGTTGAAGGCCTGCCGCTTCCGCCTGCTGGCCCACCGGTTCCGCCTCCTCAGCAGCCAGCGGCCCGTCCAGTCGGCATGCTCTAAGACGAGTTCCCCGAGCCCAATGCCACATACGTCGTCTTCACCAGCCAAGCCGACGACAAGCATAGTCGACGGCAGCAGCACCACGAGGTCAACGCTGTAGCCTCAGAGGTCCCCCCATTCATGCACTGGTCCGAGAAGCCCATCAGTTGGAGCTGAGATGCCCTCGCCGGGTTCTTATGCGATGGTGTTGGACTCCACCTTCTCAACAGAGAGGCGAGCTTGCCACTTCTCCCGGATCCTGATAGACGGCGGCAGTAGCATCAACATCCTGTATCGCGACACCATGGATAAGCTGGGCATCAAGGAAAAGCAACTCCTGCCCAGCCGAACCGTGTTCCATGGCATAGTCCCTGGGCTTTCCTGCTCTCCAATCGGCAAGATCAAGATTGATGTCCTGTTCGGCGACAAGACCCACTTCCGCCGTGAGCCAATCTGGTTCGAGGTAGTCAACTTGGACAGCCCCTACCACGTGCTCTCGGGCCGGCCCGCCCTAGCCAAGTTCATGGCGGTGCCGCATTACGCCTACCTGAAGATGAAGATGCCGGGCCCCAAGGGCATCATCACCATTACCAGCGACTACAAGAAGTCGTTCTCATGTGCCACCGCCAGCAGCCAGCTGGCCGAGTCCCTCATTATCGCTGAAGAGAAGCACCTCCTTGCCCGGGTGGTAGCCATGGCCAGCAAGCAGCAGGACGTGCCATCCGACCCCAAGGACGTGGACACCCAGGGCTCCTTCCAGCCGGCCAAGGAAACCAAGAAGATTGCCTTGGATCTGGTGCACCCGGAGAGATTTGTTGTCGTGGTGTCAAACCTCGACGGCAAATAGGAAAGCGAGCTCGTCGATTTCCTCCGTGAGAATCGGGACATCTTCGCATGGTCTCCCAAAGACATGCCGGGTGTTCCGACAGATTTCGCCGAGCACAAGCTACATGTGAGACCGGATGCTAAACCGGTTAAGCAACCCCTCCGCCGCCTGTCAGAAGAGAAGAGAGGGATTGTTGGTGAAGAGATCGCCCGACTTCTGGCAGCCGGCTTCATCATGGAAGTATTCTACCCGGACTGGCTTACCAACCTAGTCCTCGTTTTGAAAAAGAACAACAAGTGGCGCATGTGTATCGACTACACTAGCCTCAATAAAGCCTGCCCAAGGACCCTTTTGCTTTGCCGCGGATAGACCAAGTGATCGACTCCACAGCCGGATGCGAGCTACTGTCTTTCCTGGACGCCTACTCCGGCTACCACCAGATCAAGCTGAACCCGGTAGATCGGCTGAAGACCGCCTTCATCACACCATTCGGATCCTTCTGTTACCTGACCATGATGTTCTGCTTGAGAAATGCCGGCACCACTTTTCAGTGTTGCATGCAGAAGTGCCTCCTCAAGCAACTCGGCAGAAATGCCCACGTCTATGTAGACGATATTGTGGTGAAGACGGAGAAGCACGGCACCCTTCTGGAAGACCTCAAGGAGACATTTGACAACCTCCGCCGCTTTCAGATCAAGCTCAACCCGGAGAAATGCATCTTCGGAGTACCAGCCGGCCAGCTCCTTGGCTTCCTTGTCTCTGAGCGCGGGATCGAGTGCAACCCCGTGAAGATCAAGACCATCGAGCGGGACGTTCGGAAGTTCACCTGGTGCTTGGCATCACTCAGCCGGTTCATCAGTCGGCTGGGCGAAAAGGCCCTCCCACTGTACCAGCTAATGAAGAAGACCACCTGCTTTGAATGGAACGACCAGGCGGATGAGGCTTTCCTCTAGCTCAAGCGGATGCTATCCACACCGCCTGTTTTGGCCGCTCCGACTGCTAAAGAACCCATGTTCCTCTACATCGTCGCCACAAGCCAGGTGGTCGGCACCGTGATCATGATCGAGCGCCCAGAAGACGGCAAGGCCCAGCCAGTCCAGAGGCCAGTATACTATCTGAGTGAGGTGCTGTCCACCTCCAAGCAGAACTACCCCCACTACCATTAGATGTGCTACGGCATGTACTTTGCCGCCAAGAAGCTCAAGCTGTATTTCCAGGAGCACACCATCACGGTCGTCTGCACCGCCCCCTTTGCCGAGATCATAGGCAACAGAGATGCATTAGGCCGGGTGGTGAAGTGGGCCATTGAGCTGGCTCCACACACCATCCTCTACCAGCCCCGCACTGCCATTAAGTCCCAAGCCACTACAAGAAATATGTCAACTTGTGACCTTCTGTCAGTGACCCTGGAAGAATTGGTCATAAATCTACGACCATTTGAGACCAATTGGTCAAAAGCTGTTCGGGGGGCTCCAAACCCTAAACTATAACGACCATTTTGGTCAGAAAGGTCGTAATTTCCTTACATGAAATGGTCATAAAGCAGACAGCACTGGTCCGCTGCCTTATTTCTAGCTGATCACGACCAATGTAGATGGTCATAACCTTGTAAATTGTGGTGGATTGCTATGACTAGGCGCCACCTCATCAATTTTGCCTATGTGTCATGTCCATGTGTCAATTTTTGCCCTAGGTTGTGAAGCAACCTATATTTCTGTCATTCCCAAATTTCCCAAAAAAATTGGGCATTCTTTACTATCCAAATCATTGCCTCATGAAAATATTCAACTCCATTTGCCTGGTAAATCTTCCTCGGCAAATTTCCAAAGTTTTTGTTTAGCTCGAACTATTGTGAAGGAAGTACTAGCTAGGCATATCCTAATGAGCTGAATTTTTGCCACATCTTATATATTCTCAAATCATAGCTCTCCACAAAATTTGAACCCCATTTAACAATACATGTGAGCTTAGCATCCAATCTTTGTTTCTGGTGATATTTTCAGTTTGTGAAGCAACTATATTTTATTTTAATTTATAATTGCTGAAAATTTACCACGACATGACCCTGCCCATAGAACCTCCCTCCCCCAAATTTTAGCTCATTTATTCTAGCCAATTTCCCTCAGCATTTTTCCCAATTTTCTGTTCAGTGGAGAGCACTGTGAAGGAAGTACCATTTTTATTTATCCAAATGGTATGAAAATTTTAAAGTGCCTTCATATGCCCAAATTGTCATCCTCATTCAAATTTTAGATCAATCCATTAATTAATTTGAGTATAGCTTCAAAATTCATATTTCTGTCCAGTGTGGTACGTTGCAAAGCAAGTGACACCTAGGCTCCTCCATTTGAGCTGCAAATTTTCCAAGATAGTGTCCTTAGTAAATGATCATCCTCGGCTAAAACTCAGGCCCATTGGCCATGTGCATTTTCCCCACCACTAATCAAACACTTGGGTGCTAATTCATGTTTGAGCTCAGTTCAGTCTCCTCGTGAAATTCTTCTATTACCTTCTTCTTCCTGACACCTATCGGGGGAGTGCCCAACCCACTAGACATGCCTAGGCCGCCTGGAATGCGTGGCAACACCATGGTCATGCGGTGACCATGCGGCAGGCATGCGAGTTTACGCGCTCTGGAGTTGCGGCCCTCGGCCACCATCCAAACCTCAACGTATAGCCACCAAACCATGTATTTCTGATTAAATAGATACTTATGTACCTATAAATGAGTTTTGGAAAAAATAAAGATCAAACTATGAGGCAGCTGCAGTTCAAATTTGACCCGCTTCCAACTGAATTAGCGGAAATTTGTCTCTTTCACCAGAGGTGTATAAATACTTTTGGCGACCAACCATTTTGTCAATTGTACATTAAATATGGCCTAATATATTGTAAAAATGACCTGGTCCCATTTTGCAACAAATATATGGTAGGTCCTTCACAAAAAAAACTCATTTTGGGCACTCGAAAAATAGAAAATGAATTTTTCGTCCAAAGAAAATGAAAACTTCCTTAGGCAACATTGTTTGCCATCCCAAGATGCACCCTTGTGCACAATATGAGATTGTTTGAACAAACTATGCCATGAATGTGGCCATAAGATTGATCATTTGGCTTGAAAGCCATTGATCTCTGCACATGATAGCTCGTTTCTGAGAACACTTTTTTAAAATAATTACCGTATTACAAGTTTATTATTTTTCCTGGTAACTTGGCCACGTATAATTACACAATGCGAAGGTTTTCCAATTTTTTGATTTTATTTGAATTTTTCATGCCTGTTTCAAAATGCGGTCAAAACGACGGGCATGACCATTCCTAGCTAGTGGTTGAATCTTGGAAAACTTTTGGTGTTTCTCTGATTAAATAGATACTTATGTACCTAGAAATGATTTTTGGAAAAAATAAAGAGCAAATTATGAGGCAGGTGCAGTTCAAATTTGACCCACTTCCTACTGAATCGGCAGAAAATTGTCTTTTTCACGAGAGGTGGATCAAATCTTTTGACACCCAACCATTTGGTCAACGACGACCAATTTTTTAGTCAACTATGACTAATTTAGATGGTCTTGACATTGTACCCGTGTACTGCATTTTGATTGGTCCGTGGGCGTTTCACGCAAATCGTGGATGGAACACCGTTGGATGCTCGCGGATCCAACGACAGTCCTCACCCCAAGCACACCTAAGCCGAAACCCTAGCTCTTTCCTCGTGGACATTTTCCATCCACCCCCCGCCTCCTTTATTTCTCTCCTCGCACTGCCAATTCCCCTCACTCTCTTCTCCTTCCTCGCTCCGTCCGCGCACGACATGGCCGCCCGCACGCCCCTCCGTCGCCGGCGTTGACCCGCAGTCCACCTTCCCCATCTTCCGCTCTCTCTCTCCACCCATCGCGCTCTCGCGGCTTCCCATCGATCCACGGCCAGATCCACCGCCCACCCCGACCCACTCCTCGTTCCACCCACCCCGATCCATCCCCCCTCGTCTCCGCCGCCCCCACCCAGTTGCGCCGCGGCGAAGCCCGTCCTCCGCGTCGCCGGCGTCTGCGGCTCCCTCCGCAGGACCTCCTACAACTGCGGCCTCCTCCGCGCCGGTACTGACGCTCTCCCACCCTGCCTCTTCTCCCCTTAGCACTCGCACTAGTCGTCTGCTGACCTGCCGTTGACTGGCCTTCGTTCGTCCTCTGCTTCCTCTGTGTAGGGTAACGCGGCAGAAAACAAAAAATTTCCGACCTACGCACCAGCCCAGGACCACTATGGAGACTGCATACAAGGTTTGATCATATTCGATACCGACTCGTAGCGCAGCGGAAGTAGAGTCGATGACGATCGGCGGTGCAGATCCCCGCAGCTAGGATTTACAACCTCCCAACCGCGAGGATGTATACCCTCATCCGCCACTAGGACAGCCCTCCGGGAGGCGGTCGGACAGTCCCCCGGACGGTGTCGCGGACAGCCCTTCGGGAGGACCTTCGAAACTCGGATGGTCACTCGGACAGCCCTTCGGGAGGACTCACAGAACTCGGACCATCACTTGGACAGCCCTTCGGGAGGCACTCTCGAACAGCCCCTCGGGCACTAAGATCGAAACTACGACCTCTCTACGGGGTTGCACACATACGGTGTCATCTATCCGGCAGGGCTTCGCCGTCCAGAACTAGTTCCTGCCGGAACCCAGACAGCCTTTCGGCTCTACGAAACTCTTTTTGTGGGAGGGAGAGAGAAGCCAGATAACATCTTGGCATGTGTATGAGAGCAAGGGATGGGGAGAATGGCAGCCCCTTCTCCTCCTTTTATAGGCCAAGGCAAGGGGTGGGGTGGGATGTTGAAATACCAAAATACCCAAGCTTCATGTCACACATGAAAGGGCATAATGGTAACACAAGGGGGGCACCAAGGGGACACCACCATGGCAGCCCTTGGGCCAGCCCACACCTTGTCTCACCCATGGGGGGGGCCCCCCCAACAAGCCACCAACATGTCTCCATGAAACATGCATGCTCCCTAGACAAAAAGCCACCAAACATGCAACCCCCGATTCGTGGGAACTTGTCCCCTCGCGCTGAGACAAGATGTTTTCCGCGAAACTTTTTCTGAAAAATTCCAGAAGGTCCCAGAACATTTCCGGCACCCTCTAAAATTATTCTGGGCATGATCCGAAACATTTTTGGTGCGGTGGTTTTCATCAGCGGAAAGCATTAACAGCGGTTACGGCAGTTTCGGAACATTTCCGGTTTTTCTCTCCGAAAATTCCCAGAAGTTCCCAGACCAATTCTGGCATCCTCTGAAAATTTCCAGGCGGTGCCGAAACCCTTTTTGACCAAATAATATATTCTGAAACAACTTTTCGGTTTTACCGAAACTCTTTCGGTGTTCTCTCTCTCGGAACTCTTCCGTTGTCTCCGAAACATTTTCGGTGACTTTCTCTCAGACTCCCTGTCTAGCGTTCAACAGATAGATGACCCTTAAGCGTGTGACCCAATAGGTTCGGTGAAATATAGACATGACCGGAACTCTTTCCGATCAATGATCAACATCGAAGCCGTGGACACCCATATTGACCCCTATACCCACACGAATAAATATTCGAGTGAACCTCCAGTTGCCGTGTGCTATTCCTGTTGCTTCACGATATGTTACAAATACCCGAGGTTAGACATGTTGGCATTCCTGTGGATCAACAACTTGTCCACTAAGCCAGTTACCTCGTTACCGGTATTGTTCTCTTTTCTCGTTACCGTGTTCCGGCATCCCTGTGATCAAATCACCCTGTGTCTGGCCAGACGATGATGGATACCGTAACACCGAGAGGGCCCAGAGATATCTCTCCATCGCCGGAGGAGCAAATCCCAATCTTGAGCTATCAAGTTACTTGACACACTTTTCCATGAACCCGTAAGCCGCCGTAATAGCCACCCATTTACGGATGACGTTTAACAAACCCCAAAGTTCATGAATCAAGCATGAAGAAACTTGATACTCTCATGGTCTGAGGAATCATGCAAACGTTAACTATCTCTGTGTTATTAACCATTAACTCATGACGAATGTATCTCATAGCATAACATCAATTCGGGTCGATTCAACACAAATGTCCTTCCTGACATTGTGCCCTCAAAGTTGCTGGCATAGACATGCCCATGATTGGGAAAACATAATCATCATGCCACACTTGAGCTAGTCTTAGAGGCACGACTAGGAATACATTTTACCGCTTATAATACCACACGTGCACATGGGTTTTCCCCGGAGCCTTTATGGATATACGGGCTCGGGAACCATAGCAGTTATAGCATGGAATATAAACTTAATTATGAACAGGGAGATAATTAATAACATTTATTATTGCCTCTAGGGCATATCTCCTACACTCTGTGCATTCCCCTGTTTCTTTCTGTTCGTCAGTCTTCTCCGTCAGAGATGAATGCTTGGCCTGTTTGTTTCTCACACGCAATTCGAAATTGTGATTGTTGCAGGCGCTTGACAAGATCCGGTTTGAGAGCCTGACCGACAAGAGCAAGTTCAACGTGCAGCTGGAGCTCTTCATCCGCCTCGTCCTCGTCCCCGACGCTCTCAATCATCGACAGCGGCGTCGGCATGACCAAGTCAGGTACTACATATGTGCGGATGATAGGCTGAAATGTTTACATGTGCCATCGTAGCTGAGATTCTGTTCTACTTCAGTTCAGATGAATTAGGTTGTTTTTGAATGATAACATTAGAATGGTGTAGCTTCAGTCTAGCTTCCAGCAAGTTTTTCCTTCCCGTTGCTCATAACTGAATCTGTTGATAAAAATATATGCTTGATACAGTATATCTTTGCAACTAATTTCGTGTATCTTCTTGTGACAAGCCAGGAGATCTCAACGCTCGCGGTTTCTCTGTTAACAAACGCACTAAAATTCTATGCTCCAGCAACTGGACAGTATCTAGGGGAATGCACAGGCCATACAGGTTCCATCAATGAGATTGCCTTTTCATCTCCGTCATTGCCGCAAGTGACACAAGGAGCTTCAAGCAGGTTTTTGTTTCCCTACTACGTTCTGATTGCTGAAAATTGATGCTGCTGAACATTAATGTATTACATGAATGTGCGTGATTGCAAAATTTTGTCAGTACCAGATTCACATCTACATAGTTCCTTCTTTAATATAAAGCAGTTTTTACTATATTCCATCTCATCGGTATGTTTCTCAGTTTCTGCATTGTAGTTATTTTTATTCTCATAAAGGCGTGAGGCATTAATTGTAAATTCTTGGGATGCTTTGTTTGGATTGAGGTTGGCTCATAATTCATTAAGTTTGAATATGAGTTATTATATCTCATTTTGTTTCTCTCTGTTCTGCTCTGTTCACACTGGACAACTATTAATTTCTTTTCCTGTAAAATGAGATGACATGATGCAAAGCGCAACCTGTACAATGACATATGGAGTAGTGATTTTCTTACTAATTTTGGAATAGATCCACTGCATTTATATACTAATCCTAGCCAAATATGAATTCCTTCCACATTGACATAGAAATAACCCCAGTTCTGATTGTTGTTTTGTTTTACTGTGTCCTGCTGCCACTGGACATAATCTCTTCTACTTGATTCACTAGCATAGTTTTGATCTGGTATTTACATTCACTGTACTGTATAGGTAATTAGTGCTTCAGCTATTTCTAAATCAAAATATACTTGCATTTTTTGTATCCAACCATTCACTGCTCTCTAAATGTCTGCCAGATATCTTTGCTAAATGCTGGCCCCTTGCACGAAATGTTTAGCTTCTCCTTTGGTGGAACAAGTGGTAACCTACTTGCTGCTGGTTCTAGTTCCAAGGTAAGGGAACGGAGAGAGGGGAGCTGCTCCTACTGTGTACAGGACACCATGGTAGGTTCTTTTTTTGTTCTGTCTTTTTTCTCTTCCTGATCTGAACATGTTGAAGGCTCTATTTTGTGCAGGTTGCTCTCACGAGGAGAAGCTGCTGCTACAGGACGCCCTCTCCCCTCCTCCAACCCCTTGACATGGTGAGCTCCACCCCTCCTTCTACCCCTTGCAGATCTGATATGAAGTGGGCATCGGTTGCAATTGTTATGGCCACAACAGTACAGCATGTTTTGTTTCAGTTTTTACGTGATATTTGATTGTGAGTGTGCTGTTTGATGATGATCGCCTCATCCGTTTTTCATGTCTTGTATGAAATCTTTACCCTGTTAGATGATGCCACCATCAAGTTAATAATAACACTAATGATCATTTGATTCTGTCTAGAGATACAACAACATTAGTTAGATCCATGGATGGATGGATGAACACACACAGCTAGCAGTTTAGCAGTGTTAGCAACCACAAAAATTAGCCTTGTGATTCATTCTGTTGACGCAAGCACGCTCTATTCGTTTTGGATCCCAGCCATGTATGTACTAATAAGCTAGCTCAAGCACACGCACATGCTCCTCGATTGATATATGTAGTTATAGCAGCAGTACGTATGTGTCTCCTATACTAGATTAATTTCTAGACTTAGCTCAACAACACCAGCTCTTACCTATTTGTTCGTTTTGGAGCAGCAGACATCCTCAGTGGACAATGATGACAACCAAGGCATCCACCGCCATGACGACGCTCCGCACATGGTCCAACTCGGCTACAACCTCCTCTACCGCGTACAGCGGCGGCGGTTGTCTGCGGCATCAAGTACAGCCTCCTCTTCGGTGAGCCCATCTCCTACCTCTAGCTCCCTCTTTTGTGCTGCTGTAGAAGTACCTTGCTCTGTTCCATGCCCATCATATTTTTTGTCATAAAATGCTCTAGTGAACTGGATTCATACATAAGTCTGCTACTTTTCCTCAAGTTATTTGTGCATTTATAAACCTATTTGAACTTTTCTATTTCTTGAATGCATCCATCCATAAATGTTTTATACAGATAGTTTTGGAATGCGTTTAGCTTATGTCGTGCATCACAAATGGATCAAGTTCCAGTTTTAGTTTTGTTGTTATTAACCTCAACAATCCTATCAGCATAATAAGTATGTGAATGAATCCATTTGAGTATCTGAAATTAAATGTTTTGTTGCTCATAGTAATTGAAAACAGCGGCCAGTTTCTCATCACACACTGTTATTATCACTTCATGGCTTGATCTGTTGTGTCAGGCTGCTGTAGGTGCTGAATTGTGATAATTGCAAGGAGGAACCACTGTTTGGCTTCAGTCCTTCCCCATTTGATCATTTTTTATGGCCCGCATGCATGCTACGTGTTGGCTGACGTGGCATGACTTGCATGAAAACTTGAGGGCATTCATACTAAATAGAACTTAATTTTCATGCAGACTTGCTCTAGCTCTTCTTAATTTTCATGCATGTTTCTTTCCGGACTTGATCTTACTACTAAATAGCACCCCATCACTTGCTGCTGTTGTTATTCACCCTATCCTCGCTGTTCTGTTTTCTTGTTGGCAGATATTTTGCGTAAATTCAAGACGAAAGATGTTCAAAGAAGCGCCAAGACATTCTTATATAGCAAGTTATGTAATAATAGCTGGGTTATCTGGGCATTGAGAACTCTAGAATTTCTTGTATCTTCTCTCTGTTTCTGAATGAAATGTTGTATGTTTTAGAATGACAATTTCTATTTCATATGAAATAGTAATTATGTACGTGATTCGAAAATGTGTGCAATGGAAACATGACTCATGCGACCCACTTATCAAAATAATTTGAGCACATTTGAAATTTCTGACGTGTGCGACCAGTGTATGATATTATGATACTTGGGACCAATATAAAATGGTGGAAAATAAAATGGCGAAAAATAAAAGATCATATGCTGTAAAAGGCCGCACCCAGAAATAAAAAGGCCGAATTGCTGGGCTAGGCCCATGTAGCTAGCGTAAATTGATAGGAAAAAAATATATAAATGGGGTGAATTAATGGGCTCGGCCCATATAGACACCTAATTGGACCGGGCTGATTCTTGTTAATGACCTTTCCATTTGGTCGCAATTTTGCCACGTCAGCTCGCCACGTCGGATCCGACGTGGCCTGGTCAGACAGCTAGCGACCAAAACAAAAGGTCGTTGAACCAATGACCTTTTGTTTTGGTCGTTGCCTTCCACGACCTTATCCCGAAGAAGGTCGTTAATTTCAGTTTACGACGGCCAGCTTTTGACCATCTGTTTTTGGTCAAAAAAAGGTCACAAATGGAAAACAATGACCATTCAGTGACCAATAGTGATGGTCGCAAATTGACGTATATCTTGTAGTGAGCGCTGGCCGACTTCCTAGTCGACTGGGCCGAGACCCAGTACTTGCCACGAGCGCCGGATTCCACTCATTGGCGGATGAGCTTTGACGGCTCGAAGATGAGCGCCGGTTTGGGAGCCGGCATCGTCCTAACGTCTCCCAAAGGCGACAAGCCGAAGTACACGCTGCAGATTCACTTTGCCGCCTCCAATAACGTGGCTGAGTACGAGGTGCTCATGCACGGACTCCAGCTAGCCAAGGAGAGTGGCATCCGCCGGATTCTGTGTTACGGCGACTCAGACTTGGTGGTCTAGCAGTCATTTGGTGACTGGGACGCCAAGGATGCAAACATGGCAAGCTACCGCTTCTTCGTCCAGTTGATCAGCGGGCACTTCGACGGGTGCGAGTTCCTTCATTTGCCAAGGGCCGACAACGAGCCAGCCGACGCCCTGGCCCAAATCGTCTCCACCCGGCAAGCCATACCATCCAGCGTCTCACTCCAGTGCCTGCGCAAGCTGTCTATCAAGCCTTCGCCGGAATCAGAGTCCATCTTCGTGCCGACTAACCTCGGAGCAGTCGGATCCGGCTCGGGGACTTCAGCAGTCGACCCGAGGACTTCGGCAGGCGGCCCGGGGACTGCAGCATTCGAACCCGGCCTGGGGACTTCAGAACCCGCCCCGGGGACTGTAGTAGTCAGCCCGGGGACTTCAACGACGCAGCAAGCAGTGGCTGGCTCCGACCCGCCGCCTCCGAACCCGACCGCCCTGGTACCAGTTGATGTCATGACAGTGGTAGAAGCACCATCTTGGGCGCAGCCCATCCTCAATTTCCTGGTGAGCCGAGAGATACCAGCCGATGAGGTCTTGGCCCGGCAGGTGCAACACCAGGCACCAGCCTACACAATAGTCAATGGAGAGCTTGTCAGGCATAGTGTGACTGGTGTCTTCCAGTGCTGCGTGGAGCCGGAGAAGGGCATGGCAATCCACCGAGATATTCATCAAGGCGAGTGCGGCCACCATGCCGCCTCCAGATCCCTTGTTGCCAAATCTTTCCGCCATGGATTCTTCTGGCCGACTACTTTGGACGACGCCAAGGAGTTGGTCCGCAAGTGCAATGGATGTCAGCGCTTTAGCTCCAAGCAACACCTGCCGGCCTCTGCACTCAAGACCATCCCCATCAGTTGGCCGTTTGCCGTCTGGGGATTGGACATGGTGTGCCCGTTCAAAACAGCACGCGGCGGCATGACCCATCTGCTGGTCGCTGTGGATAACTTCACGAAGTGGATCGAAGCAAAGCCAATCAAGAAACTGAATGGTTCGACTGCTGTCACATTCATTGAGGACATCACCGTCCGATATGGCATTCCGCACAGCATCATCACCGACAACGGCACAAACTTCGCCAAAGGCGCCTTGGCCCGTTTCTGCGCGACGCAGGGCATCCAACTGGACTTAGTGTCCGTTGCCCATCCGCAGTCAAACGGCCAGGTGGAGCGAGCAAATGGCCTCATCCTGTCCGGCATCAAGCCCCAATTGGTCGAGCCGCTGGAGCGCTCGGCCGGCTGCTGGATCGAGGAGCTGCCGGCAGTCCTTTGGAGTCTTCGGACTACGCCCAACAAAGCAACCGGCTTCACTCCCTTCTTCCTCGTGTACGGGGCCGACGCCGTCATCCCCACTGACATCGAGTTCGACTCACCTCGGGTCACCATGTACACGGAGGCAGAAGCAAAGGAGGCGCGAGAAGATGGCATCTATCTGCTGGAAGAGGCCCGGCTGTTGGCACTCAGCTGGTCCGCCATCTACCAGCAGAGCCTACGCCGCTACCACAGCCGAAAGGTCAAGCCGCGTGCTTTCCATGAAGGGGACCTTGTGCTCCGGCTGATCCAGCGAACAGCTGGCCAGCACAAGCTCTCGGCCCCTTGGGAGGGGCCTTTCATCATCAGCAAGGCCCTGGGCAATGACTCCTACTACCTCATCGACGCACAAAAGCCCAGGGCACGCAAGAGGGACGATTCCAGCTAGGAGATGGAGCGCCCATGGAACGCAAATCTTCTCCGCCCATTTTACAGTTGATGCAGTGTATGTACCACGCTACGTTTTGTATTAAGCATAGACAATAGGTCCCCTGAAGCACACTCGGGGGCTACCTTTTTATCTATATGATAAGCTTGCTTATCAATGTATTGTTTCATTCTTTCGCCCTGCACCGGGTCCGGTCAGCCGGCCCGGGGGCTCGCCGCCTTGACGTAAGCGGGCACCACCCGCAGTCGGCCAAGTAGTGTGCCAACATCTAAGCCATCTCTTGCCTAAAGCCGCAGCTTGCAGAGCGACTGTCTGGCTAGCAAGAGCTAAAGGCAGGAAATGATGTCCACACGAAAAACGACTAAGGAAGAACGCCATTATAGGCCAAGCCGGCTACTCGCCTAATCCGTCCGGCTGCCCAGCAGTCGGCTGGCCAGCTTCTAGCTTGACTAGCAACGCTCTAGACGGCCGAAGTAACTTGCCTATCCTAAACGGCCAAGTCCCTGCCCTAGCCACAGACCGCAGAGCGGCTGTTCTGCTGGCAGGGCGGCAGCCAAAGGAAAGCAGCAAAGGAAAAAGCCAAATAGAGCAAAAAGCAAAACCAAGCTGGAACCCGGCAAGAGCACAAGCATGTGTGAATTAAATTATTTACATAGCAAAATGCCCGTGGCCAAGCATTCAACGGAGTTTGAATTACACCCCAACGGGTGGAACAGCGCGCAATTAACTTGTTTGTTCAAAGCATAAGACAGAAAAATCTTGAAAGATAAGCGGCCGCCTAGGCAAAGGGCGCTGCAGGCGGCGTGGACATGTCGGCGGAGGCAGAGGCGCCGGTTGGTGGAGCGTCCGACTGGCGGGTCTCGGCTTGCTCGGCGTCGGCGGCAGTAGACGCAGTCTCCCGCGGCTCGCTGGTCGAAGCCCGATCGGGCTGAGACTGGCCGGTCGCTCCGCCATCCAGTGCGACGCCCTCGCCTTCCTCGTCTTCATCATCGTCGCCTTCATCGCTGGAAGCGATCTCCTCCGCCGAGACCTCCCCCTCCGCCGGGTCCAGCCCGAACCAGGAAGGCGGCACCTCAGCACTGTCCTGGTCCCGCTCCGAGATAAAGACGGCGGTGTCAGCGTACTCGGCAAGGGTCGCTCCGCGATTGACGAGCTCGTCGTCCACCGCATCCAGCTCGGGTCCGACCTCCTGACGGAAGGTGGCCAGCTGGGCCAGCTCCAACCCTGGGTACCAGGCCTTGACGAACTCTAGTGCCGTCTGAGTACCCGCTCTAGCCGCAGCGCCCTTCCAGGCATCAAACTGTTCGGCCGCCACCTCCAGCCAGTCGGCAGTCCGACTAGGAGTGCGAGGAACCTTAGCGTCCGGCCAGAGCATGGCCAGGACCTACGACACGGCGCGCTGAAGACGGCGAAGCAGACGGCACGCTAGCTCAAGGCGCATCTTGATGGCCAAAAGCTGCTCGCCCAGGTTGCGGGGTCCATTCGGCGGAATGTCAGCACCCGTCCTCCTCTGCCGTTCGCGTCACACCTCGATGGACTGGCAGATGGCGACGGAGCGACCGGGAAGAAATTCTGTCCAAAAGAAAACCAAGAATTTAGAAGGCGGCCCCCCGAAGCAGTTGGCGACTAAGCAACAAAGAAGAAAGGACATTACCTTCAACCATGTCCTCAATCACTCCATAGCCGTCCGACAGCAACTTTTCCCTCTCGACCCAGTCCGAGCGCTGAGTCTCGAACTTAGCCTTGAGGAGCGTTTCCCCATACTTTAGCTGCCGGACCTCCGCCTTGTGCTTCTCCGCCTGGTCCGACAGCTCCTTCGCAAGCCGGTCGCACTCCTTGGCGGCTTGGCTGCGCTCCTGCTCCTTGGCATGGAGCTCAGTCTCGAGCTCGCCCACGCGCGCCGCAGCCCAGCAGCGGCCCCTGCCAAGATAAGAAAGAAACATCAGCATCAACCAAAAACATGAAGTTGCCGGGAGATCCGGCCCGACTACTCAGCAGGCGCCCTGAATCTCGGGGGCTACACCCAGCGGACGCGGAAGGACAGCCGTACTCACCTCGGCTCTCGTTCAGGTCGGCAGTCCGCTTGGCCAGCAGCCTGTTCTGGGAGTTGAAGGCGGCCGCGCACAGATTGTGATAGTTCTCCAAGAAGAACAACACTTCAACATACGCCCTGAAGTTCCAACGCGCCTTCTTAGCAGCTGGCTCAGAACTCGGGGGCTACACCCAGCGGGTCCGCTTGCGCGTCCCCACTGAAGACCGCAAAAAAGGAAAAAGAATAACTCAAGCACGTACTCGGACAGTTGCCTGCATCGCCGTCAGTTCTTTCCCCGCCTACAGGAGGGTGGCGCCATGGGCCTTGAACGAGTCAAGGACGTCCTGCACTGCAACAATGAGGACACCTGAGCCAGTCCTTGACGTCTAGTCAGGCGGAGCGGCGCTGGTGGCTTCGGCGTTGGGTGCCGACGAGCTCGCAGCCCCAACTTCCATCGGCCTCGGCGCGGAGACCGCCCGTGCTGGGCGCTGGCGCGCAGGGACGCGGGTCGCCACCGCACGGCTCACCACCAACTCAGCGCTGGCTGGTGGCACCTCTGGTGCTTCGGGCCGGCTGCCTTGCTCGCCAGCAGTCTGCGCGCGTAGAGGCACGTCCATCTCCGGGATGATGTGGTCAGCCCTTCCCCTCTCCAGCGCCGTCTGGTCGGCCCCAGCTCCTCCGGTCGGCGCCTGGCCCTCCACCACCGGTGGCTCCGTTTGCTGCGGATCGGTGGCCTCCGGAGCTTCGCTGCGCTCCGGCTCCTCCGCCCACGCCTTGGCCGCCGCATCCGCATGCTCCTTGGCCGCTGCGTCGGCCTTCGCCCGTGCCGCGTCTGCTGCTTCCGCCTCTGCCTGAGCCGCGGCATCCTGCTCCTACTGCGCCTCTCGCGCTTTCCTTTCCGTCGCCTCACGAAGGGCGGCGGTCGGGTCCACGCGGCGGGCGTCTTCGGGGCCGCCCGCCGACCCAATCACCGAGGCGGACAGGGCCCGCGACACAGAAAGCGGAGCCCTACATAGCATGACAAATGAAGATAAGAAGTTTGGAAAGGAAAAACCAAGACAGAAAGGATCAAGATGAAAAGCGGCCAAAATACTTATGCGGACACCATCGGACGCTGCTTCGGGCCCTTCCAGATGGTGGCCGCCTTCGCGGCCTCTTGCCGCTTGGTCGCGGCGACCGCGGACTTGGCCTCTTTGGACGGCCGGCTGCCGAACATCCCGACGTCGGCACGACGCTTCGATGCGCCGGGTGCTCCAGTCGGCGCCACCGAGGAGCCGGCGCCTGTCTTGCCGGTGCCTAGGGCACGGCGGGGCTCATCATCTTCCTCGTCGTTGTCTGGCCATTCCCCTATGCCGCCACCTGCGGCCCCGCCTGCCGCATCGCCGCCTCCAGCGGCATCATCCTCTTCCAACGCGGCCGCCCCTAGCTCAGGGTCGTCCATGTCACTCTCCGCGCTGTCCACTATATACTGATGGCCTGGATCCGGCATGTCGACCGTCGTCTGGCCTTGGAAGCGCTGCATCATAGCATGGCGGTCAGGCGGCGCGAAGAACTTGGCACAAGCAAAGAAAAAGAATCAGAACTAACCAGAGGCAGCGGATTGGCGCGGCTGTACGGCTCTTTGCCGAACTGCAGCTCTCCTCGTTGAGCTTGCAGTCGGAGAAGTAGTTGACGAGACGGACCACCTCCACAGTCGGCAACGCCTTGGTGGACATCCTGGATGGGTCCCGGCGGCCGCTCATGCTGGCGATCAAATGAGGCTGGGCTTGGAGGGGCAGCACCCGGCGTTCGACGAAGGTGGCCAGCAGATCCGACGCCTTGAGGCCCTCCGACTCCGTCATCTCTTGGAGCTGGGTGAGGGCGGTGGTGATGGCGGCCGACGGCGACTTCGGCCGAAATTTCCAGTTGCTCCGAGGCTCGAGCGGTGGGCCGACTGCATAAGCCGGCAAGTTGACATAGTCCCTCGACTCGTGGATGTTCCGGACGTAGAAATATGATTTCTGCCAGAGTTTGGCCGACACCAGCAGAGCGATGGCCGGGAAGCGGATCCCGGAGCCGGTGCGCCCCACCGCCACACAGGTCCTGCACTGGGCCACCTCACCTTGGACGGCGGTGCCGAGCTTGAGGTAGAAGAGCTCCCCCCATAGCTCGAGCGTGGGCAAGACGCCGAGGTACCCCTCGTAGAGGGTGACAAATGCGGAGAGCAGCACCACCGTATTCGGCGTGAGGTGGTGACGTTGGAGATGGTAAAAGTCAAGAAAAGAGCGGAGAAAGCCGCTTGCCGGCTGGCCGAAGCCGCAGAGGAAGTGAGTCCTAAAGACGACGCGCTCGTCATCCCTCGGCGCCAGCGAGATCTCCCTTTCAGGGGGAACACGCGCCTCCATGTTCGCCGTGTGGGGAAGCTGCCGTGCCAGGCGGAGGAACTCGAGGTGGTCGTCGTGGACGTTCGAACCATCCCAACCACCTCGCGCCATGCTTTATGATTGCTTGGTGGCGGCGCAGCGAAGTCACGTGAGGCGAGGCCGCAGTGATGCAGAGGAGTTGAGCAACGGCGAGCAGCGGCGGCGTTTCGGCGGCGGAGCGGCGCGGCGACGCGGCAGCAGCATGCGGGCAGAAGAGGAAGAAGATGGAGAATGGGGAGGGCGCGCGTGCGTTCTGCCACCCCCTCCTCCCCTACTTATAGGCCCGCGGCGGCGGAGCCGAAGAGGCAGGACATGGGGGATGTGGGGATTAACTGCGCTCGCGCCCCGCACGACCCCGCATTTCTCGCGCCTTCAACGCGCACATTCATTGCGCGTGGGGAGGGCAACCGCCCACCTCGGCCGCAGAGGATCCACTCGTGCGCCAAGGCCCTGTGGTGGTGGGCCCAGGCCTGCGGCGACGTCCCGTCGCGCTCGTGCTCTAGCAGGCCGGCCGGGCCTGCTGGTGCCGCGTGGCACGCGAGTAACGGGCGACAGGCACGCCACCCGGCACACTCGACGACTATTAGAATTCGACGGGCAGCTGGCCTTGCCTTGGCCGGCTCCAGGCAGACGGTTTCTACCAGACGGATGAAGTAGGAGATACAAGACCTCTCGGAGTAGGAAACTGCTGAGGCACTCCGGCTTGAGCCGCGGCGCTTCACCAGCTTCGGGGACTACTGTCGGAATGATTGACCACGCGTAGCCTCACCAGCACCCCATAGCATTTCAAGACAACAGGGCAAGCCAAGCCCCTTGCGCCTCCCGGACGTGTGGGCGGCTCCCTTGGGCCGGCTGGCCCAAGAGGCCAACTCCCAGATGGCGGTGTACCCTTAGAAGGCGGCTTCGGCGGAGGCCGGGTCCTATCAAACGGCATCTCCTCCCCTTGGAGTCTGCGCCCATTCAATACGATAAGATGGGGCGTGGCTACAGGGCCACCCGTACCCCCAAAATCCCGGCGGGGCGTGGCTACAGGGCGGGCTGACCAAACGGACACCCCTCTACCAGGCACGGCACTGTAGCCACGCGGCCCATGACGCAGCCCTCGACAGCGGGACCATGCTCCCATGACAGGCGGTCGGTACGGCCCGCAGGCGGCGGGCCCTACCCATCCGTGGGTAACTAGAAGATGGGGCACGTCAAGAACGCGGCCTCAGCGACAGACCGGCTTCTAGCAGCCGGCCTCTCCCTCCACTCGGAGTCAACGCGCCGTTACTCCGATGAGATGGGGTGTGGTTACAGTGAGCGCCCGCCAGGTGGCGGACTGTACCATGCCTCCCCTGACGAAGCCCTCGTCATCAAGGGCGAGGCTACAGCAAAAGCCAATCAGCGTGGCCCGCAGGCGGTGGGCCCCACCTGTCGGCCGAATCCTCGGCAGCCGGTGGGACCCACCAAGAGGTGGGCCCCAGCAGCCGGCGAAGAACCCGGCGCCCATAGACGCTGACATCCGGGTCCTACACCCGGCCCAATTACCATTGTACCCCTAGGGGGTAGGCCTATATAAACACCCCGGGTTCGTCCATGCGAAGGGTTCAGAGGATCCCCCACGCCACTACACACACACATAGCTAGAGAAGCACCTGGGCTAGCCTTGCCTTTCTCCTTCCTCTAGCGAACAGCTCAAGGAGCAAGCTTGTAGCTACGAGATTGATCATAGTCATCATGCGAAGACCCCGCAGAGTAGGACTAGGGGTGTTATCTCCTCGGAGAGCCCCGAACCTGGGTAAGACTCGTGTTCGTTCGAGATCTTGCTCACTCCAGCTTCCAGGGCCCGACGACGTACTCCTGTCCCCATCCATGATAAGCCCCCCCCCCTGGCATATGTTGCGAGATTACCCCGACAATCTCTTTCGAAGTATCAGGGTTTCAGACGAAAACTCATCTGTTACAAAAGGCATTTCATTTTTTAACTTATTTCAACTCCAGACTTTTTGTGCATTCAACATGCGTCATTCAAAGCCACATCATCAATTTTCAACCCTTTCTGACTTCATTTGCGATTTTTCATGCATTTACTGATTTTTTTGAGCTAAATGACCCTGAAATTGAAAAGCAGTACAAATGAACTCTGAAAAGGTTGAAAGTTGGCATGGTATCATCATTTCACCAACATAGCATGTGCTAAAAAGTTGAGATGGTTACGGCAAAAACTGGATGCACTTCGTGTACAAAATGGACAATATCTTTCGAAGTATCAGGGTTTCGGACGAAAACTTGTCTGTTACAATGGCATTTCGTTTTTTAACTTATTTCAACTCCAGACTTTTTGTGCGTTCAACATGCACCATTCAAAGCCACATCATCAATTTTCAACCCTTTCTGACTGCATTTGCTATTTTTCATGCATTTACTGATTTTTTTAGCTAAATGACCCAGAAATCGAAAAGAAGTACAAATGAACTATGAAAAGGTTGAAAGTTGGCATGGTATCATCATTTAACCCACAAGCATGTGCTAAAAAGCTGAGAGGGTTACGACAAAAACTCGATGCACTTCATGTACAAAATGGACAATCTCTTTCGAAGTATCAGTGTTTCGGACGAAAATTCATCTGTTACAAAGGCATTTCATTTCTTTTAACTTATTTCAACTCCAGACTTTTTGTGTGTTCAACATGCACCATTCAAAGCCACATCATCAATATTCAACCCTTTATGACTTCATTTGCTATATTTCATGCATTTACTGATTTTTTTAGCTAAATGACCCTGAAATTGAAATGCAGTACAGATGAACTCAGAAAAGGTTGAAAGTTGCACTACAAAAAAAAGACACATCCGTGACATTTTGGGCCGAACCAAATTTTTTTCTGTCATGCTTATGACACTTCTATGACGATAATTGTGACAAAAGCCGGTATCATCATAGATGTGGTGGGCTCCTACTTCTATGACAAAAAATCATGATAGAAAATGGGCTTTTCGTCCTGGGCGGGCCGGAGACGCAGCTGCATGACATTCTTTGGGCCGTCCATGACGGAAAAAATTGTGGTAGAAGCGAGGGCGAGGAAATTATCGGGGAGTTCCCGGTTACGGTGGGTGGTCGGGGCCGAGCGATGCACGGAGGGATTGCGGGTTTCTCTCGTACACAAACGCGCGTGGGTGCGAGGCGTTGGGCTCTAATTGAACCCGAGCGAGGCGTTCGTTTACTGAACCCGAGCGATTGCACTGGCAACGCATTACTGAACCCGAGCGATCGATCGATCCCTGGCTATTAACTGAGCCCGATCGAGCGGTTCCTTCGCTACTGCTGCTAACTGAAGCTGATCAAACCTGCTGCCTCTTGATGAAAAGTGACAGTTGTTGGGGGTTGGATGAACAGTTCCCGGTGGGGGTTGGATGAACAGGACCCCGTGGTAGTAGTAGGCCGTTGCCGCTGGATGAACATGACCCCGATCGAGGAGGCCGGTGGAGGGTGGATGAACAGGACCCCCATGGAGGGTCCATGAACAGTAGCCGGTGGAGTGTTGATGAATAGGACCCCGAGGAGGGCTTGTTGAACAGTAGCCGGTGGAGGCTGGATGAACATGACCCCATGGATGAATAGTAGCCAGTGGAGGATGGAGGAAGTCGATGGTGGATGAACAGTAGCAGGTGGAGGCTGGAGGAAGTCGACGGTGGATGAACAGTAGCAGGTGGAGGCTGGAGTGAGGCAGTAGACGGTGGATGAACAGTAGCCCCGTGGAGTCCCGTTTTACGGTACGCCACGCCCCTCTCGATGAACAGGACCCAGTTTCGGCCGTAGGCGGTCTGACACAAGTCTGTTTCCTCCGTCTTGCGGTACGCCACACCCCTCCCGATCAACAGCACCCCGTTTCGACCGTAGGCACTCGAACAGAAGGCTGTTTCCTCCATTTTGGGGTACGCCAGACCCTTCCCGATGAACAGTACCCCGTTTCGACCGTACGCGGTCAAACAGAAGGTCGTTTTCCTCCGTTTTGCAGTACGCAAGACCCTGTTCCGGCTGTTCCGTCCAAGCCGGTTGGCTCCCGTTGAACACGAGCCATTCCGACCCAGTGGCTTCGCTCCCGATGAACACGACGCGTTCCGACCCAGTCACTTGGCTCCCGGTGAACACGACTTTGTTTCCTCCGTTCCGACCCAGCTGGTTAGCTGCCGATGAACAGGACGCCGTTGCTGCCGTCCGTTGCCTCTCCATGTACACGAGCCCTGGCCGTACTTATGCGCGAGTACGCGTTCGAGACCCCGCCTGTATGTACGTACGTGACCGTATTTTTTGGCATGTGGATGTACGTATGTGTACACGGTTTAGAAGGGACTGCCTGAACTGCTACGTCGGGGGCTCTACTACTACATGTGCCGCTGCTTGCTCGGCCACGATTCATCGTTGCAGAGAGAGCGATCGACCAGTATGTTCGTACACGTTCGCGACCAGACAGAAAATGCTGCGTACGCCTCGACCGGGTGGGTTCCAGCTGTCAGGGAGGACAAGGACGCACTTCCTTGTGTGCGAAGATATAGCTGGTGGGTCCCAGCTTTCAGGGGGAAGAATCATTTTTTTGCCTGTAATATGGACGCACTTCCTTGTGTGCGAAGATGTAGCTGGTGGGTCCATCTGTCAGCCTCACCACATAGAGTTCTCTTCCGATGGTTGTCGTTCGTTGACCACGCCACGCGGACAGCACCCAGGCGGTGGACGACGGCGAGGCCTAGGAAGGGAACGACGCGGATCAACGGAAGACGAGGCAGGTGGATGCCCACGTGGAGGTGAGTATGAGGATTCACTGGTTCAGCTGCTGTGTGAGGCTGCCATCGCCGGAGAATAACATGAGGTGTTGGTGAGTAGATGAATGGCATGGACGGCGATGGGAGTAGGGTGGGCCGGTGAGTCCTGTGCGGCAGCACAGCCGGCCACGGGAGGCGGCAGCAGGTGGTACCGCCGGCGGTGGTTTGGGCGGCTGAAGCAAGAATATCTGAGATTGAAGAAGAAGCACAACATCCGTTGGATGGACATCCAACGGCCACTGCTGCTAGAATCGTGTGTTGACTATAAGTTGACAAAGCCTTGCGTACGTGTCAACCTAGTAGGCCCACAAGTGTGTGGCAGAGAACATATAGCCCATTTGCGATTTGTAAGAATGTACAACCCATTTTTGAATTATAATGGAATTTACTATGGCCCATTTAAAGTTTGTTAAAATTACAGCCCATTTCTAGCTAGGACAACGATTAATAATTTCAACCAAATGCTCAAAACAAAATTGAATAAAATTTCCCACATTTTGATCGGATCCGAAATATTTTTATCCCAAAATTTCAAGTCAGATTAAATATAATTTTAAAATAAATTTGAATAAAGTAAAAATCCAACAAAATATTGCGCGCGCAACAAGTAATGAAATTAAAATTTTCAAAATCCAAAAATAATATTTGTTTAACTAATTACGTGTTTGGTGCTTTTTTTTATAGTTACAACCCATTTTTTATAATTACATCCCATTTATTATTTCTTAAAGCCCATTTTCTTGTTAAGCCAAATGCATCCCTCCTAGGAAAGATTTGCAGCCCAGCGGGGCGGAGAATAACAAGTTGACCTGGGCTGGGTATTCCTCAAAAAAAAGTATAGCTGGGCTAGCCATTTTCACCTTGAAAAAAATTAATATCTGTGCTGGACAGTGACGATGACATGTTCCTAGGGTAGGGTCTTAGGCCTGACCTACATGCCCTACCCAAGGATGCCACACAAGAGACCAAGACCTATGAAGACAAGAAGGGAGTACCGACTGAAATGACTGCAGGGTGTAATTCACTCGACAGAAGATCCACTCGGACTACCCCACTTCCACTCGGACTACCCCACTTCCATAAAAAAACTACTCCGAGGGAGTGCATCCCTCCCACTTGGGGGCTTAGCCGCGAGCCCGTCCTCGCCTAAGTTAAAAAACTACTTCGAGTGAGAGCATCCCTCCCACTCGGGGGCTTAGCTGCGAGCACATCCTCGCCTAAGTTACAAAACTACTCCGAGTGTGAGCATCCCTCCCACTCAAGGGCTTAGCCGCGAGCCCGTCCTCGCCTAAGTTACAAAACTACTCTGAGTGAGAGCATCCCTCCCACTCGAGGGCTTAGCCGTGAGCCCGTCCTCCCCTAAGTTAAAAAACTAGTCCGAGTGAGAGCATCCCTCCCACTCGGGGGCTTAGCCGCGAGTCCGTCCTTGCCTAAGTTAATAAACTACTCCGATTTAGAGCATCCCTCGAACTCGGAGGCTTAGCCACGAGCCCGTCCTCACCTAAGTTAAAAAAAACTACTCCGAGTGAGAGCATCCCTCCCACTTGGGGGCTTAGCCGCGAGCCAGTCCTCGCCTAAGTTAAAGAATTACTCCGAGTGAGAGCATCCCTCCCACTCGGGGGCTTAGCCGCGAGCCAGCCCTCGCCTAAGTTCAAAAATTCGTTCACTCGGAACATGTAATAAACTGGAAAGCAATATTCGGATAAATCCATCAAGTTCAGAAATGAAAGCAAAAGTAATCGGGCGACAGGCCCGAATGAGTTTTAATGCTTACAGGATCACTCGGCATTCCGAGGCAAATAAGTTTGGATCATAAAGTTCTTTTCACTTGGCGGGAGGACTTGCGGGCTCGACAAAGATGTTCAGATCAATGCCATCTGTGATCCGAGTGGCTGCATCAATAAAGGTCTCCATGAAACATTCAAATTGGAGCTTCTTCGTGTTCGCCACCTGAAGAGCCTTCAGCTTGTCTTCCCTTGCTTCCTTGCAATGGACACGGACAAGTGAGAGCGCCACGTCGGCTCCTCAGCGGGCAGCTGATTTCTTCCATGCTTGCACTACCAGGGATTTCGTTGAGCCGAGTCATCAGTGATTCAAGATCGTTCTGAAGTGTATGCTCTGGCCACAGCTCCTTGTCTATCTTTGTCAGTGCAACCTTCAGTCGAGCGACATACCCCAGAACACTGTCAAGGCGAGCTTCAAGTCGTAGCACATTCATAGCGGCATCATCTTTGACGAGTGACTTGGTAGGGTCCAGACCTACTTCAATTCGTTCTGTTTCTTGTTCGAAGTTCTGGCAGAACTCTACACAAAGAGAAAGACAAAAAGGAGGTCAGCAGTGACATTACCTCTGAGACTCTTGAATATTCACTCGGATGAAAAAGGATACCTTCAAGCATAATGTACATCTTCTTCGCAAGGCCCCCCAAGTATTCCTCCAGTTCATCCCTCTTTCGAGTGAGCTGGTCCACCTTGTTGGTCAGAACGACTTTTTCCTCCTTAATCTGAGCAGCTTCCTTCTTCACTTCCTCAACGGCAGTCTTCATGGCTGCATTTTCCTCTTTGAACTTTCCGACTGAAGCCAATTTGTTCTCAGCCCCTTCAGTCTTCTCTCGAGCCACCTTCTGTGCCCCCGCGAGTTTGCTATCTTTCTTCTCCAATGCCTGCTTCATAGTGTCTAAAGAAATAACATTCTTCAGTCACGGTTGGAGTTGATGGTTCTCACTACGCACATCTGTTCGAGTGTAGTTCACTCGGTTCAAAGGACGGAAAGAAAAAAATAACGAAGCACACAGTCAGTGAAGTTTTACCTCCCATGGACTTCACTTCATCTTGAGCCTGCTTCAAGTTCTTCTTGGCAAGCTCTAGATCCAGTTGGAGTTGGATCTTCTCCTTCTCCATAGCAACATACTGAGTCCCAAGTTCGCAAGATTTCTGAGATTGACAAAAAGACAGCTCAGTCGACGAAGAGAAAAATTTCCAAAAGTATTTCCTCTACTTCCGAGTGGAGAAGAGTAAATCCAGATTGCTATTGTTAAAAAGAGTTCTAAGACCCCTGCTGAATCAAACATTCGACGTCGGTCTCAGGGACTACACCCAGTGGATGCACTCAGCGTGCCCCCACTGGATCAGTTTTTCCACTCGGCCCGATCCGATCGGTCGAAGCGAAGAGTCTCAAGCAAATATGATATAAGACCCCCACCGAATCAAATGTTCGACAGCGGTCTCAGGGACTACACCCAGTGGGTGCACTCAGCGTGCCTCCACTGGATCAGTTTTTCCACTCGGCCCGACCCGATCGGTCGAAGTGAAGAGTCTCAAGCAAAGATGTTATAAGACCCCCGCCGAATCAAACATTCGACAGCGGTCTCGGGGACTACACCCAGTGGGTGCACTCAGCGTGCCCCCACTGGATTAGTTTACCCACTCGGTACGACCTGACCAATTCAAGTGGAGGACTACCAAAAAAACAGCAAGCACATTCTCAGACCCCCGCCGAATTAAGCATTCGACGGTGGTCTCGGGGACTACACCCAGTGGGTGCACTCAGCGTGCCCCCACTGAATCAGTTTTCCCACTCGGCCTCAGCCTGACTAGTCCCAGTGGAGAACATCAGAATGCAAAGTTGCGACCAAGTGAGTAAAAGGTCAAGAACACCCATTGGGTGTATAGAATCAAGACGGACAAGACGAAATCCAATCAGAAATCAACTTGCAATCATACTTACTCGGACATTGGCTTGAAGGGCCGAACTCGCGTCGTACGCAGACTTGCTAGCTTCGTACACTTCCTTCAGGCGCTGCATCATCAGCCCAGCTTGAATCATAGCCTCCTTGCTATCTTCGGTCTGGTCCTCTGGGACGTGATGTAGAGTGAACGTGCTCGACGCGGGAGTCAGTGATGCAGCTGGAGGGATCAGCACTTGCGATTGTCCAGTCAGACCCGAGACAGGAGCAGTCAACACCAAAGGCTGAGCAGTCGAAGGAGGAGTAGCAAAAGAAGCACCAGCTCGAGACGAGCCGCCTAGCTCTTGAAGAACAAGTTCAGGTGGTTTACGAGACGCTTGGCCTGAAGGCACTCTCTTAGTCCTGCTTCCTCCTGAGCTTTTTGGAGGCTCCTCCTCATCATCGTCTGCAAGGTGGATGACCTCCGTGGGCGCTGCAGTCATTCGACAATAATATTTCAGTCGACCATCTTGAAAAATAGCAAAATGGAACAGAATGCGAGTTGATCATACCAGCCCAAGAAGTGGCTGCGTCCGCAGTGTCTGCGTCTGCGTGCTCGTCATCGATCTCCATGTGGGACATCGTAGAAGTAGCAGCCCTGGGATTCAGAGTTCCACTCGGTCAACAAAAACAAGAAGGTCCACAATAGCAATGAAGAAAGAAAAGAAGAAACACTCATGTTGAAGCAATGGGCACATCAACTTTTATCCTAGGCAGAGCCTTCCGAGGCTTGAGTGGAGCAATCTTGACTTGCTTGGCGGTTTTTTCAGTCGGGTTAGGTGTTGGCGTCTGAGTGCGCTTCAGGGTCCTGGCACTCGACACTCCAGCCTTGACCTGTCCAGCCGTGGGATCTTGAGTTTGCTTGGAACTACATTCGGTGCATGGTGGTGACTCGGCCTCCTCACTGTCATCAGAGTCGTCGCTGTCATCTTCACCGTCGTCAGCATATTCGATGTCGGCGCTCCCGCCCTGACTCTCCACTCCTCCAGTGAGCTGCTCTCCAGTCGGCACAGGCGAATACATCTTTGTGAAGGCCTGCAAAACACAAATATCCAAGCCAGTCAGTTTTCAGCAATGTTACACAGTGAAGCAAAGGAAACAAACACTCGACAAAAGCGAGTTTCACCTCTCCAAGGGGGGGGGGTGCTCGGAGTCGAAAGGCAGAATTCGCTTGGATCCGCGCGGGTTGTCACGGGCTCCAGTGATGCTCCTGAGCCACTGCGCCACCGTCTCTTTGTTGACCTCCTCTGGGTGTGTCCGAGTGGAGTCATCTACACCTGAATATAACCACATAGGGTGGTCGCTAGGTTGTAGAGGCTGGATGCGTCGACTGAGAAACGCCTCCAATAGTTCCAAGCCCATTCTCCACCCCAGATCAACTCGACTATGGATTCCACCAGGATCGCCACCTCAGCTTTCTCATCTTCATCGACAGTTAGCGAACGAGGAGAATTGGATCTATCCAATGTGAAGGGAGGAAGGCCAGTCGATGAGCCAGGAGTTGGAACATCTTTGCAGTAGAACCAGGTCGATTGCCAACCTCAAACTGACTCCGGAAAGGTCATGGCTGGGAAAGCAGTCCTACCTCTCATTTGGATTCCCAAGCTTCCACACAACTGAATCACATTGGTTCTTGAATCACTCGGATTCGCCTTTTTAACCGACTGGGAAAGGCATGTGAAGATGTGTTTGAACAAGCCCCAATGAGGGCGACACCCCAAGAAATTTTCACACATGGACACATAGGCTGCTAAGCATGAGATGGTATTCGGAGGAAAATGGTGGATTTGAGCTCCGAAGAAGTTCAGAAAACCACGAAAGAACAGATGAGGGGGCAGGGAAAAACCTCTCTCCACATGAGTGAGGAGGAGAACACGCTCGTCAGGCTGAGGCTGTGGCTCAATCTACCTCCCCGGCACTCTCCACGAACCAGGCACCACGAGGCCGTCGGATTGGAGATCCTTGAGGTCCATGGCCATGACCGTCGAGCGGATCCAATCGCCCTGGATCCAGCCCGGCGGTAGAGCGGCCCGGGAGCTCGATGTCTTCTTCCCTTCGCCTCCCTTCTTGGCGCACTCAAGCGCCTTCGTCTTGTCCTTCACCATTTCTGCGGTGGTCGATGGGAGCGAACGTGGTGGCGCTGCGCTAAGGGGGAATGAGGCAGAGAGATGGGGAAGAAAGGGGAAAAGTGGAGGACACTGTTGCATGCATCGGCCGCAACGACTATTATACGCGCACGTCCGAGTGGCTGACCTATGGGACTGCGCAATCCCAGTGCATCCCGCAACTAACGCCGGTGAAAAAGGTGGAGCAAAGATCGAGGTGTCCCACCCCACTTGCCCCGCTTACCGCGCTGCGGTCGGTCCGCGTGCTTCTCCAAAATTCAAATCCCGCAAAATCCGGGTCCAGCGAGTCAATTGGTTGCATCAGAGATATCCAAATCCAGTCTACTCGTTATTATGCTGTTTGTTCAATCAGATTACTCCAGAGGCTAGAATCTATCAAGGCGACTGACGGAGGATTTAATGGCTCATATACTTTCAGACTCCTAAAAAGTGCCTCCGGGACACTATGTCGGGTCGAAGTCAGCTTCAATCCTTCCTCACTCGGACCTCGATCCATTCGGGGGCTAATGACGATGACATGTTCCTAGGGTAGGGTCTTAGGCCTGACCTACATGCCCTACCCAAGGACGCCACACAAGAAACCAAGACCTACAAAGAGAAGAAGGGAGTACCGACTGAAATGACTACGGGGTGTATTTCACTCGACAGAAGATCCACTCGGACTACCACACTTCCACTCGACCATCATTATTCACGCAGAAAGCCTGATTCCACTCGGAGAATAGAAGACCTAGAGTCGCCCTAGCATGGCAACCATCAGGCAATCACTCCGTCGCCATAAAGATCATTAAACATAGGCGTTATCAGTAATGGTCATGACTTCATTCTCTCATTAAACCCT
Source organism: Thinopyrum elongatum (assembly GCA_011799875.1). Classification (NCBI taxonomy): domain Eukaryota; kingdom Viridiplantae; phylum Streptophyta; class Magnoliopsida; order Poales; family Poaceae; genus Thinopyrum; species Thinopyrum elongatum. Next base: position 25,459,611 of record CM022302.1, read on the forward strand.
TGCGTAACTGAGGACTGCGAGAGGTCGGCGAACTCTATATAAGCCACCCCTCCCCTCTGGCACAAGGATTCGCACCCCCTGCAACTCAACACTCCAATCAACAAAGCCTCCGCGGCACCGAGACGTAGGGCTGTTACCTCCTCCGAGAGGGGCCTAAACTCATAAAACCGAGTGTACAACCTTGTCGTAGCTAGACTCTGCCCTCTCCTATGTACCCCCCATCTCTAATGTAAGATCCGTTCCCACGACAGATAGGCCACATCACGCCCAGGTGATCTCCTCTGAACAACAACAAAAACATCGCTCAAGAAAAACTCTGCTCACACCTCAAAAACACAAATTCTGCTCGAGCTGCTGGGTCCTAGCTGTCGGTTGCTCCTTGTGCAATTCTCTCGTTTATTGACTATATAGGTTGACAATGGTGTGGGACCGTGATGTCAGGAAACCAGATGTCAGGAAACCAGGTTGTATATAAGGAGGCACTTGCGTACGTCCGGCTATGGCCCTGGTGGGTCCCCACTGTCATCCTCTCCAATTAAAGTCATCTCCTGATTCTTCATGTTTGTTGACCATGTTGACAACGCGAGACGGCGGTGCCACGGCGAGCGCAACAACTGGAAGGACGGTGGAGAGGGCCTCATGGGCCCTACGGATGGTCTGATACAGCGCCCGCTGCTCATTCAGGAAGCCAGGATCATAGGGCCACATGTCCGCGATGGCATTGTCGTTCGCTTGTATGCCGACGATTCATCCTTCCGCGAGCCGGTGCTCGTTGAGGAGACGGAGGTTGCAGCACAGGTCCTCCTGCGCTGGTAGCTCTTTCGCCATTAGGGCGTCGAAGTGCGGCCGCACATGCTCTATGGTGAACACGCCATGAACCGGCTTGGGCAGTGGCGCCGGCTCCTGGTCGGAAGCCACAGCCATCGTCTGATTGTAGTAGCTGAGCTCGGCGAGTTCGCTGGCGAGCTAGCATGTCCGGCTGCTAGACCGGACCGCTGCCAAGCATGAGTCTGACCGCCCTGGCCCACCTAGACCCTCTCTCTTGCCCGCGCTTTCCGCCTGAAATGGTCAGCGCCGCCCGCGCCGCTTCCCGGTGCAGGCGATTGCTCCGCGTTCAAACAACACAAGTGCCGTCCGTTCGTCCGTCTGCCGCCCACATTAATGATACGCGGTTGCCAAGGCGGCCACTCCGGCGCCACCCATCAGTCCCTCTGCCGCCCACCATTGCTATATAAACTGCTGCGCCGGACATAGCTACAGTCATCCTCCTCCCGTTCCCTTTCTCCTGTCCACACCACTCCCACCATGGCTTCGTCGCGCTCTCGCACTCTTCGGGACGGGCGGACGACGGACCAGAATGAGATGGGAGCCATTGCTACCGACTGGCTGGCCGGCAGGCAGCCGGAGGATGACGACATCCCAATGGAGAACGTGGTAGTCGGTGATCCGGCGCAAACCCCCTCCTCCGCGCCATCCTCGCCGGTGCATGGCACCATGACAATCAGTGAGCCCCGTGCCCAATACATGGACATGGTGAGGCAGAAGCATGAGGAGTAGTTCCGGGAGCAGCAGGCCGACGCCGCCTACAACTACCATGTCCTCCAGGAGCACTTGCAGGCGGAGGAGCAGATCGCCGCGGGGCGGGCCGAGCAGGAGGCGCTGCTCCAGTCGTACCGCTCAGCCCACGAGAGCCGCCTCGCGCGCTGGCGGTACCGCATGCGGGTGGCTGACACGTCTCCAACGTATCTACAATTTTTTATTATTCCATGCTTTTATATTATCTGATTTGGATGTTTTATATGCATTAATATGCTATTTTATATTATTTTTGGGACTAACCTATTAACCTAGAGCCCAGTGCCAGTTCCTGTTTTTGAGTTTCGCAGAAAAGGAATACCAAACAGAGTCCAAACGGTATAAAACTTTCGCGATGATCTTTCTTGGACCCAATGGAAACCAGGAGACTTGGAGATGAAGTCGGGGGAGCTACGAGGCAGCCACAAGGACAGAGGGCGCACCCCCCACCCTTATGGGCCCCTCGTGCGTCTCCTGGCCTAATTCTTTCGCCTATATATACTCTTATATGCCCAAACCACCAGAGGCATCCATGAAAAAGACTTTTTCACCGCCGCAACCTTCTGTACCCGTGAGATCCCATCTAGGAGCCTTTTTCGGCGTCTTGCCAGAGGAGGATTCGATCACGGAGGGCTTCTACGTCAACACCATTGCCCTTCCGATGAAGCGTGAGTAGTTTACCTCAGACCTACGGGTCCAAAGCTAGTAGCTAGATGGCTTTTTCTCTCTCTCTTTGATTCTCAATACCAAGTTCCCCTCAATGTTCTTGGAGACCTATTCGATGTAATTCTTTTTTGCGGTGTGTTTGTTGAGATTCGATGAATTGTAGATTTATGATAAGCTTATCTATGAATATTATTTGAATCTTCTCTGATTTCTTTTATGCATGATTTGATATCTTTGCAAGTCTCTTTGAACTATCGATTTGGTTTGGCCAACTAGATTGGTTTTTCTTGCAATGGGAGAAGTGCTTAGCTTTGGGTTCAATCTTGCGGTGTCCTTTCCCAATGACAGTAGGGGTAGCAAGGCACGTGTTGTATTGTTGCCATCGAGGATAAAAAGATGGGGTTTTCATCATATTGCTTGAGTTAATTCCTCTACATCATGTCATCTTTCTTAATGCGTTACTCTGTTCTTCATGAACTTAATACTCTAGATGCAGGCAGGAGTCGGTCGATGTGTGGAGTAATAGTAGTAGATGCAGAATCGTTTCGGTCTACTTGACACGGACGTGATGCCTATATTCATGTTCATTGCCTTAGATATCGTCATAACTTTGCGCTTTTCTATCAATTGCTCGGCAGTAATTTGTTCACCCACCATAATATTTTCTATCTTGAGAGAAGCCTCTAGTGAAACCTATGGCCCCCGGGTCTATTTTCCATCATACAATCTTCTACTTTCCAATCTATGAGTTTCCAATCTACTATTTTGCAATCTTTTACTTTCCAATCTATAAAACAAAAATACCAAAAATATTTACTTTACCGCTTATCTATCTCTATCAGATCTCACTTTTGTGAGTAACCGTGAAGGGATTGACAACCCCTTTATCGCGTTGGGTGCAAGTTTGGTGTTTGTTTGTGCAGGTATTCGGTGACTTGCGTGTTGTCTCCTACTGGATTGATACCTTGGTTCTCAAAATTAAGGGAAATACTTACTCTACTTTGCTGCATCACCCTTTCCTCTTCCAGGGAAAAACCAACGCAAGCTCAAGAAGTAGCAGGAAGAATTTCTGGCGCCGTTGCCGGGGAGATCTACACCAAGTCAAGACATACCAAGTACCCATCATAAACTCTCATCTCTCGCATTATGTTATTCGCCATTCGCCTCTCATTTCCTCTCCCCCACCTCTAAAACGATTGTCGAAAAGTTTGCCTCTTCTTCGCCTCTCTCTTTGCCTTTCTTCGCCCCTCTTCCGTTTGTCTTCTTCATTTGCTTTTTGTGTGCTTGTGTGTTGGATTGCTTGCTTTGTCACGATGACTCAAGAGAATACCAAATTGTATGACTTTTCAAACACCAATAATAATGGTTTTATTAGTACTCCGATTGCTCCCGCTACTAATGCTGAATCTTGTGAAATTAATGTCGCTTTGCTGAATCTTGTTATGAAAGATCAATTTTCTGGCCTTCCTAGTGAAGATGCCGCATCCCATCTAAACAATTTCGTTGATTTGTGTGATATGCAAAAGAAGAAAGATGTGGATAATGATATTGTTAAATTGAAGCTATTTCCGTTCTCACTACGAGACCGTGCTAAAACTTGGTTTTCATCTTTTCCTAAAAATAGTATTGATTCATGGAATAAGTGTAAAGATGCTTTTATTTCCAAGTATTTTCCTCCCGCTAAGATCATCTCCCTTAGGAATGATATTATGAATTTTAAACAACTTGATCATGAGCATGTTGCACAATCTTGGGAGAGAATGAAATTGATGATACGAAATTGCCCTACTCATGGTTTGAATTTGTGGATGATTATACAAAAAATTTATGCCGGACTGAATTTTGCTTCTAGAAATCTTTTAGATTCGGCCGCAGGAGGCACTTTTATGGAAATTACTCTAGGAGAAGCTACTAAACTTCTATATAATATTATGGTTAATTATTCTCAATGGCATACCAAAAGATCTTCCACTAGTAAAAAGGTGCATGCAATTGAAGAGATTAATGTTTTGAGTGGAAAGATGGATGAACTTATGAAATTGTTTGCTAGCAAGAGTGTTTCTTTGGATCCCAATGATATGCCTTTATCCACTTTGATTGAAAATAATAATGAATCTATGGATGTGAATTTTGTTGGTTGGAACAATTTTGGTAATAATGCGTACAGAGGCAATTTTAATCCTAGGCCGTTTCCTAGTGCTTCCTCTAATAATTATGGAAATTCATACCTCAATTCTTATGGAAATTATAATAAGATGCCCCCTGAATTTGAGAATAGTGTTAAAGAATTTATTAGTTCGCAAAAGAATTTCAATGCTTTGATTGAAGAAAAATTGCTTAAGATTGATGATTTGGCTAGGAACGTGGATAGAATTTCTCTTGATGATGATTCTTTGAAACTCAGATCTATTCCACCCAAGCATGATATCATTGAGTCTCTCAAGGCCATGATAATTTCCATTGATGAGTGCAAAGAACGAACCGCTAAGATGCGTGCTAAAAAAGATTGGTTTGTAAAAACGTGTTCTTCTAGTTTCCGTGAAAATAATGATGAAGATCTAAAAGTGATTGATGTGACTCCTATTGAATCTTTGTTTTCCAATGTAAATCTTGATAAAGATGGGACTGGAGATTAGTCAACTTTAGTTAGAAGGCATCCCAATGATTCGGAGTTTTTAGATCTTGATGCAAAAATTGATAAAAGTGGGATTGGAGAGGTCAAAACATTAAATAGTAATGAACCCACTCTTTTGGATTTCAAGGAATTTAATTATAATAATTATTCTTTAATATATTGTATTTCCTTGTTGCACTCCATGTTGAATTCTCCTCGTGCTTATAAACAAAACAAAGCCTTTACTAAACATATCGTTGATGCTATGATGCAATCTTTTGAAGAAAAGCTTGAATTAGAAGTTTCTATCCCTAGAAAACTTTATGATGAGTGGGAAACTACTATTAAGATTAAGATTAAAGATTATGAATGCCATGCTTTGTGTGATTTGGGTGCTAGTGTTTCCACGATCCCAAAAACTTTATGTGATGTGTTAGGTTTCCGTGAAGTTGATGATTGCTCTTTAAATTTGCATCTTGCGGATTCCACTATTAAGAAACCTATGGGAAGGATTAATGATGTTCTTATTTTTGCAAATTGGAATTATGTGCCCGTAGATTTCATTGTTCTTGATATGGATTGCAATCCTACAGTCCTATTATTCTTGGTAGACCTTTCCTTAGAACGATTGGTGCAATTATTGATATGAAAGAAGGAAACATTAGATTTCAATTTCCGTTAAGGAAGGGCATGGAACACTTTCCAAGAAAGAAAATTAAATTGCCTTATGAATCAATTATGAGAGCCACTTATGGATTGCATGCCAAAGATGATAATACTTAGATCTATTCGTGTTTTTATGCCTAGCTAAGGGCGTTAAACAATAGCGCTTGTTGGGAGGCAACGCAATTTTATTTTTGTTTTTGCTTTTTAGGTTCTGTTTTGCAATAAATAATTCATCTAGCCTCTGGTTAGATGTGGTTTTATGTTTTAATTAGTGTTTGTGCCAAGTAAGACCTTTGGGATAGCTTACGGTGATAGTTGATTTGATCTTGCTGAAAAACAGAAACTTTTGCGCCCATGAAAATAATTGTCAAAATTCACAGAAGAGTGCTTTTGAGTTGATTCTTTTTGCAGAAGATTAATAAACAAATTTCTTAGGTAGTACTAATTTGTCAGAATTTTTGGAGTTACAGAAGTATTCGAGATTTCCAGATTGCTACAGACTGATCTGTTTTTGACAGATTCTGTTTTCTATGTGTTGTTTGCTTATTTTGATGAATCTATGGGTAATATCGGGGGGTATGAACCATGGAAAAGTTTGAATACAGTAGATATTACACCAATATAAATAAAGAATGAGTTCACAACAGTACCAAAAGTGGTGATTTATTTTCTTATACTAACGGAGCTTATGAAATTTTCTGTTGAGTTTTGTGTTGTGAAGTTTTCAAGTTTTGGGTAAGGATTTGATGGACTATGGAATAAGGAGTGGAAAAAGCCTAAGCTTGGGGATGCCCAAGGCACCCCAAGGTAATATTCAAGGACAACGAAGAGCCTAAGCTTTGGGATGCCCCGGAAGGCATCCCCTCTTTCGTCTTCGTCTATCGGTAACTTTACTTGAGGCTATATTTTTATTCACCACATGGTATGTGTTTTGCTTGGAGCATCTTGTATGATTTGAGTCTTTGCTTTTTAGGTTGCCACAATCATCCTTGCTGTACACACCTTTTGAGAGAGACACGCATGAATCATGATTTATTAGAATACTCTTTGTGCTTCACTTATATCTTTTGAGCTAGGCAATTTTGCTCTAGTGCTTCACTTATATCTTTTTAGAGCACGGCGGTGGTTTTATTTTATAGAAATTGATGAACTCTCATGCTTCACTTATATTATTTTGAGAGTCCTTAAAACAGCATGGTAATTTGCTTAGGTTATAAATTTAGTCCTAATATGATAGGCATCCAAGAGGGATATAATAAAAACTTTCATATAAAGTGCATTGAATACTATGAGAAGTTTGATTCCTTATAATTGTTTTGAGATATGAAGATGGTGATATTACAGTCATGCTAGTGAGTAGTTGTGAATTTGAGAAATACTTGTGTTAAGGTTTGTGAGACCGGTAGCATGCACGTATGGTGAACCGTTATGTAACGAAGTTGGAGCATGAGATATTTTTTGATGCCTTCCTTATGAGTGGCGGGCGGGGACGAGCGATGGTCTTTTACTCCCAATCTATCCCCCTAGGAGCATGCGCGTAGTACTTTGTTTCGATGACTAATAGATTTTTGCAATAAGTAAGTGAGTTCTTTATGAGTAATGTTGAGTCCATGGATTATACGCACTCTCACCCTTCCACGTTTGCTAGCCACTCTAGTGTCGCGCAATTTTTGCCGGTGCCATAAACCCACCATATACCTTCCTCAAAACCGCCACCATACCTACCTATTACGGCATTTCCATAGCCATTCCGAGATATATTGCCATGCAACTTTTCACCGTTCCGTTTATTATGACACGCATCATCATTGTCATATTGCTTTGCATGATCATGTAGTTGACATCATATTTGTGGCAAAGCCACCTTTCATCATTTTTTATACATGTCACTCTTGAATCATTGCACATCCGGGTACATCGCCGGAGGCATTCATATAGAGTCATATTTTGTTCTAGTATCGAGTTGTAATTTTTGAGTTGTAAGTAAATAGAAGTATGATGATTTTCAATATTAGAGCATTGTCCCATGTGAGGAAATAAAGAAAAAAAAAGAAAGAAAGAAAAAAAAAGAGAAAGAAAGAGAAAAAAAAGGGGAGAAAGAAAAAAAAAGAGAAAGAAAGAAAAATGAGAGAAAAAGAAAGAAGGGGCAATGTTACTATCCTTTTTCCCATACTTGTGCTTCAAAGTAGCACCATGATCTTCATGATAGAGAGTCTCCTATGTTGTCACTTTCATATACTAGTGGGAATTTTTCATTATAGAACTTGGCTTGTATATTCCAACGATAGGCTTCCTCAAATTGCCCTAGGTCTTCATGAGCAAGCAAGTTGGATGCACACCCACTTAGTTTTCTTTTTGAGCTTTCATAAACTTATAGCTCTAGTGCATCCGTTGCATGGCAATCCCTACTCACTCACATCTATATCTATTGATGGGCATCTCCATAGCCTGTTGATACGCCTAGTTGATGTGAGACTATCTCCCTCTTTTTGTCTTCTCCACAACCACCTTCTATTCCACCTATAGTGCTATGTCCATGGTTCACGCTCATGTATTGCGTGAAAGTTGAAAAAGTTTGAGAACATCAAAAGTATGAAACAACTACTTGGCTTGTTGATGTCTACTACACAACTTGTTCTTGTAGACTCGTGTTGGGCCTCCAAGCGTAGAGTTTTGTAGGACAGTAGCAAATTTCCCTCAAGTGTATGACCTAAGGTTTATCTATCCGTGGGAGGTGTAGGATGAAGATGGTCTCTCTCAAACAACCCTGCAACCAAATAATAAAAAGTCTCTTGTGTCCCCAACACACCAAATACAATGGTAAATTGTATAGTTGCACTAGTTCGGTGAAGAGATGGTGATACAAGTGTAGTAATGATAGTAGATATTGATTTTTGTAATAGGAACAATAAAAAACAGCAAGGTAGCAATTTATAAAACGGAGCACAAACGGTATTGCAATGCTTGAAAATGAGGCCTAGGGTCCGTACTTTCGCTAGTGCAATCTCTCAACAATGCTAATCTAATTGGATCATAAAACCATCCCTCAACGTGCGATGAAGAATCACTCCAAAGTTCTTATCTAGCGGAGAACATAAGAAGAAATTATTTGTAGGGTATGAAACCACCTTAAAGTTATTATTTCCGTTGGATCTATTCAAGAGTTCGTACTAAAATAACACAAAGTTATTCTTTCCGTTCGATCTATCCAAGAGTTCATACTAAAATAACACCATAAGATACTACTCAACCAACTCTAATGTCACCTAGATACTCCAATGTCACCGCGAGTATCCGTGAGTTGATTATGCGATATGCATCAAAGAATTTCAGATTCATAATACTCAATCCAACACAAAGAACTTCAAAGAGTGCCGCAAGATTTCCACCGGAGAAACAAGGACGAAAACATGCATCAACCCCTATGCATAGATTACCCCAATGTCACCTTGGGAATCCGCAAGTTGAGTGCCAAGACATAGATCAAGTGCTCTCAAATCCATAAAAGTATTCAATCTGATAAAATGAAATCTCAAAGGGAAAACTCAATTCACAACAAGATAGACAGGGGAAAACACCATATGATCCAACTATATTAACAAAGCCCGCGATACATCAAGATCGTGACATCTCAAGAACACGAGAGAGAGAGAGATTAAACACATAGCTACTGGTACAAACACTCAGCCCCGAGGGTGGACTACTCCCTCCTCATCATGGTGGCCGCCGGGATGATGAAGATGGCCACCGGTGATGATTTCCCCATCCGGCGGAGTACCGGAATGGGGTTTAGATTGGTTTTTCATGGCTACAGAGGCTTGCGGCAGCGGAACTTCTGATCTAGGGTTACCCCGAGGGTTTTTGGAATATTTGACGATTTATAGGGTGAAGAGGGGGTATGGGAGGCCACCGAGGTGGGCACAACCCACCGGGGCGCGCCCGGGGGCTCAGGCGTGCCCTGGTGGGTTGTGCCCCCCTCGGGGCACCCCCCCCAGGTGCTGCTCTGGCCCATTGGATGTCTTCTGGTCCCTAAAAAAGCCACAAAAAGTTTCACGGTGTTTGGACTCCGTTTGATATTGATTTCCTGCGATGTAAAAAACAAGCAAAAAACAGCAACTGGCACTGGGCACTGGGTCAATAGGTTAGTCCCAAAAAATGATATAAAGTTGCTATAAAATGATTGTAAAACATCCAAGAATGATAATATAACAGCATGAATACTTCGTAAATTATAGATACGTTGGAGACGTATCAGCATCCCCAAGCTTAATTCTGACTCGTCCTCGAGTAGGTAAATGATAGAAGAAATAATTTATGAAGTGTGAATGCTAACAAAGTGCACAAGTTTGATCAATGACAATTTCAATCACTTTTCCTAGCATCATAACAACAATTCTTTCTTATAAAACTTCTCATGTTAAAGTAGTAACCAATTCACATGTTAAGGTTCAAACAATGAATTCTGTTGAAACTCAACAACCTATGTTCTCAGTCACCAAACAATTGCAATTCAACTTATTCAAGAGAGTCTAAGTAAGAGCTCCACATACTCAACCATCAAATAGTCTTCTATGATTGCTAACACTCACCGCATACACATGAACAAAATGTTTCAACCAGACACATAGAAAGATAGGGGCTTATAATTTCGCCTCCAAACGTATTCACCTCAAGGGTGATGTCAACAATAATAACTCATGCCACCCATATCCAACTGGAAATATGTGCCTAGATCTTTCCTCACCACATGATGCTTGCCAAAGGAGAAAAATAAAAAGGAATAGAGAGAAAAACATTGATTCTTGCATAAAAGTAAATACATAAAAGTAAAAGATAGGCCCTTCGCAGAGGGAAGCAGAGGTTGCCATGCGCTTATTTGTTTGTATGCTCAACCCCTTAGTGCAAAAGAACGTCACGTTATATTTCCCCTTGTGATGGCAACCTTTATTATGCAGTCTGTCGCTTTTATTTCTTTACCATCACAAGTTTGTACAACGCTCAATTTTCTCTTACACTAAATGATCTTACACTTTTAGAAGCAATTTGTATTGCCTTATTGCACCGATGACAACTTACTTGAAGGATCTTACTCAATCCATAGGTAGGTATGGTGGACTCTTGAAAATAAGATTTGGGTTTAAGGGTTTTTGGATGCACAAGTAGTATCTCTACTTAGTGCGGAATTTTTGGCTAGCAAAGATGGGGGGCAAGCACCACATGTTGAAGGATCTATGACAATATAAATTCTATGTGAATATGAACAAACATAAATCATTACGTTGTCTTCCTTGTCCAACGTCAACAATTTTGGCATATAATATTTTGATGGGGGCTCCCAATCACAAAAGATTTCCAAGATAGTGTATTTGCATGTGAAAGTTCTCTTCCTTCTACTAATCATTCATGAATTGCTTGTATGACCAATATTGTGATTGTCAAGCCTCAAAAGATTTCACTTTCTAAACCCAATGTGAAGCTACCACTAGGCATGATATGAACATATAATTTCAACTTCATGATATTCAATTCATTCAACAATTTACTCATAGGATATAAGTGAAGCACAAGAGTAAATGACAAGCTACTCCAAAAAGATATAAGTGAAGATCAAGCGAGTAGTTAAGTAAGTAGGTAGCTAATTGTGGACTCTCTCTTATTTAAAAACTTTCAGATCTAATTATTTTATTAAAACAGCAAGCAAAACAAAACAAAATGACATTCCAAGAATAGCACAACTCATGTGAAGAAGCAAAAACTTAGGCTCAACCGATACTAACCGATAATTGTTGATGAAGAAAGGTGGGATGCCTACCAGGGCATCCCCAAGCTTAGATGCTTGAGACTTCTTGGAATATTAACTTGGGATGCCTTGGGCATCCCCAAGATTAAGCTTTTGTGTCTGCTTAATTCCTTTTATATCACGGTTTTCCTAAATCTCAAAAACTTCATCCACACAAAACTCAACAAGAACTCGTGAGATAAGTTAGTATAAACCAATGCAAAAACCTTATCATTCTCTACTGTAGCAAATCACTAAAATTATTATTCAACATTGCATACTAAATGCCTCTGCATATTTAATACTCCTATCCTCAAATAGAATCATTAAACAAGCAAACATATGCAAACAATGTGAACATAACAGCAATCTGTCTAAACAGGACAGTCTGTAAAGAGTGCAATTGTACTCATACTTCCCTAACTCCAAAAATTCTGAAAATTGACCACACAGTAGAAAATTTATGAGATCTTATTGTGCAAAAAGTATCAACATTTTATCACATTCTGACTTTTCTGGATAATTATTGCAACAGCGATAAACTTTCTGTTTTGAAACAGCAACTCATATATTTGCAAAATAAGCATGGTGATGGCTGTCCTTGACACTTTTATTGAAATAAAAGATGCAAAACATTATTCTTAATAACAGCAAGAAGATCCTAGTAAAATAAAATGATGCTCCAAGAAAAACACATATCATGTGACGAATAAATATATAGCCCCAAGTGAGGTTACCGATAATGTTGGAGACGAAAGAGGGGATGCCTTCCGGGGCATCCCCAAGCTTAGTTACTAGGATCTTCCTTGAATATTACCTTGGGGTGCCTTGGGAATCCCCAATCTTAGGGTCTTGTCACTCCTTATTCTCCTCATATCGATATCTCACCCAAAACTTGAAAACTTCAATCACACAAAACTTAACGGAACTTCGTGAGATGGGTTAGTATGATAAAGACAAATCATTCACTTTGATACTGTCAAATAAGATTCATAATTGTTCTCACACAATGCCTACTGTACCCTACAATTTCTACAACTTATATTGACCAATATAAGCCATAGAAACTACAAAACAAGAAAACTATGCATTGAAAACAGAATCTGTCAAAAACAGAACAGTACGTCAAGATCTGGATTAAGGTCATACTTCTGTAACTCCGGAAATTCTAAAAAATTACGACAACGTAGAAAATTTGTATACTCATGAACTGTAAAAGATTCAGAATTTTTCCACGTTCCAGTAAAATACAGGAATTTCTGCACTGGACGCAAAAGTTTCTGTTTTTGCACAGAATCAAGTCAACTATCATCCACTCTATCCCAAAGGCTTTACTTGGCACTTTATTGAAAAAAACCTATAAAAAATGAATAATACTGTAGACTAATCATGTGAACACACAAAAACAGTAGGGTTAAACGTTGGGTTGTCTCCCAACAAGTGCTTTTCTTTAATGCCTTTTTAGCTAGGCATGATGATTTTAATGATGCTCACATAAAAGATAGGAATTGAAACATAACGGGAGCATCATGAAGCATATGACTAGCACATTTAAGCCTAACCCACTTCCTATGCATAGGGATTTTGTGAGCAAACAAATTATGGGAACAAGAATCACCTAGCATAGGAAGGCAAAACAAGCAAAACTTCAAAATTTTCAACACATAGAGAGGAAACTTGATATTATTGCAATATGTAAAAGCATATGTCCCTCGCTCATAATAATTTTCAGTAGCATCATGAATGAATTCAACAATATAGCTATCACATAAAGAATTCATTTCATGATCCACATGCATAAAAAATTTATTACTCTCCAGATAAGCAAAATTATTCTCATGAATAGTAGTGGGAGGAAATTCAACAAAATAACTATCATGTGATTCTTGATTGGCATAATCATATTGAGCATTAAAATCATGATGACAAGTTTCATGGATATCATAAATCTTTATAGCATACATGTCATCACCATAATCACCATAAGTAGGAGGCATGCTTTCATCATAGTAAATATTCTCATGAAAACTTGGGGGACTAAAAATATCATCTTCATCAAACATTGCCTCCCCAAGCTTATGGCTTTGCATATCATTAGCATCATGGATATTCAAAGAATTCATACCAACAACATTGCAATCATGCTCATCATTCAAAGATTTAATGCCAAACATTTTATTGAATCTTCTTCTATCAATTGAGCACAATTTTCCTTTCCATCATTTTCACGAAAGACATTATAAAGAAGAATAATATGATGCAACCTCAATTCCATTTTTTATAGTTTTGTTTTTATAAACCAAACTAGTGATAAAACAAGAAACTAAAAGATTCGATTGCAAGATATAAAGATATACCTTCAAGCACTCACCTCCCCGGCAACGGCGCCAGAAAAGAGCTTCGTTGACGGGATGTGAGTGCCCCTTACCTAACCTCCCCGGCAACGGCGCCAGAAAAGAGCTTGATGTCTACTACACAACTTGTTCTTGTAGACTCGTGTTGGGCCTCCAAGCGCAGAGTTTTGTAGGACAGTAGCAAATTTCCCTCAAGTGGATGACCTAAGGTTTATCAATCCATGGGAGGTGTAGGATGAAGATGGTCTCTCTCAAACAACCCTGCCACCAAATAATAAAAAGTCTCTTGTGTCCCCAACACACCAAATACAATGGTAAATTGTATAGTTGCACTAGTTCGGCGAAGAGATGGTGATACAAGTGTAGTAATGATAGTAGATATTGATTTTTGTAATAGGAACAATAAAAAACAGCAAGGCAGCAATTGATAAAACAGAGCACAAACGGTATTGCAATGCTTGAAAATGAGGCTTAGGGTCCGTACTTTCGCTAGTGCAATCTCTCAACAATGCTAATCTAATTGGATCATATAACCATCCCTCGACGTGCGATGAAGAATCACTCCAAAGTTTTTATCTAGCGGAGAACATAAGAAGAAATTGTTTGTAGGGTACGAAACCACCTTAAAGTTATTCTTTCCGTTCGATCTATTCAAGAGTTCGTACTAAGATAACACAAAGTTATTCTTTCCGTTCGATCTATCCAAGAGTTTGTACTAAAATAACACCATAAGATACACATCAACCAACTCTAATGTCACCGAGATACTCCAATGTCACCACGAGTATCCGTGAGTTGATTATGCAAAATGCATCAAACAATTTCAGATTCATAATACTCAATCCAACACAAAGAACTTCAAAGAGTGCCCCAAGATTTCTACCGGAGAAACAAGGACGAAAACGTGCATCAACCCCTATGCATAGATTACCCCAATGTCACCTCGGGAATCCGCAAGTTGAGTGCCAAGACATAGAGCAAGTACTCTCAAATCCATAAAAGTATTCAATCTGATAAAATGAAATCTCAAAGGGAAACTCAATTCACAACAAGATAGAGAGGGGAAAAAACCATATGATGCAACTATATTAACAAAGCCCGCGATACATCAAGATCGTGACATCTCAAGAACACGAGAGAGAGAGATTAAACACATAGCTACTGGTACAAACCCTCAGCCCCGAGGGTGCACTACTCCCTCCTCATCATGGTGGCCGCCGGGATGATGAAGATGGCCACCGGTGATGATTTCCCCCTCCGGCGGAGTGCCAGAACAGGGTCTAGATTGATTTTTCATGGCTACAGAGGCTTGCAGCAGCGGAACTTCCAATCTAGGGTTACCCCGAGGGTTTTTGGAATATTTGACGATTTATAGGGTGAAGAGGGGGTATGGGAGGCCACCGAGGTGGGCACAACCCACCCCCAGGCGTGCCCTGGTGGGTTGTACCCTCCTCGGGGCACACCCCAGGTGCTGCTCTGGCCCATTGGATGTCTTCTGGTCCATAAAAAATCCACAAAAAGTTTCGTGGTGTTTGGACTCCGTTTGATATTGATTTCCTGTGATGTAAAAAACAAGCAAAAAACAGCAACTGGCACTGGGCACTGGGTCAATAGGTTAGTCCCAAAAAATGATATAAAGTTGCTATAAAATGATTGTAAAACATCGAAGAATGATAATATAACAGCATGAATACTTCATAAATTATAGATACGTTGGAGACGTATCACTTGTCATCGGGGTTGTGCATGATTTAAATATTTTGTGTGATGAAGATGGAGCATAGCCAGACTATATGATTTTGTAGGGATAAGCTTTCTTTGGCCATGTTATTTTGAGAAGACATAATTATCTTGTTAGTATGCTTGAAGTATTATTGTGTTTATGTCAATATTAAACTTTTGTTTTGAATCATACGGATCTGAACATTCATGCCAAAATAAAGAAATTACATGGATAAATATGTTAGGTAGCATTCCACATCAAAAATTCTGTTTTTATCATTTACCTACTAGAGGACGAGCAGGAATTAAGATTGGGGATGCTTGATATGTCTCCAATGTATCTATAATTTTTTATTGTTCCATGCTATTATATTATCTGTTTTGTATGTTTTATATGCTATTTTATATTATTTTTGGGACTAACCTATTAACCTAGAGCTCAGTGCATGTTCTTGTTTTTTGCCTGTTTTTGAGTTTCGCAGAAAAGGAATACCAAACAGAACAAAACTTCCGCGATGATCTTTCTTAGACCCAAAGGAAACCAGGATACTTGGAGATGAAGTCAGAGGATCCACGAGGCGGCCACAAGGACGGAGGGCGCGCCCCCACCCTTGTGGGCCCCTCGTGCGTCTCCTGACCTAATTCTTTCACCTATATATACTCTTATATGCCCAAACGACCAGAGGCATCCACGAAAAGACTTTTCCACCGCCGCAACCTTCTGTACCCATGAGATCCCATCTAGGGGCCTTTTCCGGCGTCCTGCCGGAGGGGGATTCGATCACGGAGGGCTTCTACATCAACACCATTGCCCTTCCGATGAAGCGTGAGTAGTTTACCTCAGACCTACGGGTCCATAGCTAGTAGCTAGATGGCTTTTTCTCTCTCTTTGATTCTCAATACCAAGTTCTCCTCGATGTTCTTGGAGATCTATTCGATGTAATACTTTTTTGTGGTGTGTTTGCCGAGATCTGATGAATTGTGGATTTATGATCAGCTTATCTATGAATATTATTTGAATCTTCTCTGAATTCTTTTATGCATGATTTGATATCTTTGCAAGTCTCTTCGAACTATCGATTCGGTTTGGCCAACTAGATTGGTTTTTCTTGCAATGGGAGAAGTGCTTAGCTTTGGGTTCAATCTTGCAGTGTCCTTTCCCAGTGACAGTACGGGCAGCAAGGCACGTATTGTATTCTTGCCATCGAGGATAAAAAGATGGGGTTTTCATCATATTGCTTGAGTTAATTCCTCTACATCATGTCATCTTTCTTAATGCGTTACTCTGTTCTTCATGAACTTAATACTCTAGATGCAGGCAGGAGTCAGTCGATGTGTGGAGTAATAGTAGTAGATGCAGAATCGTTTCGGTCTACTTGACACGGACGTGATACCTATATTCATGATCATTGCCTTAGATATCGTCATAACTTTGCGCTTTACTATCAATTGCTCGGCAGTAATTTGTTCACCCACCATAACATTTTCTATCTTGAGAGAAGCCTCTAGTGAAACCTATGGCCCCCGGGTCTATTTTCCATCATACAATCTTCTACTTTCCAATCTACGAGTTTCTGATCTACTATTTTGCAATCTTTTACTTTCCAATCTATAAAACAAAAATACCAAAAATATTTACTTTACCGCTTATCTATCTCTATCAGATCTCACTTTTGCGAGTAACCATGAAGGGATTGACAACCCCTTTATCGCGTTGGGTGCAAGTTTGGTGTTTGTTTGTGCAGGTATTCGGTGACTTGCGTGTTATCTCCTACTGTATTGATACCTCGGTTCTCAAAACTGAGGGAAATACTTACCCTACTTTGCTGCATCACCCTTTCCTCTTCAAGGGAAAAACCAATGCAAGCTCAAGAAGTAGTAGTGGCGGAGGTTGCGGCCGCCTACAAAGAGGGCGATGAAGCGGGCGAGGCGCTGTTTGGCGAGACCGACGGCAAGGCGGAGGACAATGCTGGCTCCACCGAGGCCCCGCCCCCGCAGGCACCGAGGTAGAGTACTTCACCAGCTTCCACGAGGCCCTGCTCCGCCGAGGCCCTGCCCCGCCAACAATGAGGCAGAGGACATCTCCGGCTCCGCCGAGGGCCCGCACTGCCGGGAATGAGGGGGAGGATTTCCCCCGCTCTGCCGAGGCGCCGCCCTACCAGCAAAGAGACAGAGGACATCGCCGGCTCCATCGAGGCCCTGCCCCGCTACCAACGAGGCCGCGCGACATAGAAAATGAGGAAGAGTAGAACACGGTAGGTCGCCGCCGCTCAGGTCCAAGTAAGGCCACCGCTGCCACCCTCCGGTTGAAGCCAAGCTTGGCGGGTTGAACATTGATGGCCGATTAGCTTCTTGGCGGCGACGTGGAGTCGGAGAGCTGAGCTGGAGAAGAAGCTTCTGTTCGGCTCAGCCGGACATGGGAATGGGCGTCGGAGATCGTAGATTAGGTTAATTAATTATACCTCCAGCGCACCTCTTTTTAGTTGAAGAATGTATGAAATGTAATGATTATGCATCTCAATGATTCACACATCAGAGCCAATATTTACTTCACAACTAAATAATAAAGAAAAATCAATCGATGCTGCTGACGGCAAAGGGCATCCCATTCCAAAATATCAAACGCATGTCTTCTTGCTAACGTGAATGAGCAAAATTTGAGAAGGTTGTCCATTCGAAAATATCAAATGCGTGTCTTTTTGCATACATCAATGAGCAAACTTTGACAAGGTTTTCCCATTCCAAAATATCAAATGCTTTTTGCGTACATCAATGAGCAAACTTTGTCAAGGTTTTCCCATTCCAAAATATCAAATGCCTACGATTGTGGAATGTGCCGGGTTTGCCATCAGTTCGGACATTGACATGTCACCTCGTGCTAACACTACTGGAATCAGCTGCTTTGCCGTCTGCCATAGCAGACGGCAAAGGCATGCTTGGCGGACGGCAAAGGCTTTGCCGTCCCCTAGCAGACGGCAAACACTCCGGCTGAACTGATGCCGGTAAAGGCCGCTTTGCCGTCTGCTGGCGGATGGCAAAGAAGGAAAGTTCTAGCAGACGGCAAAGCTTGTGGACGGCACAAAAAAGGTAACAGCCCCGTTAGGGGGCTAACGGCGCTCTTTGCTTCTTTGCCGTCTGCTGGCAGATGGCAAAGACCTTGCTTCTTTATCGTCTACGGCAGATGGCAAAGACCTTTGCTTCTTTGCCGTCTGCCAGCAGATGGCAAAGACCTTTGCTTCTTTGCCGTTTGCTGGCAGATGGCAAAGACCTTGCTTCTTTGCCGTCTGCTGGCAGATGGCAAAGAAGCAAAGGTCTTTGCCGTCTGCTTCTTTGCCGTCTGCCAGGAGATGGCAAAGACCTTTGCTTCTTTGCCGTCTGCTAGCAGACGACAAAGAGGCCAAATAGGCCAGCCCAGGTTAAACAGTCTGCTGCCACGTGGCCAATTTGTCGTCTGCTAGCAGACGGCAAATTGGCTATATATTCCCTGTATTTTCTTAAATTCAATCAATTTCACAGATATATATATATATATATATATATATATTCATTTCAAAATATTTTAGCAAGTACATATAGCCAACATATCCCTGCCATATGGATCATCCAACATATCCAACACATATATCATCATCCAACACATATATACACCAAATGAAAAGTCCAACATATCCAACAATTAAGCAAAAGGTCCATATACAATATAGCCACCATACATATATACGTAGCAAGTTTCAAATTGTTCATCCTACAAAATCAAAACAAAAAGGAAGGACAAGGAGAAGAGTAGACTCCAACGCAAGCTTCCGTGATCTGAAGCAAATCTGCAAAATGGGAAAGAAGAAAGTTAGAAGAACAAGATGAAGAAGACTAGAAGAAGAAGAAGAAGAAAAAGAAGAAGAATTTTTCATCTCTTTCTTTTTCTTCTTCTTATTGCTTACTTGTGTCATTTTAGAGCTAACCTAGTTAAATAGGCCATTTTTGACCTAAATAGGCTAAGTATGTCATAAATGAACTAAATAAGCTAAGTATAGGTCATTTTGGAGCATATTAAGTCATTTTGGAGCTAAATAGGTCATTTTGGAGCATATTAAGTCATTTTGGAGCTAAATAGGTCATTTTGGAGCATATTAAGTCATTTTGGAGCTAAATAGGTCATTTTGGAGCATATTAAGTCATTTTGGAGCTAAATATGCTCCAAAATGACTTAGATATGCTCCAAAATGACTAATATGCCAAAATAGGTCATTTTGGAGCATATTAAGTCATTTTGGAGCTAAATAGGTCATTTTGGAGCATATTAAGTCATTTTGGAGCTAAATAGGTCATTTTGGAGCATATTAAGTCATTTTGGAGCTAAATAGGTCATTTTGGAGCACATTAAGTCATTTTGGAGCTACATAGGTCATTTTGGAGCATATTAAGTCATTTTGGAGCTAAATAGGTCATTTTGGAGCATATTAAGTCATTTTGGAGCAACATAGGTCATTTTGGAGGAATAAATGCTAAGTATAGGTCATTTTAGAGCTAACCTAGGTTAAATAGGTCATTTTTGAGCTAATTAAGCTTATTATGTCATTTTTGAGCTAGCTAAGCATATTGAGTCATTTTGGAGGGAAAAATGCTAAGTTTATGATTATGTCGCTAGTATCCATATGGCAGAGAACCCGGGCCGACATGACTAGTCATAGAACCAAGGTGGCACAAACGTACAGGGACAGGCATACATCACCCAGCAATGCACGTGTCGGTCATCAGCGAGTGCAACCAAGTCGTAGCAAGCTACAAGGACTTCGGTGATACACCGCGTGACATTTCCCTGTAGGGACAGACACAGGAGCAATGAAGGACACTTGTCGGTCAATCCATGTGTTCCGGAGTAGTAGCGAACTACCATGGCTCAGTGGAAGCACTAGGAGGCATTTCCCTGTATGGAAGGCTACCAAAGGCACACGACTAGGTCATTTCTGAAGCTAAGTATGCATTTGTTAAGCTAAACACTTGGGAAAACTTACCGTCATCAAGGAGGTGTAGCTGTAGGACCGGTCGCGCCAGTGGCAGACGGAGAAGCATCGGTCGATGCTTGTCGGGAGTTATGCTGCACCAAAGATCATTTCCAATGTATCGTTAGCATGATGCAACTCAAATGTGAAGACTAGTAACTAATGACCATTCAAATGAAACTCACCGTGCCCGCCGGAACAATGTCTGGCATCGCCGGAAGAGTCGTGCCGGTCTTCTCGCACATGGTCTGCACATTTGGTTTTGACGAGTCAGTCATATTAGATACTAATGTAAGGAACATTACGTGCATGATTTGGCTAACATGCAAAAGAATATTACCACGAACATCTCGTATAGGGCCCGGGTAGCGATCATGTTCCGGTTCCTCTCCTCCTCCAACAGCTTAGCCGTCTGCCGGTCCCTCTCCGCTAGAAGCGCCTGCGTGTTCGCTCTCTCTTCCTCAATAGCAGCCTGGGTCTTCACTCTCTCTGCCTCAATAGCAGCCTGCAACACCACTCGTTAGCATTGTAATAATCGACGGCCGCACACACAATGTAATGGAGGAAAGGTATCTGATTCCGTATAACTAACCTTGAATTGGAGCTCCACTGGCCGTGCACGAGGCAATATCTCAGGATCGGAGCTGGTCTGGCGCTTCTTGATCTGCGGGAGAGTGCTACTACAACGTATCAGTCCATTCCCAATGGCTAATGAGCCATGGGACCTCCCGCCACCAGATATCATCACCAGCTCTGGATCAAGAGGTTGGCTCGGGTTAAAGTCCGGCCCTTTCCTCGCCTTCCCCTGGTCTCTGTACATCACAAGCTTGTGGTGGGAGGTGGGGTTGGTGAATTTCCCTGGATCATCGAGGTCGGACTCAGAGAATGCCTTGGCCTACTTGTACGAGGCAGTATTGGACATGGCATAGAGGTCGAACAGCTCTGGCACTGGAGCCTTGTTGTGTCGCGCCTAAAAGAGAGGAATAGAATATTAGTTAAGGGCTCAAGCTAGCATGAAGAATGAATTTGCATGAATCATGAAGCAAACCACATACCCAGCTTTCCCCGAACTGACGTAGGTTGACGCTGCCTAGATGGTGTGGGACACCTTTCATTTGGGCACGCTTGTTCTTTGCAGTGTCGTGGACGGAGCGCCATTCGGGAGTGCACCACTCTTCCACCAACGCCTCCCAACAGTCCATCCTATCCGCACACCATCTCGGGGGCACCTAAGTTAAGCAAGAGAAATTTGAGCGCTATGCCTACGAATCAAATCAAGGAAACTAAGTACAAGGCCTTAAGAATAGGTAATTACCTTCATGTACTTCTCCTTACTCAGATACTTGATGCGGCACTTCCCTTTTTTCCTCCTAATACCAGCCGAGGCGAAGTAGTCTCGAACAGCCTGCGTCCGAGCCTCATGCCGAAAGTTTTGAAGTAGGCGCCTGCACTCGGTGTCGATAACCCGAACCGCGGCCTCCTCCTGTCCCTCAGCACACCTGTAGAAGGTCTGCAATCAAACAAGAAAACATGGATTAGTACAATCACTAGGGTTGCTAATCAAAGAAGAAAACACAACATAGACGGCAAAGGAGAAATTACCCAAAATGTCTGGATCACAATGTCGGCGACCGTGTGGCACTCGACATCACCGATCCTATGCCCCGGCGGGGCCGGGGCAGCCAAGTAGTGCTCCCAGGTCATTCCTAGCTCTCGAACCCGGCCCTCACCGGGCAACGTGACCCATCCCGGGAAGCTCTGGCGAGAAATCACACCAAGGACACTGTTGGGCTTGCGGACATTCGGCTCGTGTGTCCAAGACCTGCAGTATGACAAGGCCAATGCATTAGATATTCGAAGAAACGCGAAGACAACAGGTTAAAAAAGAGTAAATGCACTTACTTCTCCCCGCTAGGCGCAATCAACCACCTCTGGTCGGGGGTGTCAGGGAGCTTTGTACCACCACGCTAGTAGACTTTGCGCCCCTCAACCCACTCACCCTCGCTATAGCTATCAGAGCTATAGCCACCCTCAGCACGGCCACTCGACTCCGGCGAGTCCTCCAAAGGGTTCTACCGCGACTCAGCGTGATCCCTGCTGAGCTCTGGAGTCTCGTGGGACGGAGTCTCGCGGGACGAAGGCTCGTTGGCCCGAGGCTCGTCGGCCGTATGTGCGTCTGCCATAGGCTCGTGGACCGGAGTCTGAGACGGCTCCACCTCAGGCGGCTCCATCTCAGACGGAGCACTCCTGTGGTTGGGTGAATCAGCCGGGGGTGGCGGCGAGGAAGGTGTAGCAGCAGCCTTCCTACCTCGCCCGCCGCCACGTCCACCTCTAGCTGCCTTCTTTCCCCCCCCCCGACCTCTCCCGGCCGAAGAAGAAGCGACCGCCGGTGGTGTCTGCATACCGAGATCCAGCGCTCTCCAGAGGCTCTTGGGTGGAATGGAACTACCCCTCCCACCACGCGCCGAGGAAGGAGCCTCAGAGCGCTCTCGACCCGCGCCCACCATCTGTCAACACCTGCAATGACAAAGAGTAAACGAAATTAGTACAACATAAAAAGAATGAATACCTGACATGAATAATATGTATATAATTTTAGTGTATCATCATCATGAACATAATAAAAAATTGAATACCTAACATGAACTAATTAATAATATATATGTACATAATAATAATTGAATACCTGACATGAGCTGTAATATTAATCTTCATCGTCATCATTAATAAATGCATCATCATCATCGTCTATATATGCTTCGGGGTCAATAAATGCATCATCATCATCACTATCAGTAATGACGTGCTCATCATCATCAATAAATGCATCAACATGTGGAAGGCCTCCTGTACATAATCGGTCAAGCATTGACAGGTCATCCGCAGCAGTAACCTCTTCTTGTTCCGGCTCTTCTTGTTCCGGCTCAGGCTTGGATTCACTGCCGCTGTCTACTTCAATGTTCTGGGGTGAAGTAGAGCGGTTCTTGAAACATTTTTTGGAAAGACGTGTTTCTTGGAAGAATTCTCCTTCATATGTGTCTGGGTTAATGTGAGGTTCATAAACCTCTTCATTGGGGGGGAGGTGGTCTAACATGTGGCGGCAGTTCATAAACGGCATCCCAACCTTTGAGATTTGGATCACTTTGGCAGGCCCACGGTAGATAGAAAACTTGGGTCGCCTGTTGAGCCGTAATATAGACATCGGGAACATTCAAATGAGTGCTTTGTTTGATTTCGACTAGCCCTAGATGTTCATGAGTCCTTCTAGTCTCCTTCGACTGGAACCAATAACATTTGAAGACTACGACGTTCGGTGGGTTGGCACCATAGAATAGAAGTTCATAAATTGCTTCAACTCTTCCATAATACTCGGTATCTCTTTCGCCGATAGCAGAGACACAACAATTTGTAGACTTTCGGTCGGCCATAGATAGCTCTTTGCCATAGGTACGAAAGCGATACCCATTGATGTCGTATTTGTCAAATGAACGGACCTTATAGTCAAAACCATTAGCGAGTTGTCTCAATTCGGCGTCCATAGACTCTGAACTAGCCTACAAGTTTAATACGAAAGGATTGTTGCATTAGCCGGAAATTAGAAGAAGAAATGAAATGGTGTAATGGAAATTACCGTTTGTTTGAACCAAGAGATGAAACCGGGATAGCCGCCTCCATACATTGCCAGAAGCTCATACTCTTCGACGGAATCCTTTTGGATCACCGCTCCATACGAGAATTCGGCGACGTATCGACTGTATCAAATATCAGGGAATAAGAGCAGTTCAAAGGAATTAGAGGTTGCGAAACAATGTACCGAGAACTTACTCGATGTACGGCCGCACTTCTGTTAGGTTGTTCAAGATATACAACATAATGGTCCGCCGTTCATCGACATCCAACGATAAGGGAGTATAAGCACCGGCTGGTGTGAGCTTCCCTTTGAATAGGCTGAGGTTGGATCCACCCTTTATTGGGTCGCCACCATTGTACCGAGGCTTCAGATTATGCAAATGATGATTTTTGGCTTCGTAGTGTGCTGTCACGAAGTTTGCCGCCTCCTCAGTAATGAATGCCTCGGCCATCGATGCTTCAATTCGACGTTTATTTTTACATTTTTCTCGAAGTGTCTTCTGCATCCTCTCAGTTGCGTAGCACCAACGATTCTGCACGGGCCCCCCCAATCGTGCCTCAGTCGGGAGATGCAAAATCAAATGCTGCATTGGATTAAAGAAGCCCGGTGGAAAGATCCTCTCTAACTTGCAGATCAACTCTGGCGCCAACTCTTCCAGTTCTTTTAGCAAGCCAGGCGATAGTTCTTTCGCACAAAGAACACGGAAGAAATAGCTCAGCTCTGCCAGTACTAGCCATTCATCCTCTGGGATAAAGCCACGCAACATCACCGGCATTACCCGCTCAAGCCATATGTGCCAATCATGACTCTTGAGACCAAATATTTTCAATTTTTCAAGGCTCGCTCCCCTCTTTAGATTCGCTGCATACCCATCAGGGAACATCAACTCATTTTTCACCCACAGGAGTATTTCCGTCATAACTAGCCTTCCAAGATTGAACCATGCCTTTGGCTTCGTCCAGTTCCTCTTTCCTTTCGGTTGTCGCATGTTTTGTAGCGGTCTATCACATAGAGCCTGCAGATCGACTCTAGCCTTAGGATTATCCTTTGTTTTCTCCTCTATGCTGAACAATGTACCAAAGAGGGCCTCGCCGACATTCTTTTCAGTGTGCATCACGTCGATGTTGTGTGGGCAAAGGAGGTCTTTGAAGTAAGGTAGATCCCACAAGCATGTCTTGTGAGTCCACGCGTGTTCGGAATTATACCCCTTGAAATACCCTGGACGCTCCGGATCCGGCTCGAGAGTGTTTAACTGATCCAGGGTTTGTTGGCCTGTCAACGCAGGTGGTGCAGAGTTTTTGACAACTCTACCTTTGATGAAGTTCTTTTTGTCTTTTCTGAACTTATGGCGAGGATCCAGGAACTGTCTATGCATGTCGAAGCAAGAAAACTTGCCACCCGCCTGCAGCCGACGAAACTCAAGAGCTGCCTTGCATGTGGGGCACGGGAACCTTCCATGCACAGACCAGCCAACGAATAGCGCATACGCCGGCAAGTCATGCATCAAGTACATGTACCACGCACGCATTAGGAAGTTTTTTTTTGTAGCGGCGTCGTATGTCTTGATCCCATTATCCCAAGCTTCTTGCAGTTCATCCTTAAGCGGCTGCATGTACACATTCATATTCTTCCCCGGATAGTTGGGCCCCAGAATTATCAACGTCAGGAAAATGTTCTTTCTTTGCATAATCTGTCCGGGGGGAGATTGAGTGGAATGACAAATACAGGCCAACAACTGTATTGGGCTGCCATCATACCAAACACATTGAACCCATCCGTGCGTATGGCGAGTCGAGGATGTCTTGGATCTGCCGCTTTAGCATGATGTATTGCATCGAAGCGCTTCCACGCAAAAGCGTCCGATGTGTGTACCAACATCGGCTCCCCATCTGCATCTGGTTCGATTCTTTTGCCCAATTTATGCCATGTCATCTGTCTGGCCGTCTCTTCAACCATGAAAAGACGTTGAAGTCTTGGTATGATTGGCATATACCGAAGAACATTAACTGGGATTTTTGTCTGACTCTTCTCACCCATACCGTTGTCTACCTCAACATACCTGGAAGACTGGCAAATGGGACAATACTTCAAGTCCGCATACTCAAGCCTAAATAAGGCACATCCTTGCTCACAGGCATCTATCTTCTCATAGGGCATCTTAAGTACACGGAGGATTTTGTCCGACTGGTACAGGTTTGCAGGCATTATATGGCCTTTGGGTAGAAATCGTCCAAATAGTGTCATCATCGCGTCGTAGCATTCTCTGCCCAAGTTGAATTGAGCCTTCAGAGCCATTACTTGTGCGATGGCATCCAGCGGACAAAGCTTAGAGTGCTCGTGGAGAGGACGTTTTGAAGACTCCAACATATCATTGAAGGCCTTTGCAGATTCCTCCAGCTCATCGTCTGAATCCCGAGCATCATCAAAGTCTTCCACCATGTCTTCCATCCCGGTACCATGCTAGTCGGTGCGACGACGGCCCTCCTCAGCTCTGGCACGTTGGGCAGACTCACCATGAAATGTCCAGACCGTATAATTAGGCGTGAAACCCAACTTCTGCAGGTGTTTGATCATTTCAAACTCTGACTTCTTATGAAAGTTGTCGCAATGGACACAGGGGCACCAGGTTGTTTCCTGTCCATTTGCAAATGCGGCTCTCACAAACCCCTTGGTTTTTCTCATCCATTCATGGGTCATGTCTTTCTGACTAGTGTGACCGGTGTACATCCACGCACGATCACTCATCTTGCCTAGCTACTGGACACACAAGAAATACATACATAATTCAGCAAACCATATTCATCAGTTAATAGAGTTTGTCAGTTTTATTACGTCCATGCAACCTAGACGCTAGTAGGTAAGGATAGGTCCGAATCCCACCCGAGTATGTGTAGATTGGGTTTGTTTTCCCATGCTCTGCTCCGGATCCGACGCAAAATTTTGGCAGCACCTCCCCGCTGTTCTCCTGATACACGTCTCGGCAATAAGCAGAGAGGATGTGTACCCGGAGAACAACAGGGAGGCACTGACGAAATTCTGCATCGGATCCGGAGCAGAGCATATGGGAAAACGAACCCAATCTACACATACTCGGGCTGTCCATGGATAATGTTGGACAATTCGAAAGAATCACAGTTATAAATATGCAAATGAATGCATATTTATATATGTAACCGTTTCGAACAGGAGACGCATAGTGGTCATGCATACTGATGATTGAAGACACCTATAGCTAGCAAGTTTCATCGGCACGAAGACCGGGACAGAGCAAATGAAGGGGGAGAGGAGGAGATGTCATTTGTGCTCACCCACGAACGAAGGGGCGGAGCTCATCGAACGCACGGGGAGGTCGTCGAACACCAGACCCTCGCAGCGACGAAACAACTGCACATTTAAATCCACCCGATCAACACAAATATATATGATGTTTTTCATAACAAAATCAGAAAATATATGACATAACTCATAATTCACAAATATATGACCCCGTCGGCCTCTGGAAGGCCGAAAAGCACCTTTTCGGTCAACAGGAGGCCGAAGAGGTGTCGGGGGTGTCGTGTCTGGGTGTCGTGGTGTCAAAAGGACAAAGATAAATTCGAAACAGATATAGTAGTAGTAAATTATGTCTATCATCAGAAAGTCATAAAAGATATCCATGTCCAATACTAGGACAAACGATGTAGATAATATTTTACTATATACAGCATGTCTCCCTTAAAAAAACCTAAACAACATTTTTTTCCTTTGCTGAAATAACATAACAACATTCTTTATATTACTTTGCAGCAGTGGATGTAACATTACATCTTTCACCAGCGGCGTAAAGAAACTGATTGAAATGATAACGGCTGATTGAACTGATTAATGTAAAACTATCCCTAGGGCTAGCTACCCAATCACATTATGCAGCACGGCGTGATCCTTTGCATCCAGCGGAACAAGCTAGCTGAGACCTATGGTGTATTCTCACTCCAAAATAGCAGTAATCACGACCCAAGCCGTGCTCATAGGCACCTGCAAGGGCAGAGAGGCGCTCTATTTTTTATCCTTGTGGTCAGCGAGGCCCTGCAAAGAGGTTTTCTTCTTCTAGTTAACGAACAGTCAACTAATCGATTTAATCATCTAGGACAGCACATGGGTACAACAGCAGCAGGCATATAGACAAGTCCCTACCACCACCATGAACGTCTGCGGATCAGACTAGCATGGATCTGCTTGCTACCAACCAACAATTAACCTCCATAAACAAAAACAAAAACAAAAAATGCAAGGAACCAACAGGAGCATCTCATGGGCATTTATGTATCAAACTAGTAGTTTATTAACTACACAAATACCTCATTGTTCTTGCTATACTGCTACTAGCATGGTGAGGGAAGAAAAGAAAAGAAAATATCCAGCAGTACAGGAATGGAGAGTCCGTGTGCTACAAGAATCGTTGGGTGTAGCAGTACAAGAAACGAGTTATAGATTTTCTGCATCAAGTTCAGTCCAAGAACAGGAGCACTAAGCAACCAACCAAGGGAATAAATAAATTAGAGAGCAGAGCCCCTGGATTGTACATGTTCTTCTCAACACAAGGCCATAACAGGTTCTTTAGAATGCAGAATTTGACGTTGGTGTGCCATATCCCATAGCAATAGGAACTGACTTGGAATGCATGAAGGATATGAAAGGAACTTTCAAGATAAATAGGTCTTCTATGTTAAGAAATAGAATAAATAACTCTGAATAACAGTGTTCATCCTCTGAATAAATAACTCTAAATAATTCTTTTTGTTTGACAGCCACAACTAGCAGTACATGGTTGAAACAAATCATACGGAAATTAGTCCGAATATAAAAAAAAAGTAGAAGAACTAGGCCATCAGTAGCACATGATCATGATCTGCCATAGCAGAACACAAGCACCACTTACACTTGGTACTTTTCTGCAGGTAGGAACACCAGCACAACACTAGCACATGGGCTAGTAGTACTGGATGCACCAACTAGCATCGAGCATATTCATTTTAAACCACATAACAACTACACAGAGCATATTCATTTTAAACTGAAACACCAACTAGTTTATAGGAAGAACTAGTACATGCTATAATCACAGGAACTAGTACCTACTATAACTACTAAAGACAAATAGAACAAATCATAGTTATGAGAGTAACAGATAATTAAGCCAAGCCAAGAGAGCATATCATGATAGTGAGTATATGTAGGTAAATGGACCAACACCAGCAGCCAGCCAACTAGAGATCAAACCAGTGACTCCAGTAACCAAAATTAACAATTAACAGGAGTGTTTATCAACTATAAGCAGTAGCTTATATGCAAACAAGGGCATATCAACCTGTTCAGTGACCAAGAACCCTAGGAAATTGGGGGAAACAAGGCGAAGACGCCGGCGCTAGGGGGGGGGGTAGGAGGATGCGGCGTAGCTACCTCTCCCGGCGGCGACGGTGTGCTGGACCTGGCGGCAGCGCTGGGCGGCGTCGGGGCGGGCTACGGTGGAGGGGCGGGCGCCGAGGCGGGCTGCGGTGGCGGGGCTGGGGTGGTGGGGCAGGCGCCGGGGCTGGTGGCGGTGGAGGGGCTGGGGTGGTGGGCGGGCACCGGGGCTGGCGGCGTGCTGGGGTGGCGGGGCTGCGTGGAGGGGGGGCGCGGGGCTGGGGTGGGTGGACGGGCGCCGGGCTGGGGTGGCGGCACTGGGGTGGCGGGGCTGTGGTGGAGGGGCGGGCGCCGGGCTGCGGCGTTTCTGGGCGGAACGGCGGGGCTGGAACGGGGCTGGGCGGGAACGGGGCTGGGGTGGTGGTTGGGTGAGGTGGGGGGGGAGAGAGAGGGGTGGGGCCGGGCTGCAGGGAGAAAGAGGGGTGGGGCCGGGCTGGGCTTTGCCATCAGCCAGCGGATGGCAAAGAACCCACCTCTTTGCCGTCTGCTGACAGACGGCAAAGGGGGTGACCGTTAGACAGCCCCCGCCGTGACGCTGTGGACCCCCTCTCACCTCTTTGCCGTCTGTCAGCAGACGGCAAAGAATTGGCAGATGGCAAAGAGCTTGACCTAGCCAGTGCTGTGCCCCGTGGGGCCCACTTTGGTCTTTGCCGTCTGCCAGCAGACGGCAAATAAGTGGCAGATGGCAAAGACACTCTTTGCCATCAGCTGGTTCTTTGCCATCTGCTTTGGCAAGACAGACGGCAAACAGCCTCTTTGCCATCAGCTGGCAGACGGCAAAGAGCTGGCAGATGGCAAAGACCCTGATTGCAGTAGTGTAAATAAACCAGCTGTTCTTTTTGTGCAGTTCCACTAAAATCAACCAACTTCACGCGTAGCTTTTAGGATTTCGCCTTTATATGTTGCAAGGCCATGAACATATCGGCACCTCCTTTCTTGTAGCTAATTTATTGGCTGGAGGTGGAAATGAATGATTCGAGAACATTCGATCTATTGTGCATGATGAAGTACAATGGAGGGCACGAACCATCAGAACATTTTGTGCAGTTCCCATTGAAATCAAGTTGAGCATCCCTGTTTGCATAAATACAAAAAAGTGATTAGTACAAAGCAAACTGTATTATGAATTTACAGTTTAAACAGGCAACCTACATGATCCATGCAGAGCACACATTTAAAAAAAATAGAACTCGCTAGAAAGAATCCTAAAACAACAATGTATTGGCCATCACAGCAACAAAGATGAAGTTCTGTGAGTCCTTCTGAGCTGAAGTTAGTTTGTTCTTGTGGGCAGTAATGTTACCATCCTTCAACTGCTCCTTCTGATAACAAGAGAAGGGATTGGCTTCTTCATATCCTGGCATATTGTTCTTCAGAGGAGGATGATCCTATTGTGCAAAGACAAGAGAACAACTAAATGCTAGCATCCCTGTTTGCTCGAAAAGAAGGAAAGGAAATATTTAAAACACCCATTACATTAACAATGGGAGTAACTGATGAAATGTATAGTCACAAAGAGATGCATCCTCATTATCCTCATAGGAAATGATATGATACCAAACACAACAGCTCAACTAGAACTATATTATTACTTAATTTTATTAGTGGCTATAACGGTGGCAAACCGGTGCCTCAATTTATTAGAAGCCTTAGATTAACATGCAAAACAATACCACTTTCTCATGACAGTAGCTAAACAGTAGCACAACACCAATAGAGATGACAAAGCTCGATCATATGGATGAAATGCATGGGCCGGTACCAACCTTTGTCAGGAGGCTTATTGTGTAGAGCATGCAGATCAAGCACTTCTCCGGAACCATCCGTTATTATCTACTGTGGTTGCCAAGCTTACTATAAACTCCTCAATTAGTTCTATGTTTCCAACATCTTCTTATGCAGTTCCACTAAAATATATGTTATCTTCAAACAAGATCCCTGTTTGCACAAGTAGAGATAATTACATATTACATTAAGAGTGGCATCAAATCACAGTGGCAAAATAATTGCTCGTTCCAGCCATAGCAGTAAATTAAGATGCAAAACTATATCATTACTTGTGTCATCATAGTTCCAGTGCTTCATTACAGCACAGGGAGTTGATTTTTGTTCTTCTTCCGCTTGTTCTTCCCCTTCATCACTTGGGTCAATAACAGACAAGCTTCGCCTTCAATGTAAGATTTGGCATGTCAATTAGGGAGCACAAGTATAGCACTAAACAACAACATTACTTTTCTGATGACAGTAGCAATATACAGGCCAAAAATTCTGAAATATCATTATCTTACCTCAATGGGTTATTACAGTGCACATACAGATTGGAAGTCTGGTCTCCTTTTGGACAGTTCACTAAAATCAAGCAACATTACCGCATAAGTAGTAAAACATATGAAAGCACACTGCACAATCATGTGGAAGAAGGCTAGTACTGACCTCTCATGACGTGGAATTGAAACAACTCACAAGAAGAAGATTTGAAACAAATTTCCCAACATAGATAGGAAGTCAGATCTCCTCTTGTGCAGTTCCACTAAGATCAAGCAATCAAGCAACGTTGTCGATGTGACATTTTGGTTGAACTGCACAAAACACTCTAAAAAAAGTGTTTTGTGTAGTGCAACAAAAGGTCGCAATAGCAACGAGGTGAGGTAGATAGCCTTGTTTACACAAAGGTGCAAAAGAAACAATTAGTGGTCAATAACGGTGGATGACACAGAAGCCCACAAAAAGAAGCATCTAACTTATCTAAATGGGAAAGAAAGCAAGACAATAGCATTTCTCAAACAGTGGCATTGATTCATAAAACTAGAGAGATTATATTAACAATAAAATTCGTTAAACATGTAATTTGCTTTTAACTGTGGCATTGCTTCAATTTTCCAGCAGCATTATTAGATTAACAACAGCTAAAGAGTTGTATGGGATAGTGGACGTACAAGCACCATGTGCATGTACCGATGTATATAGGGGTGATGCACAGTCCGTTGCAACAAACAACCAAGGAACATATTTGTGTTGGTCCCATTTTTGTTATCTTTATACACCTTTCCCTATGTGAGGGCAGCAAATCTAGTCCTGCTCAAACTATATAGCCTTGTCCCCCACCCATAGAAAGATCAGTTCCTTACAGATGTGTCTACTGCATTTGTCATTGTTTTCCCTTTTTGACCAACAAAGGTGATGGATAGCCAGTCTGTACTACTTTCCCCCCTTCCTTTCCTCTTTGAACCACATCCTAGATTCATGCTATACAACTTTCCCTACTACTTTCCTGTTTGAGCCAACACCTAGATTCGAGTGCAGAAGCGAAAAAATTCCACATGCAGCTACATCAATACCTGTGGATTATGAAAATTATGCCTTAAGGTTCTTGGGGTATGGCTCGGTGGTCGGCCGGAGGCTAATCTGCCCACACTATGTACGAAAGCGAGGAAGAAGGGGTCGGAGGCCCTCCGGCGCCACCGCTGGGTGAAAGAGAACAGCGGCACCGGTAGTGGATTCCCTCCCTCGCCGACGGCGAAAACGTTAAGCCTCCTTGCCTTGCCCGACGGACGGAATCCTGCCGGCTCTTTGACCAACAGTGAGGTGAGAGAAACAGAGGAGAGGCCAACGCAGTCTTTTTTAGATCTGGATAGGGTGAGAGAGTGTGTAGAGAGCAACTACAAGCACTGAGGGTCCAGCGTGTATATATATAGTGGAGAGAGAGTGTGAAGATAGCAAACCCTAGAAAACAAGCGCTGAGGCTGCAGCGTATATAGTTGGAGTGGTTTTCTTTTTCTCTCCATAAAAATCGTTTTACATTGTGCATGAAATGGAACTCTTTATTTAACGTACTACTAGTGAAGAAAAATACTACTAGTAGGATAAAGCTAATACTACTACGTGAAGAAAATTTAACGCTCCAAGGAGTCAACTCGAAATTAATGCTCCACGCCTCCCGGTCACACTTACCATCGTTCACGTGTTGTAAAGCAACAACTGAACCACACACGGTCAAAATATCAGAAAGGTGGGCTGCACCATCCTCCAATTTTAAAAATATTGGGCCCTTGTATTCGGCCTAAGTCAGTGTGCCACCGTATGTACTAAGGGTTACAGCTGGTGCTAAGAAACTAGGGTGTATTGAGAGTAATTGCCATGTCATTTATTTGCAGGGTCTCTTGCAAACTGTCAAACTCTATTCTCCTCTTATTTAATGGATGAGGCAAATCTTTTGCTTCTGTTTCGAAAAAAAAGAGAAATTCAATTTTAATTATTTGGTATGTACACTTTGCTCTCTTCCAATAATTTTGGGCACTTGTATTCGGCCTAAGTCAGTGTGCCACCGTATCTCATACTACTCCCTCCGTCTCGGTGTATAAAGTCACGTTAGAAGGTGCAGCGGGACCAAGGTGCAAGCAGATTGGAGGAGAAGGACAAACTTGACCGGTCCTTCCTCCAATCAAAGCCCTGATTTCTCTCTGTAAACGCAACAATTAATCACAGAAATTAAGAGATGTTGTTTTAGCTACCATGCAGGGCCACGTATTAACTCTCATGCAAGCAGGCTTCGATTGCTTGACTAATCAACGCGTAGTTGCGCTCCATGCATTGGGTTTCCGAGGGAGATAACAAGGCAGAGTAAGTAACGCTCGCTAGCAATGAGGCTAGGAGGGGATTGAGATGCGAAGTTAATAGATTACGCCAGACATTTTGGGAACATCTGATTTTTGTACGATGGCCTAACACCTAGATAGAGGGAGTACTACCTCAGTCCAAGTTTTTACGCCATGTCATATATTTTTTGTCAAAGTTTGACCAAAATTTTTAACTACTCACTACTTTCCGGTTAATAGGGCATAAATTTGAAATCTCATCAACCAAGGCAGATGATGAATGGAGAAATGTAGTACTCCATCTCGTAGTTTACAAAATTACTCAAACTTTAATCTGCATTAATTACAATATATTCATGGACGACCACTAAATGAGTATGAATGGTTACATGCACTGGTTGGTTTCTTTTAATCCTTACATGCATCAATTTAATTCACCTTGGAATGTGAACACATTTATTTTCCAGCACATTTCTTTATTTCATCAACGACATTTTGATATAGGGAAGTACATTCACCAATTCTTTGCTAGGAGAGCAAGACCAAAGAAAACAAGAACCACAATTAGACATTTTAAAAGATATCCAATTTCCATAACTGCTCTCACCAATTGTATTAGTATCTTCCCTATGTCTTCATTGTTGATCTGTGACTTCTCGAGCTTGCACACTTCTTTCTTCTTCAATTCTAAAGAACTAGACGTTGCTTCACATCTAATATCATCTCTAGCCTCTATTCTAGCAAGGAGTTCACGAGCATCTACCAAATTTCGTGCTATCAATAGATCAATGTATTCTTCTTCCCAAAACCAAAACTTGCATCCATCCTACACACATGTTTGAGTATAAGCTGCCGAACATGCGCCGAATAAGGGAGCATAGCCGAATCAAAAGAAGTACTACGCACCTTATCTTTTTCGCACTTGATGAACACCCATCCGGGATGTTGTGGCGTGGTCGAAATGCAGCGCAGGACCTGCCGCGGGTAGCCATCACAGTTTATGAGCGGCAATGGTGAACCGACTAGCCGCTGGGCCACGGCCGAGCTCGGACGGTGGCCGGCCATGTCATTGCCGGTGATCCGCCGGCGGGATAGATCCGAGCGGCTAGAGGCGGATTCAGTACATGCACGCGATGTGGAGGCATTGCCATTGTTGTGCGACCCGGTACCCGGACACTCCATGGTGCTACTTCTTGAGCTTGCGTTGGTTTTTCCCTTGAAGAGGAAAGGGTGATGCAGCACAGTAGAGATAAGTATTTACCTCAGTTAAGAACCAAGGTATCAATCCAGTAGGAGAAACAAGCAAGTCCCCAATAGATGCACCTACACAAACAATCAAACACTTGCACCCAACGCGATAAAGGGGTTGTCAATCCCTTCAGGGTCACTTGCAAAGGTGAGATCTGATAGAGATAGATAAAACTAAACGAAAGATAAAATATTTTTTGGTTTTTTGGTTTATAGATCTGAAAATAAAAGATGGCAAAATAGTAGATCGGAAACTAATATGATGGAAAATAGACCCGGGGGCCATATGTTTCACTAGAGGCTTCCCTCATGAAGGCAAATAATACGGTGGGTGAACAAATTACTGTCAAGCAATTGATAGAAAAGTGCAAAGTTATGACGATATCCAAGGCAATGATTATGCAATATAGGCATCACGACCGTGTCAAGTAGACCGACTCCTGCTTGCATCTACTACTATTACTCCACACATCAACCGCTATCCAGCATGCATCAAGAGTAACGCCTTAAGTAAGATGACATGATGTAGACGAATAAACTCAAGCAATATGATGAAAACCCCATCTTTTTATCCTCGATGGCAATAATTCAATACGTGTCTCGCTACCCCTACTTTGTCACTAGGTGAAATCACGCAAGATTGAACCCAAAGCTAAACACCTCTCCCATTGCAGGAAAAACCAATCTAGTTGGCCAAACCAAACCGATAGTTCAAAGAGAAATACAAAGATATCATGTCATGCATATAAGAATTCAGAGAAGATTCAAATAATATTCATAGATAAGCTGATCATAAATCCACAATTCATCGGATCTCGACAAACACACCGCAAAAGAAGATTACATCGGATAGATCTCCAAGAACATCATGGAGAACATGGTATTGAGAATCAAAGAGAGAGAAGAAGCCATCTACCTACTAGCTATGGACCTGTAGGTCTGAGGTAAACTACTCACGCTTCATCGGAAGGGCAATAGAGTTGATGTAGATGCCCTCCGTGATCGAATCCCCCTCCGGCAGGATGCCGGAAAAGGCCCCATGATGGGATCTCACGGGAACAGAAGGTTGCAGCGGTGGAAAAGTGTTTTCGTGGATGCTTCTCGTGGTTCTGGAATATATGTGAATATATAGGAGGAAGATCTAGGTCAGGGGGTCATCGAGGGGCCCACAAGCCAGGGGCGCCCCCTCCACCCTTGTCGCCACCTCGTGGCTCTTCTGACTTGCACTCCAAGTCCCCTAGGTGTCTTCTGGTCCAAGAAAAATCATCGTGAAGTTTTATTCCGTTTGGACTCCGTTTAGTATTCCTTTTTTGCGAAGCTCAAAAACAAGGAAAAAACAGAAACTGGCACTGGGCTCTAGGTTAATAAGTTGGTCCCAAAAATAATATAAAATAGCATATTAATGCATATAAAACATCCAAAACAGATAATATCATAGCATGGAACAATAAAAAATTATAGATACGTTGGAGACGTATCAAGCATCCCCAAGCTTAATTCCTGCTCGTGCTCGAGTAGGTAAATGATAAAAACAGAATTTTTGATGTGGAATGCTACCTAACATATTTATCCATGTAATTTTTTTTATTGTGGCATGAATGTTCAGATCCATAAGATTCAAAACAAAAGTTTAGTATTGACATAAAAACGCTAATACTTCAAGCATAATAATAAAGCAATCATGTCTTCTCAAAATAACATGGCCAAAGAAAGCTATCCCTACAGAATCATATAGTCTGGCTATGCTCCATCTTCATCACACAAAGTATTCAAATCATGCACAACCCCGATGACAAGCCAAGCAATTGTTTCATACTTTTGATGTTCTCAAATCTTTTTAACTTTCACGCAATACATGAGCGTGAGCCATGGATATTGCACTATAGGTGGAATAGAATATGGTGGTTTTGATGAAGACAAAAAGAGGAAGATAGTCTCACATCAACTAGGCGTATCAACGGGCTATGGAGATGCCCATCAATAGATATCAATGTGAGTGAGTAGGGATTGCCATGCAACGGATGCACTAGAGCTATGAGTTTATGAAGGCTCAAAAAGAAACTAAGTGGGTGTGCATCCAACTTGCTTGCTCACGAAGACCTAGGGCAATTTGAGGAAGCCCATCGTTGGAATATACAAGGCAAGTTCTATAATGAAAAATTCCCACTAGTATATGAAAGTCATAACATAGGAGACTCTCTATCATGAAGACCGTGGTGCTACTTTGAAGCACAAGTGTGGAAAAAGGATAGTAACATTGCCCCTTCTGTCTTTTCTCTCATTTTTTTCTTTCCCCTTTTTTTTCTCCTTTTTTTTGTTTGGCTTCTTTGGCCTCTTTTTTTTGTTGGCTCCTTTGGACTCTTTTATTTTTCCTCACATGGGGCAATGCTCTAATAATGAAGATCATCACACTTTTATTTACTTACAACTCAAGAATTACAACTCGATACTTAGAACAAAATATGACTCTATATGAATGCCTCCGGCGGTGTACCGGGATGTGCAATGATTCAAGAGTGACATGTATAAGTATGTAAAGGTGGCCTTGCCACAAACACGATGTCAACTACATGATCATGCAAAGCAATATGATAATGAAGGAGCATGTCATAATAAAACAAACACTGGAAAGTTGCATGGCAATATATCTCGGAATGGCTATGGAAATGCCATAATAGGTAGGTATGGTGGCTGTTTTGAGGAAGGTAAAAGGTAGGTGTAACGTACCGGCAAAAGTTGCGCAGTACTAGAGAGGCTAGCAATGGTGGAAGGGTGAGAGTGCGTATAATCCATGGACTCAATGCTAGTCCTAAAGAACTCACATACTTATTGCAAAAATCTATTAGTCATTGAAACAAAGTACTACGCGCATGCTCCTAGGGGGATAGATTGGAAGGAAAAGACCATCGCTCGTCCCCGACCGCCACTCATAAGGAATACAATCAATAAATAAATCATGCTCCAACTTCGTTACATAACGTTTCACCATACGTGCTTGCTACGGGAATCACAAACTCCAACACAAGTATTTCTACAATCCACAATTACTCACTAGCATGACTCTAATATCACCATCCTCATATCTCAAAACAATCATAAGAAATCAAACTTCTCATAGTATTCAATGCACTTTATATGAAAGGTTTTATTATATCCCTCTTGGTTGCCCATCATATTAGGAATAAATTCATAACCAAAGCAAATTACCATGTGTAACATCCCAATTTTCAATTTGGATGTTAACTTATAGATCATTCATATGCATTCATCATTTGTGCATTTTTGAACTTGTTTTATTTGGAGTTTTGATCCTAGAAACCTTACGTAACTCAAGGATCAATTGAGAGAGTTGGAGGTTTTCACAAAAATCCATTTTTGAATTTTTCAAAATTGGCAATTTGGATCAAAGTGTTTTATTCAAAATTATTTTTCCAATTATTTCAATTAAATAAAAATAATGAGAGAAGATAATATGACTTCTTCAAAATCAGTAAAGAAATATTGGGAATTTAATTTTGAATAAAAATATATTTTATTTGGATTTTATTTGCGAGTTTAATTATTCTTATTAGTACTAAAAATGTTTATTTTATTTTAGGCATTTAGGCCCAGAAAAATGTTCACTAGGCCACTAATAAGGCCATATTATTATGTGAATTTTTCTGGAATTTTTTTAGAATTTTATTTATTTTAGGTTTTGGGTTTTTCTTATTTCTGGAAAAATGTTTAAAAAAATGTTTTTTTTTTAAAAAGTCTTCCCCGCTGAACTGGGCCGGCCTAGCTAGCGCCAGGTCGCGGCCTAGCCGCCTTCGCCCCGCCCGACCGCCTCCGGGACGGAGTCCCGCGCCGTGCCGCCGCCGCCTTTGCCCCCTTCCCAAGAAGCCGCTCGACCCCCCCCCCCCGGCAATTTTAAGTACCGGCCACCCTGGCCCCTTGCTCCTCCACCTCGAGCCGCCGCCGCAGCCGCACACCGCCGCCGCAGCCGCACATCGCCGCCGCCGCCGCAAGCCGCTGCCGCGCCGCACCGCGCCGTAGCCGCCGCCGCCGCCGTCGAGCATGTCGTCACCGCCGTCACCGAACCGGTATAAACCGCTCGATTTTTCTTCGGTTTTTTTTTCGATTTTCTGTTTAGATCGGTTTATTTATTTAGGTTAGTTTAATTAGCGAACGTTCATTCGTTTAGGTTCTGTAGAGAACAGATTCATTACTTTAGGTTCTGTAGCGAACGTTCGTTCGATAGATTTTTTTTCTTTTTTTCAGTTAATTTTCGGCCAGGGACCCGTACGTAATTATTTTCTTCATATATTAGTCCGTGATCTTTAAACGGTCACTACTTTTTGCTCGTTTATCCAAAACCAACGAAACCAACGCCAAATTCTTCATCTCTATCCCCTCTGTTCAGATAATCAATTTGAACATGTTTTTGAAAATTTAAAATTTGGTTTCAAACAGATTTGAATTTGAACTTCTTTTTATCATAATTTGAGTTTCGTAGTTCCGATTTGATCGATTCTTTTTGCAAGTCGAAGCTCTTCGCTTGAACTTTCTGTTTAGATGTTTTAATTGGTTTTACCTTTGCATCTTATGCTTGAGTGCTTATGTATGCTATTGTTTGTCTACGATAGAGTATTCGGAGTGCGAAGCTTGCTACTACGAATCTCTAGGGTTTACCGAGCGTCAGGAAGGCAAGTTACACTTTGATCATATCCCTTTATTACCCAGTTTTTATGCATTAGTTTCAACCCTCAAATATTTGCATGAGTAGGATTGGGAACACATGGTTTTGGTTGTAGTACTTGAGGTAGGAACCTATTACCTTTGATCACCCCGGGAATATACGTCATGCTCAAATATTGCTTAGCCATGCTCGTAGACGGGATTGGTATGTGAGATTCATGAAAGTTGAGAGAGTAATATTAACTAAGGGAAACTTAAGGTGGCTACTTTAATACACATCTGGGTGGATTGGTTGTGGGCACCTGGAGAATCCAGTGTTGTCCTAGGATATCCCGGAGTACCCGTGTGATCATCCTATGGAATGCCACCCAGGCTCAAAGGGATCATAAGATTATTCATGCTAGAAACTTCCGTGTGCAGCCACAAGCCATTATGGGCTCTGGCATAGTTGAGTATGTTGTGTGACCTCTTTCAGTGGTAGGCTAGCAGATGTAGGGGAAAGTAGGTGGTACTGTCTACCCAGAGTAAAGAGTTAACGCTTCGGAAAGACTGTGTCTCGGTCATCCGTTTCTCAAACACCGTGTAGTGCGAGAAATCCAACAGAGGAGATCGAGTCTTGTGGGGAAAAGTGCGCAAACCTCTGCAGAGTGTATAAACTAATCATGATTAGCCGTGTCCCCGGTTATGGACATCTTGAGTATCTGGTATTTGAATTATTGGTTTGATCTCATCACTTTACTTAATGAAATTGTTGGGTTATTAATATTCTTTTGGGATTGAGTTGGAGGAACCTTCTCATTAATGGCATAAACTTGGTAGTAAATAAAATCTATTCCTTTGTTGTAGGGAAAAATTAGCTTTATGCAAAACTAAACTTAGAGCCTCCACCAGCCAAATATTCATGTAGTAGTAGATATTGTTCTTCTTTGCTCTATAGTGTGATTTTGCCAGCATATTCCATGTGGTGACCTACACGGCTACAACGTATCATGTTGCAGAATTTTTTCAGACGAAGAGTAAGGTGTGATAGGTCGTTGTCATGCACTCAGCTCTGTCGTTGGAGTTGATGGACTCATTTATCTTCGAAGCTTCCGCAGTTATTTTATTTAGATGGCCTTCAGCCATATTTATGTAATAAATACGCTCCATGAGGATTTTCGATGTAATAAGTGTGTGATTGAACTCTGTTATAAATCCTCGAGTACTGTGTGTGTCAGCATACCGATCCAGGGATGACACTTAAGTACAGAGACTTCGATCCATTGGGATCAGGTCGCTACACCATGCTGTTTAGGGACTCTCAAAATAATATAAGTGAAGCAAGAGAGTTCAACAATTTCTATTAAATAAAACCACCGCCGTGCTCTAAAAAGATATAAGTGAAGCACTAGAGCAAAATTGTCTAGCTTAAAAGATATAAGTGAAGCACATAGAGTATTCTAATAAATCACGATTCATGCGTGTCCCTCTCAAAAGGTGTGTACAGCAAGGATGATTGTGGCAAACTAAAAATTAAAGACTCATATCATACAAGACGCTCCAAGCAAAACGCATATCATGTGGTGAATAAAAATATAGCCTCAAGTAAAGTTACCGATAGACGAAGACGATAGAGGGGATGCCTTCCGGGGCATCCCCAAGCTTAGGCTCTTGGTTGTCCTTGAATATTACCTTGGGGTGCCTTGGGCATCCCCAAGATTAGGCTCTTGCCACTCCTTATTCCATAGTCCATCAAATCTTTACCCAAAACTTGAAAACTTCACAACACAAAACTCCAAAGAAAACTCATGAGATCCATTAGTATAAGAAAATAAATCACCACTTTTGGTACTGTAATGAACTCATTATTTATTTATATTAGTGTAATATCTACTGTATTCCAACTTCTCCATTGTTCATACCCCCCGATACTACCCATAGATTCGTCAAAATAAGCAAACAACACATAGAAAAACAGAATCTGTAAAAAACAGAACAGTCTACGAAGATCTGAATTGTTCTAATACTTATTTACGTCCAAAACGTCTGCAAATTTTGGACAACAGAGGCAATTTGTATATAAATCTTGTATAAAAAAACTCAGGGTTTTTCCACGCTCCAGTGAATTATTAAAATTCTGTGACTGGACACAAAAGTTTCTGTTTTTCAGCAAGATCAAATCAACTATCACCGTAAGCAATCCCAAAGGTCTTACTTGGCACAAACACTAATTAAAACACCAAAACACAATTACTACAGAGGTAATAATGTGTATTAACATAAAAACATAAAAGAAAAATATTGGGTTGTCTCCCAACAAGCTAAAGCCTTTTAGCTAGGCATTGAGATTTCGATTATGCTCACATAAAAGATAATACTTGAAACACAAAGAGAGCATCATAAAACATGTGACAAACAAATATAAGTCTAACATGCTTCCTATGCATAGGAAATTTATAGGCAAACAAATTATCAAGACAAGCAAAAACTAGCATATGGAAGGAAGAAGAAAGAAACAATAGCAATCTCAACATAACGAGATGTAATTTAGTGACATGAAAATTTCTAGAACCATATTTTCCTCGCTCATAATAATTACATGTAGGATCATAATAAAATTCAACAATATAACTATTACATAAAATATGCTCTTCATGATCCACATGCATGCAAAGTTGACACTCTTCCAAAATAATGTGATTATCATGAAATAAAGTCATGACCTCTCCAAACCCACTTTTATAAAAAAAAATCATAAGATTGATTATACTCCAAAGTAGAGGGATCATTATTTCCTAAAGTCGACACTATTCTATACCCTCTTCCAATATTATAGCAAACATATTCATCATGAGGCTTAAATAAATCTTCAAGATCATAAGAAGCATTATCACCCCAATCATGATCATTGCAATAAGTAGCGGACATAGCAAAACTACCATCCCCAAGCTTGGGGTTTTGCATATTATTAGCACAATTGACATTAATAGAATTTATAATAACATCATTGCAATCATGCTTTTGATTCAAGGAACTTCAAGTATGGGTGCAATAGCAACAATCTCATGTTTAACATAAGGGACTATAGCAAATTCATCTCCATAAATATTGGCATCATGGCCACAAGAATAGCAAGCCTCACACTCATCAAGGGAGGGTAGCTCAATCAAATCATCAGAATCATAATTATATATAGATTCACGCATATCATTATTTTTTTCCAAAGCAACGGTCATTCTCTCAATAAATCTTTGACATAGGCATTGTGAGCATAGTTTTCATAGCAATATTTAAGTATGTCAAAAAATTTAGATTTGTAGAGAGTAATATCATACTTTTCAATCAAAGAAGCAACTTCATAAGCACCCTTAAAAGCAAAAAATTCTTCAATTTGTTCGATATCATAGTAACTATAAACAACCTTTTCATAAGAAGATAAGATTTCATTATCATTAAACTCACATAGGTAGGGAAGGTGTTTTTTAGGGTTCTGAGAGCAACAAGTAAAATCACAAAGTTCACAAAGATTCCAA
The DNA here is from genome assembly GCA_011799875.1 of Thinopyrum elongatum. Taxonomy (NCBI): domain Eukaryota; kingdom Viridiplantae; phylum Streptophyta; class Magnoliopsida; order Poales; family Poaceae; genus Thinopyrum; species Thinopyrum elongatum. The sequence goes on from CM022302.1 coordinate 25,503,092, forward strand.
GCATAGCATAGCAAACAATTTATTTGATTCCATAGGAGTCTCCCTTTTTCAAACAAACGGTGACGCACAAAACGAGCATGCTCATCTAAAGATTTTCCCTCACCTATACTAGTTGGGGTTTCAGCACGAGCACATATGGATCGAAGATGATCCAAGTAGAAAACTTTAAGTGGATCCATAAACTTTGTTTCTGATTTTCAATAAACACACAATTATAGCAAGCAAACGAGCAAACAAACCAAGTAAGACATAAGGGCAAACAAAAAGAAGGATGAAAGAGAAGGAGAATAAAAAGGCACATCTTTTCGAAAATCATTTTAGAAGTGGGGGAGAGGAAAACGAGAGGCAAATGGCGAATAATGTAATGCAAGAGATGAGAGTTTATGATGGGTACTTGGTAGGCTTGACGTAGATCTCCCCGGCAACGGCGCCAGAAATTCTTCCTGCTACTTCTTGAGCTTGCGTTGTTTTTTCCCGTGAAGAGGAAAGGGTGATGCAGCACATTAGAGATAAGTATTTCCCTCAGTTAAGAACCAAGGTATCAATCCAGTAGGAGAAACAAGCAAGTCCCCAATAGATGCACCTACACAAACAATCAAACACTTGCACCCAACGCGATAAAGGGGTTGTCAATCCCTTCACGGTCACTTGCAAAGGTGAGATCTGATAGAGATAGATAAAACTAAACAAAAGTTAAATATTTTTGGGTTTTTTGGTTTATAGATCTGAAAATAAAAGATTGCAAAATAGTAGATCGGAAACTAATATGATGGAAAATAGACCCGGCGTCCATAGGTTACACTAGAGGCTTCTCTCATCGTGACGCCCCCGGCTTAATCGTGCACTAATCATACACGCAAATGCACACGATCAAGCCTAAGGACTCACTTGAAGATATCACAACACAACTCTAAAACATAAACAAAGTCATGCAAACTTTATATTACAAGCCAGGGCCTCGAGGGATCAAATACATAAGCTCGCATACAAGCGTCAGCGGAAGCATCAGATATCTGAGTACAAATATAAAAGAAAACACATATAGGCCTTTAAGAAGGCGGGGCAAAAGAAAACACTACGATCGAAAAGGCGCAGGCCTCCTGCCTGGGACCCTCCGAACCTACTCCTGGTCGTCGGCAAGCTCGTAGTAGTAACCACCCTCGGGGTGGTAGTAGTGATTATTGTTAGGGGCAGCTGTCTCTGGGGCTCCGTCATCTGGTCGCATCAAACAAATATGGCAAAAAGAGGAAGCAAAGCAACCGTGAGTACTCATCCGAAGTACTCAGCAAGCAAGGATCTACACTCCATATGCAACATTTTCAAAAAAGGCTTTATATGTGGACTGGGCTGCAGAAATGCCAGAATAGAGAGAAGACCTAGTCCTAACGAAGACTAGCATCTTCGGCGGTCTTGCGGAATCATCTTTAGCGGTCTTGCAACATTATAAGAGTACAGAATAGCATAATGTAAAGTAGTAATAGTAATGTCATCAACCTCGCCCAGAGATCCTTCCTCGACTCCCTGCGAGAAAGCGATCCCAGAGCCCTAATATTCAAGTATCAACCTCGGCCAGAGATACTTCCTCAACTCCCTACGAGAAAGCGATCCCAGAGCCATACTATCCATTTCTCATCACAAGTATCCAGTTCTAGTTGTATCGATCGGGACACAACTCCGAGCGTCCGTTATCGAGGATCCGGCTTTCCCTCCACGCTCGCTTAACTCCGGCCGGACACACTTTTCTGGGTCATTCCTGGCCTCGGCCAAACGACACACCGCAACCCTACCTAGAGCTCAGTAGAGAGGTCCCCCTCGGTCTACATCCAAAGCGCTTAGGGGTCTTGGGCCGTCGCCCTGTGTACTCCGGGTCGTTGTGAGCAGGGTGGATACCAGCGCCAACGGCACGATCTGACCCGGCCGCCATGCTGAACTTGACGTCTGACAGAGCTTTCGGCTGATGCATATGATGCAGAGTGCCCATAACTATTCCCGCGTGATGGTTAGTGCTATCGGGCCAGAGGCCCACTCAGATCACATATCCAAATCGTTAGTGTATTGGTAGTGCGGTAATGAGCAGAGACTCACGATCAATGTGACCCCATCGCCCCGTCTCGAGGACTTGCGGCAAGGGCTAAGAATGACCGGCCACGCCTCGTATTCATATCTCGGGCACCCTCTAGGTCAACCCGTCTCCACAACACTCGCGGGTACCCCTCAGGGTCGACCCGCCTTTCCAAGTAACAGTTGTAAAGTCCAAGTATCCGTGTGTCCATAATGTCAAGGGAATCCGAGTTATCACCCTCGTTGGATTCCTACTCGATGTATCTGTCAAGGTGAACTCGGAGGAATCACCTTTGATGGGTTCACACTTGAGGTGTTGCACGACAGCGTCGTTATCGGGAGTGGTGAAGGAGGAATCACCCTCGATGACCACGACCGAATAACTACTCTACAGAGTTAACATCAGAAGTGCTAACGAGGTATCACCCTCGGCACTCGATAGTAACGCGGCAGTGTCGTACAACTAAGGGGTGTGATGTGCTGTGCCGGGGCCTGGTTGTTGATCATGCTAATCGAGTCATCTGATAATCCAGCGGGGGTAACTTGGGACAAAGTGGGGGTCTCTGGTGGGTCTCTACCCAGCCTATACTAAGCAGTTTAGGATACACAGGTACGTATCAACAGCAGTTTCAAAAAACTGGCTATGCATCAGAAATAGGATAAACAGTAGCAGCAGCAATTTCTAATGCAAGCATAAGAGAGAAAGAATAGGCGATATAGGCATGCTCAAGGGGGGGGTGCTTGCATGGTTGCTCGGTAGATGGAAAAGGAAACTCCAACGGTGAAGAAGTCGATCACCAGGGCATCGTCAGCGGTCTCGGGGTCTACCGGGAAGAAAGGGGGAAGAAACGATAAATAACAGAACAATCAAAGCATCACAAAACGTAACAAGGCGGATACGCGGTGCTAGGGGAGACCTGACGAAGGGCTACACGTTGCAGACGGAGCGGCAAAACATCCGGAGATGTTTTACCAGCTACGGGCAATTATTGGTCAGATGAACCGGAGTGGAAAGTTCCATGTTAATCATGCTAGAGGCATGTGACAGGTATGAGGAGGGCATATTCGGATTCGTCTCATTGTTCTGAGCAACTTTCATGTACAAAGTTTTTCGATCTGAGCTACGGTTTATTTTCCATGATTTTCTAAAGTAATAATCATTTTCTAGAATTAATCAAATTAACAGATTTGCCTAATTAGGAATATGATGTCAGCATGAGGTCACCACTACGTCAGCTGTCAACTGTGGCCTGCTGACCAGTCAAACCTGACAGGTGGGACCCACCTGTCAGCCACTGTAATTCTAACAGTGATTTAATTTTAACTAAACAGAGGTAATTAGGGTGTGGGCCCCAGGTGTCAGTGACTATTAGGGTTAACAAATCAGTTTTATTTAAAAAGTGTTTAATTAAATTAGCTGAACAAGGGGGCCCACTGTTCAGTGACTATGCTGCCCAGTCAGCACAGTTGACTGAGGTGGGCCCCTTGGGACCCACTGGCAGTGGCCCAGGGGTGGGCCCCATGCGGCGCCAGCTCAGCGGAGCTGCCGGAGTTGCTCCGGCGAGCTCGCGCGCGGCGGCCGAACGCCGGCGAGCGCTGGAAATCACCTACGGTACATTGTTTCGCGTGGTTTTTGTTGCGTTCGAAGGAGGACTCGAAGCCGCGTCTATCTGGCCTACTAGCGCGGCCTGGGGTGGTCGGAGCGAAATGCTATGACGACGCCGGCGGAGAGAACCTCGGGTGAGCTACGGGATCAGCGATACACGGCACGAGCGGCTCCACGGAGGGCACCGGCCGCACCCTAGAGGTGCCTTGAGCACGATAACGTGCTCAGACAGCCACTGCGTCGACGGTAGTGACGGCCATGAGCTGCGCGGCGGAGCTGAGCTCGAGCGGTAACGGCGACGGTGATTTGATGCAGCAGCAGAGGCAGCCGAATGAGGGAGGAGTAGCGGAGCTCACCTAGCAGGCGCAAGGTGGCCCGACGACAGATTAGTATCACTAGACGACCGTGGGGTTCATCGGAGCAGACGTGGCGGCCGGAGTGGGGAAGAAGGCGATGGCGGTGATACGATAGTTCCCGGCGTCGATCTGGGGGCGGAGAAGATGAGGACGAGCCCGGCACAGCTGCTGGACTTCCAAGCGCAACTCGAGGTGACCGGTGGCCGCGTCAATGGTGACGTCACATCGGCGACCGTGTCAGGCGCGAAGAAATGGCGGGGGCGAGTGAGAGAAGTGGAATGAGGAGGCGTGGGGGGCTGCTAGGGTTCGGGGGAGGAGAGAGCGGCTTAGGGGAGCTTTTAACGGCGTCGGGGATCCGACGGATAAGCGACGCGCGGCGATCGGCGGCTCGGGCGTGCGCGGTGTCGACACGGCGACGGAGGAGGGGAACAACTCAGGTGGGCCGGGCCGCCAGGTGCTGTGCACGGCTGGGCCAAGTGCACAGTAGTTCTCTTTTAACTTTTCGTTTTCCTTTTCTCCTATTTTTCTTTTAACTAATAAATAGAGAGAGATAGAAGATTATTTGGGGCATCCTAATCACTTAGGAAAAATATGGAAAGTGTCCCATTAATTCCCTGGTGTTTTTAGACAGTGCCACAAAAAGTTTGGAGGCAAGAGGAATTGTCTAGGAATTTTGGAAATTGAGAAGGGCATATTTAAATGCTGCTGGAACACTAAATAATTTCTAGGGGCAATTTAGGAATTCCAAAAATGTTGGTTTCAATTTTATAATTGCCTTAGGAATATTTGCCACATGATGAACTATTTTGTTTTGGTAGTTTAAAGAAATAATTATCTGACTTTATTTTAAATTTTGAATTTGAGGTAGAAATATTTCTTAATGGTTTTTCTTATGGCATAATGATGATGACTTGGCATGATTAAGAGGAGATCACTGTGGTTGAAACAGGGGGGTGTTACAAATCTCCTCCACTACAAGAAATCTCGTCCCGAGATTTAAGTGGGGAAGTGAAGGGTAACTGCGGGAGAACTGACTCTTGTAGGGTCGATTATCTGGGGAACAATTGAGGGAATGCGACAGGAAGTATCTCTCGAGCTGAAACTTAAGAAAACATCGAGATCAAATTAAGAGGTTTCAATAATAGGTTTCAGGTGGGCAGATAATCGTTCGATGCTCGAGGAAGAGTGTGGAAGGGGTTCATAGCACCGGGAATGGATCATCTCCCGGAAGGTGGCTCATGATAACGCACAAAGCCAAGAGCATATGATACTTCGGAATCAAGGATATACAGGAGAGTCAGGTTTCGATCCTGTGGAACTGTGGGGGGGTGTCGATCGAGAGTAGGGAGGACGGTGTCATCTTACCGGTCACGACAACAAGGTATGTCAGAGGATGGCCTATCAGTTATGTCGGCGACAACATCGGTACCAAGGGCGAGCGACGAAGAGAACCATTTTCCTGCTCGTTGAACGAGGCGGACCAATAGGCATAGTTCTCGCCCATCGGTGGTTACCGGAATGTCATCAACAAAAGTAACAGGGTCTCCCTGACAAGGTTGTACATTGGGGTGTTTTATAAGCTTGGAATTATTTCTAGTTATATCATATAGATCACAAGAAAGGTTAAACAAACCAATGGAAAGGAAAAAATGATTAATTGATTATTCAAATTACCCAATGGGAAGGAAGATGTGTATACACTCAAGAACTAGGAGCATATCCTTTCCCAAGGAAAAGCGGAGCATGATATACATGATAGGACAGCAAGTTCAAAAGCATTTAGGTAAAGGGGCGAGGGAAGAATCATGATATTACCCATATAATGGTGTTTAAATAATAAATCAAGAAACATTTAGCATCGCGCTTCCAATGTTCTTGTTGATATTCAGAGTACCATAGTCATGGTTCGAGGTAGCAATAACATGGTGTTTCGGGTAAGTGTTGGATCTGAAGATCACAAGAGATACAAAGGATCACTTCCAAGATTACCTCGAAACGTCAGGAATAACCAAACACAACCAGGTCTATGTTGGCAGGAAGTCAAGGATGTCATTGATGATATCACAAATCATCGAGGGGCAGGGATGGTATTTCTAGCCATGAATTCAATTGATATCCTAGAACAAGTCAAATATTGATGATGATCATGACACATTTGTCGAGACATTTCATAAAGATGTAATCGATCGGCGATGACATCAGGCAAAAGGAATGATGAAGCGAAAGGTTAATGGAACCCCGGATACGGCACAAGCTCAAAATGAAGCTTGTTGTTCGAGGTGAAATGATAAGATGAGGAAGATCGATGTAAGCTTAGCTCATCATCAAAAATTGTGCTCCGGGAAGAAGGACCAGGTAGCACAGATAAAATTAGCACAATAATGACATAGCCGATCAGGTTAGGAATGATGTGATGTAGTATCATCCAATAAGAATTGACAAGATATAGTGCAATGACACAATATCCTCGAGATAACAAGGGGCAATACTCGAGGTAGATCAGAATAGAGGTTGGGATGATGAAATGATCTGTAGAAGACAAGTATGTTAACTTGTCCGTGAATGGAATCAAGGAGAAAATATGGTCGGAACCACGATTGCAAAGTATCAATTCACAGATACTAGATGAACTTGTATCAAGGAAGTATTTATTTTACGAGCAGCGTCCATGATAAGTTCTACATCGGGTCCATGGGCATGAACACAAAGGTTCAAGGTCGACTCCCACTTATCCAATGCCTAACCTTTCATTCACTCCTCATTTTCGAAGAAATTATAGTGCTGAAGATTTATCTAGTGAAGCACCAGAAGAGTATGACTCGCATAACTTTTGAGTTCACACAGATTAGGGAAAGCATAGGTTCAACCCATTGGGGCATCTTAGGAAGATATACCACAACTTCAGGAGTAAATAACACAAGCTCGGAAGCAGAGCAAGGTTGACAAAGCAGAGAATTCAATTTACCAAAGGCAATATGTGTCAGGGGAAGAGCGCGCAAAATTTTGAATATGAAGGACACTGCCGGATAATAATCCAACAAAGGATCTGGCGATTCACGACTGAATTGATGCGAGTATCGATAATCAATCAGAGGAAGAATGGGTGCAAAGGCATCGGCTTATAGAAACATCTGAATAATTCGATGCTTAAGTAAAAAGTAATTTGATTTCTAGACCGGTGTATCAGAATCAGAAGCTCTGATCGAAGATAGATAGGTTGAACAGACTTAGAGGCGCACCCGATCCAATCTTGACTGGATAAGAACCAGCTCATATCCGGAACGATGTCTGAGCCAGAAAGAAAATTTCTATGGATGAATTGATGATTGCGAGTAGTCACACACACGTTGAATCCATAGAACAGAATGATAATCACAAAGGATTATAATAAATATTGCTAGACATATGGAATTAACCATAATGCAAGCAGGCAAGGAAAAACAAGAGCAAATAGGCTGCAGAGGATTTTTGGGAGATCAGATAGCATTTCCAAGTATTTTGGAAAGCACAAGAACAACTGGGGATGAACGGATCCCCGGTAATGTGAGGAATTATTCAGAAGTGTGTTCAGGCGGAAAGGAACTGCAAGGCAGTAGGTTCAGAGAATTCTCGAAAGTTAGATAGTATTTCGATATGTCGGATGGAACAAAAGAGTAGCTGGAATGAATATATGTACGACAAGTGTAAGTAGTTACCCATCAGGATTTATCGGTGGTCCAGAACTGCAAAGCAGTGAGCACAGGGTCTCAGGAAACATCGAGGAGTATCTGTAGAATCTTCTGGCGAAGCAAGTGATCATCTGTGGTGAAGGGGTTCTCCGGGATAAAGTGTTTACGAGAACCTAATGTTAGAGTTAGTAAAATCTTTAACCTGAATATAAGAGAGATCAGAGTCCCACAGTATAGACGAGGAATAAAAGACCCTAATACCACCCAATTGGCGACGTGGGCCCGTAAGCAAAACAGCCTTGTTTGTAAAATAGTTTTGGACGACTAGACTCAACTTCGGCCAAAGAGTTGGAAAGGGGGTTCCTACAGGCAGTTGGCTCTGATACCAACCTGTGAAGCCCTCGTCTTAATCGTGCAGTAATCATACACGCAAATGCACATGATCAAGCCTAAGGGCTCATTTGAAGATATCACAACACAACTCTAAAACATAAACAAAGTCATACAAGCTTTATATTACAAGCCAGGGGCCTCGAGGGCTCAAATACATAAGCTCGCATACAAGCATCTGTGAAAGCATCAGATATCTGAGTACAGATATAAAAGAAAACACAGATAGGCCTTCAAGAAGGCGGGGCAAAAGAAAACACTATGATCGAAAAGGCGCAGGCCTGCTGCCTGGGACCCTCTGAACCTACTCCTGGTCATCGCCAAGCTCGTAGTAGTAACCACCCTCGGGGTGGTAGTAGTGATCGTCGTCAGGGGCAGCTGTCTCCGGGGCTCCGTCATCTGGTCGCATCAAACGAATATGGGAAAAAGAGGAAGCAAAGCAACCGTGAGTACTCATCCGAAGTACTCAGCAAGCAAGTATCTACACTACATATGCAACATTTTCAAAGAAAGGCTGTATATGTGGACTGGGCTACAGAAATGCTAGAATACAGAGAAGACCTAGCCCTTTCGAAGACTAGCATTTTCGGCGGTCTTCCGAAATCTTCTTCAGCGGTCTTGCAGCATTAGAAGAGTACAGAAAAGCATAATGTAAAGTAGTAATAGTAGTGTCATCAACCTCGCCCAGAGATCCTTCCTCGACTCCCTGCGAGAAAGCGATCCCAGAGCCCTAATATTCAAGTATCAACCTCGGCCAGTGATACTTCCTCGACTCCCTGCGAGAAAGCGATCCCAGAGCCATACTATCCATTTCTCATCCCAAATATCCAGTTCTAGTTGTATCGATCGGGAGACAACTCTGAGCGTCCGTTACCGAGTATCCGGCTATGCTAGCTTAACACCGGCCGGACACACTTTTCTGGGTCATGCCCGGCCTCGGCCAAACGACACACTGCAACCGTACCTAGAGCTCAGCAGAGAGGTCCCTGTCGGTCTACATCCTAAGCGCTCAGGGGTCTTGGGCCGTGGCCCTGTGCACTCCGGGTCGTTGCGAGCAGGGTGGATACCAGCGCCAACGGCACGATCCAACCTGGCCGCCATGCTGAACTTGACGTCTGACAGAGCTTTCAGCTGATGCATACGATGCAGAGTGCCCATAACTACTCCCGTGTGATGGTTAGTGCTATCGGGCCAGAGGCCCACTCAGATCGCATATCCGAATCGTTAGTGTATTGGTAGTGCGGTAACGAGCAGAGACTCACGATCGATGTGACATCGTCGCCCGGTCTCGAGGACTTGCGGCAAGGGCTAAGAATGCCCGGCCACGCCTCGTATTCATATCTCGGGCACCCTCCAGGTCAACCCGTCTCCACAACACTCGCGGGTACCCCTCAAGGTCAACCCGCCTTTCCATGTAACAGTTGTAAAGTCCAAGTATCCGTGTGTCCATAACATCAAGGGAATCCGATGTATCACCCTTGTTGGATTCCTACTCGATGTATCTGTCATGGTGAACTCGGAGGAATCACCCTCGATGGGTTCACACTTGAGGTGTTGCACGACAGCGTCGTTATCGGGAGTGGCGAAGGAGGAATCACCCTCGATGACCACGACCGAATAGCTACACTACAGAGTTAACATCAGAAGTGCTAAACGAGGTATCACCCTCGGCACTCGATAGTAACGCCGCGGTGTCGTACAACTAAGGGGGGTGATGTGCTGTGCCGGGGCCTGGTTGTCGATCATGCTAATCGAGTCATCTGATAATCCAGCAGGGGCAACTTGGGACAAAGTGGGGGTCTCTGGTGGGTGCAAGGTAGGTATCAACAGCAGTTACAAAAAACAGGCTATGCAGCAGAAATAGGATAAACAGTAGCAGCAGCAATTTCTAATGCAAGCATAAGAGAGAAAGAATAGGTGATATAGGCATGCTCAAGGGGGGTGCTTGCCTGGTTGCTCGGCAGATGGAAAAGGAAACTCTGACGATGAAGCAGTCGATCACCAGGGCATCATCAGCGGTCTTGGGGTCTACTAGGAAGAAAGGGGGAAGAAACAATAAATAACAGAACAATCAAAGCATCACAAAACGTAACAAGGCAGATACGCGGTGCTAGGGGAGACCTGACGAAGGGCTACACATTGCAGACAGAGCGGCAAAACATCCGGAGATATTTTACCAGCTCCGGGCAATTATCGGTCAGATGAGCCGGAGTGGAAAGTGCCATGTTCATCATGCTAGAGGCATGTGACAGGTATGAGGAGGGCATATTCGAATCCGTCTCGTCGTTCTGAGCAACTTTCATGTACAAAGTTTTTCGATCTGAGCTACTGTTTATTTCCTACGATTTTGTAAAGTTTTAATCATGTTCTAGAATTAATCAAATTAACAGATTTGCCTAATTAGGAATATGACATCAGCATGAGGTCACTACTAGGTCTGCAGTCAACTGTGGCCTGCTGACCAGTCAAACCTGACAGGTGGGACCCACCTGTCAGCCACTGTAATTCTAACAGTGATTTAATTTTAACTAAACAGAGGTAATTAGGGTGTGGGCCCCAGGTGTCAGTGACTATTAGGGTTAACTAATTAGTTTTATTTAAAAAGTGTTTAATTAAATTAGGTGAACGAGGGGGCCCACTGGTCAGTGACTGTGCTGCCCAGTCAGCACAATTGACCGAGGTCATCTAAGACCCCTAGGACCCATTGGCAGTGGCCCAAGGGTGGGCCCCACGCGGCGCCAGCACAGCGGAGCCGCCGGAGTTGCTCCGACGAGCTCGCACGCGGCGGCCGAACGCCGGCGAGCGCTAGAAAACGCCTACGGTACATCGTTTCACACGGTTTTTGTTGCGTTCGAAGCCGCGTTGATCTGGTCTACAAGCGCGGCTTGCGGTGGTCGCAGCGAAACGCTATGACGACGCCGGCGGCGAGAACCTCGGGTGAGCTACGGGATCAGCGATACACAGCACGAGCGGCTCCATGGAGGGCACCGGCCGCACCCTAGAGGTGCCCTGAGCACGATATCGTGCTCAAACAGCCACGACGTCAACGGTAGCGAAGGCCACGAGCTGCGCGGCGAAGCTGAGCTCGGGCGTAACGGCGACGGCTATTTGAGGCAGCAGCAGAGGTAGCCGAAGGAGGGAGGAGTAGCGGAGCTCACCTAGCAGGCGCAAGGTGGCCCGGCGACAGATTAGTAGCAGTAGACGGCCGCGGGGTTTGTTGAAGCAGACGCAGCGGCCGGAGATGGGGAAGAAGGCGATGGCGGCAGTTCCCGGCATCGATCTGCGGCGGAGAAGATGAGGACGAGCCCGGCGAAGCTGCTGGACTTCCAAGCGCAGCTCGAGGTGACTGGTGGCCGCGTTAATGGCGACGGCGCATTCGCGACCGCGTCGGGCGCGAAGAAATGGAGGGGGCGAGCGAGAGAAGGTGAATGAGGAGGAGTGGGGGCTGCTAGGGTTCAGGGGAGCGGAGAGCAGCTCAGGGGAGCTTTTAACGGCATCGGGGATCCGCCGGATATGCGACGCGCGGCGATCGGCAGCTCGGGCGCACGCGTTGTCGACACGTCGACGGAGGAGGGTAACGACTCAGGTGGGCCAGGCCGCCAGGTGCTGTGCACGGCTGGGCCAAGTGCACAGTAGTTCTCTTTTTACTTTTCGTTTTCCTTTTCTCCTATTTTTCTTTTAACTAATAAAGAGAGAGAGATAGAAGATTATTTGGGGCATCCTAATCACTTAGGAAAAATATGGAAAGTGTCCCAATAATTCCCTGGTGTTTTTAGACAGTGCCACAAAAAGTTTGGAGGCAAGAGGAATTATCTAGGAATTTTGGAAATTGAGAAGGGCATATTTAAATGCTGCTGGAACACTCAATAATTTCCAGGGGCAATTTAGGAATTCCAAAAATATTGGTTTCAATTTTGTAATTGCCTTAAGAATATTTACCACATGATGAACTATTTTGTTTTGGCAGTTTAAAGAAATAATTATCTTACTTTATTTTAAATTTTGAATTTGAGGTAGAAATATTTCTTAATGGTTTTTCTTATGGCATAACGATGATGACTTGGCATGATTAAGAGGAGATAACTGTGGTTGAAACAGGGGGGTGTTACACTCATGAAGGCAAATAATACGGTGGGTGAACAAAGTACTGTCGAGCAATTGATAGAAAAACGCAAAGTTATGACGATATCCAAGGCAATGATTATGCAATATAGGCATCACGTCCATGTCAAGTAGACCGACTCCTTCCTGCATCTACTACTATTACTCCACACATCGACCGCTATCCAGCATGCATCTAGAGTATTAAGTTCATAAAGAACGGAGTAACGCCTTAAGTAAGATGACATCATGAAGAGGAATAAACTCAAGCAATATAATGAAAACCCCATCTTTTTATCCTCGATGGAAACAATTCAATACGTGTCTCGCTACTCCTACTTTGTCACTGGGTCAAATCACGCAAGATTGAACCCAAAGCTAAGCACCTCTCCCATTGCAAGAAAAACCAATCTAGTTGGCCAAACCAAACCGATAGTTCAAAGAGAAATACAAAGATATCAAATCATGCATTTAAGAATTCAGAGAAGATTCAAATAATATTCATAGATAAGCTGATCATAAATCCACAATTCATTGGATCTCGACAAACACACCGCAAAAGAAGATTACATCGGATAGATCTCTAAGAACATCAAGGAGAACATGGTATTGAGAATCAAAGAGAGAGAAGAAGCCAGCTAGCTACTAGCTTTGGACCCGTAGGTCTGAGGTAAACTACTCATGCTTCATCGGAAGGGCAATAGAGTTGATGCAGATGCCCTCCGTGATCGAATCCCCCTCCGGCAGGATGCCGGAAAAGGCCCCAAGATGGGATCTCACGGGAAGAGAAGGTTGCAACGGTGGAAAAGTGTTTTCGTGGATACTTCTGGTGGTTCTGGAATATATGTGAATATATAGGAGGAAGATCTAGGTCAGGGGGTCACCGAGGGGCCCACAAGCCAGGAGGCGCGCCCTCCACCCTTGTCGCTGCCTCATGGCTCTTCTGACTTACACTCCAAGTCCCCTAGGTGTCATCTGGTCCAAGAAAAATCATCGTGAAGTTTTATTCCGTTTGGACTCCGTTTAGTATTCCTTTTCTGCGAAGCTCAAAAACAAGGAAAAAATAGAAACTGGCATTGGGCTCTAGGTTAATAAGTTAGTCGCAAAAATAATATAAAATAGCATATTAATGCATATAAAACATCCAAAATAGATAATATAATAGCATGGAACAATCAAGAATTATAGATATGTTGGAGACGTATCACATGGCAAGGAGCAGTCGCAGGCGGCCGGAATGCTCCAAATCCGGCAGCCGCGTGCGTCAAATCCCACGGCCGCAGATATACCGGCTGACCGCCGGCGCCAGGACGAGAGGCACAGATCCGGCCGTCGTGCTGTGGTCGGCTGGCCTATAGTGTGAGGCTCTGACGACGTGTGTGTACCTCTTCTCTTCTTGTACGTACTCCATTTATCTCACTTCCTGTGGCTTCCCACGCCCATGATATTCCTATTCTATGAACCCGTGTGTGCGTGTGTGTGTGTTAGAGAGAGCGACACATCGACCTACTCCTACGAAGAGATGGTGTGTAGTACTACAATCTAGCCGCGAGAGTCAGTGCATACTCTCATTTCCGGGCGTCCTGTCGGGACAGCTGCCACGCCCGCTCCTGACCAGCCTGGCCCACCCAAAGCCCCTCCATCGCCCGCGCGCGCTTCCCCCCCGAAACGGTCAGCGTCGCTCCTGAGAATCGGTGCCGCATTCATGCCCGGGCAGAGCGGACGCGAGCTCTCACTGGCGCCTGCATTGAAGGGAGAAGCGGATTCAAGAGTGATGGTTGCATCGTCCGTCCAACTTACTACTAGGTCTATGTGAGTTGACGGCTCATTGATCATTATTACTGAGGTGGTATGACCGTGCTGACTCTCAGTTGCACTTTACACTTTACTTTGGTGCATGACACGTGCACCGGATGCTGGATGTCCCACGTTTCGGCGAAAGGAGGTAGACCGTCTCCACTCTTTACAATTTTCTCCATTCTTACAACGGAGGAGTGCGAAAGCAGTGAAAACACGCAAGCTCAGTGATTATATATTTACATGGCCCACCTCATACTATCACCATATTTTCTGGACACCGTGTGACACATAACTCTTTAGTACATAGTAGTACGTACTATAATTTCTCAGCGAGATAATTTTGTACATTGCTATGAAGCTTCCAGCTTCTGTTTCATGTATCTTGCATCCAAGGTTGCCCCGTTGCAACATTCCATCAATACAAAGGAGACTAACATGCATGCTATTGCATCTCAATGATTGGCAGATCATAGCCAATATGTACTTCCTCCGTTCCAAAATAAGTGTCTCAACTTTATGCAAATTTAGTACAAAGTTTTACTACTACTAAAGTTGACACTTAATTTGGAACAGAGACAACTAAAGAAAAAACGATCCTTGCAGTTCCTTGGCCTTGAACCCTAAACCCTAACCAGGCTTTAATTTGCTGGCGACATTGAACCTTCCAAAGAAATGAGGTTTGTAACCCTTTGACCGTCGGATCATTTTGTGCAGTTTCACTAAAATCGAGCTGAGCATCCCTGTGGCAAAGAAATTAAAGAAGCATGATTAGAATAAGACTAGTGGGACTAGTTGATGAGAGATAAACTCATCACAAATACAATAGAAGCTGGTAGAGGTACATGCGGGGCAAAGAAGTAGAGAAATATCCACATGGAGCGATGTGGGCAGCTGGGGCAGTGGTGCAAGCCGGCTGTAAAGGAAGTTGTACCTGAGGGATGTCGGGATGTAGCTAGCTTAGTGGAGGGTGGTGGGAGGCGGCAACTGCCCATGTCGGAGCAGTGATCAAGGGACGAAGGCAACCGCACCGGCTTTGTGAGAGAGAACGGCGGGGACACCTGATCGGGACGCGTCGACAGTGGGTTTTCGCCGTCGGCGACGGCAACCGCATCTACACAAAGCATCCACCCCTTCCACCGGCGGACGTGATCCACCCAGATGTTAGAGATGTGGCCACTGTCATTTTGTGCGAGAGAGTGTGAAGAGAGCAACCCGAGCAAGCAACCGTGTAGGCTCGTCCTGGCTATGTATATAGTGGAGCGGTTTCTTTTTCTCTCCATATGAACCTATTTATATTGCGTACGTGCCACTGAAGAAAAAAAACTTTATTTATAAATGACGCGACAACGTTCATGCGTGGTTCCCGATCCTCCATTAAGTGAGTAACTACTACTAGACGCGTCAAATTATCACGTGGGCTGCATCATCATACAGAAATGAGCTCCACCGTGTCATGTGTGTGGTTGGGGAAGACGCAAAATACGCAAAGAGTGCTACTAGTACTACGTGCCTGGGTGCGTGCACCTCTTCTCTTTGAGCATGGTTAAGTATAGCCCACTAGTACTCTACCACGAGGCTCACCTTTCTCTATGTTTGACCGAGGAAGCAGCCATCATTTCACTCCTCATTGAATATCCATCCGCTGCTACCTCCACAAATAAATAAAAATCCACTTCTAACTCCGCAGCATGGTTAATAATATAGCCATGTCAATCACGACGTAGAAATATCATTCACTACTACAATAGGGCTGGCTCTAAGGCTGGTGATTTTTTTTACTTTGTCTCTTTCTCTTTTTGTCTCATTTACTCATTTTACATAGGAGCATGTATAGAGGATGGCTATTCCTTTTGATGGGACTTCTTCATGTGGTTTAAGACTAAGCAACTCTGAATTATTCCCGCTGCCCACCACTCTGAATCATGCCATTTATGATAGTACTCCCATTGCAACAATGAGGTCCACTAGGTCTAGCACGTCCTGTAAGAAGAGACTGTCACGCAAAACATACATTCTTGTTGCCTTCTTCCTCATACAGTACATACCACTGGTACAGTACGTACTACTAGTACTACTACTACTCATTCACCTATAAACCTTGCGCTTGGCATCTCAAAAATATTAACCTTGCACTTGGCTCTTCGCCTCTTCGGGAAGTTGAGCAATAATGGTACTACAGTATATGCTTCTGGCTATCTGAGACCAAATGAATTGCTGCACGTCCACCACGTGGGCGAGGGTCGAGGGGCGAGGGAGAGTGCATACTACTACGTCCGTTTCAATATGGACTACATACGGAGCAAAATGAGTGAATCTACACTCTAAAATACGTCTATATACATCAGTGTTTGGAGTATGTACTTGTAGTTCATATTGAAATCTGCTAAAGACATATATTTCAAATAATATGATAATCTCTCTAACCAAGGTAGGGACGAGGAGTGTATATACGTCTAACGGAGGGAGTAGTAAAATTTTCTCCTCGTCCTGCGAGCCACCGCGCGCGTGGGCAAGGGAGCGGGCATAGGCGTAGTAAGCAAAGCTTCCCCTCATCCTGCGACACTGCGAGCCACCGCCCCCCGTGGGCAGGGGAGAGGGCGTACTAAGCAAGCTTCTCCTCGTTCTGTGAGTTGACGGGACACATCAAAAGTAATACAGAGCATCTCCAGTGTATAGAGCCTTGCCTCTAAGGTAGGACCCACATGGTTTTCCTCTTTTTTAAATAACGCGTCAAGTCGCAATTTGTTTGTTCACCCGTGGTACACGATCCTCCATCAAGTGGACAACCAGTAAACGTGTCAAATTACCACATGGGCTGCCTTTTCGTACAGAAATGAGCTCCACCGTGTACCCACGCGGGTGTGGTTGGGAAAGAGACGGGAGTACGTGCGCTATGCGTGCACCTCTTCTCTTCATGCATGTCCCCCACCTACGTGGGTGTGTGTGAGAGCGATACAAACCTAGACAGGATGGCATGTGTGTTCATGAGTGTTTTTTGTTATGGGGGGGGGTGATTTCATGAATGTATTTGTGGGAATATGTGTCGATGATATCTCAAACAAAAATTTGACACATGCAATGTTTGTGAAATAGAGGCCTATCTATATCATATATAGAGGGGACGATCCACGAGAAGAGAGGGAGGGGTCATAGATATCGATAGAGTCGAAGACAGGATCAATTGTGTGGGTGCGAGATCGATGAAGAGAGCCATCGAAATTGTGTGTGTGCACGTCAAAGATATAGGGCGACTGACCTACCGGAACGTCAGCGGGCACAGGGCAAGTTTGTCTGTGGCAGGGAGACATGACTACAGCGCTCGATGTATCGGTGTGTGGGGGGGGGGGAGGGGGGAGGCAGAGACCTAACTAGAGAGGTAGATCGACTCGTATATGTGTTGAGAAGGAGAGACCTAGCTATGTCTTGAGGGAGATCGGTCGACATCCATACATAAGTGAAGCACGGGGAATAGGTTGGGACATAGAGAGAGAGAGAGAGAGAGAGAGAGAGAGAGAGAGGGAGATAGAGAGAGAGAGAGAGAGGTAGAGTGCCGGAGGGGTGGTGAAGTTGCTTCTCGGAGATGGTGGGAGAGGCCTACTAGACAAACTGTGGGTACAACTGCAATATTATCAAGAAGAGTGGGGATGTGTTTCTGTGTGTGCATGTGTGTGATAGATGTGTTGGGAGGCATGCATGGATGATGAAGGGGGACCATGTGTTTGGTAAGCAGACCTAACTAGATCGGTAGATCAATTGTTGTGTGTCGGGGGAAGGGAGAGACATAACTAATGAGGTAGATTGATCGGCACGTGGGGAAAACAAGTTATAAACGACCTAGCTAGCTATATGTAAAGCGGGAGATCAGTCGGTGTACATCCATTTGTTAGAGGCAAATAAGGCCCAGAGAGACGGATAGAGAGAGAGAGAGATGGAGCTAGGAGGTGGTGCGAGAGGCCTACTAGCTAGATAGGGGGAGGAGTGTGCGATTGTGAGATCGATGAAAAGAGAGGCGAGAGATTACACGTGTGTGGGACCGTATGAGAGACACAAGGCATGGACACAGAAAGGAGGATATGGAAAGTGCGTGTGTATATGGTAGGCAGACAACGCTGGAGAGGTTTATCGATCGGTGTGTGTCGGAAAGGAGTTGTGAAGACCATGGGAGAACGACCTAAATAAAAAAAAGAATGTGCGTGATGGATAGAATGCTGAGGGAGGGGGAGGGCGAGGAGGGCGTGTGCATGCACGAGAGAAAGTTAGTGCTAGCTACAAAGGTTAGAGGATTGTGTGGGTGTAAGAGACTAACAAAATCATAATTCGATATGAAAGTGGATTCATATATTTGAATAAGAGATCATAGTGTTATAAACCTATGCATGCATGAATATAGCAGTGATACACGTGGTGTGGTTTTGGACATGTTATACCATAATGTGATAATGCGTGGCATTTGCAACTCACAGCTAAATATCGAACAATCTAAACCATACTATATATCGAAGAATCTCACATTTTATTTGAATTTGTGATAATCTGTGGCGTTTGCAGCTCACAACTAAATATCGAACAATCTAAACCATACTATATATCGAACAATCTCACATTTTATTTGAATTTGTGATAATGTGTGGCATTTGCAACTCACATCTAAATACTTGTAGGCGTAGGGGGCGGGGCACCATACATTATGTGATAAACACATTATACATATGAGACATGGTTTAGATTATGAAGATCTAGCTAGAGCTTGAAATGTACTATGATTTGAAATCAACATAAAGTGGATTCAAAAAATCGAGTTCGAGTTCATATAGTACACATAGTTCATATCTAACTCGACAGTAATCATGTGGTGTGCTGTGAAGATAATATACAAATGATGGTTTAACTTGACAATAATGATGATTGTAGATCTTAATAAAATAGAGAAATGAATTAAAATGGTTTAACTTGACAACAATCATGATTGTAGATCTTATTCAAATAGAGAAACGAATTCAAATTTAGTTCATATTGAAGCAGTAGTATAAACGTTTGGAATGCACTAAAACGTTCATTTGAGTAGCAGGTTGCATGCATTATACACGTAGCGAAATATTTTAATTGAACATAACATGGATTCAAAGTTTTGAACGGCATTTGTAGTGCGAATTGATTTGGTACAGTACACGGGACTAGACTCTCTTGTGTGGTGCGAATTGATTTCTTTTTGTTTTTTCGTCGAGGGAAGTGCGAATTGATTTGATATAGGGTGTGTTTGGATTGCGGCCAAAGTGCACCTTACCAAAGTTTTGGTCATGACCCAAAGATTGGTCTTTGTTTGGATGGTTGCCAATTTTTTGGCATGCCAATGAACTCTAGCCAACTCTAGTTCATTTTTCTTGCCAATGTTGGCTAAATCATGGGCAACCAAAACCTCAACCAATATTTTGGCTAGCCAATGCTTTGGTGGGGCAACCTTGGGCACAAACCAAACACACCCATAGTATACACGTTAGGCTTGCCGAGAAATTTCAACCCGCGCCTTGTTATTGCGAAATTTTGAGATATCTCTTTGTCTCGTTGTGCTCCTAAAATTTCCTCCATCTCAACCTGCGCCTTGCTATCCCAAAATTACCTCGACGTCCCTCATCCACCACACCGGATGAGGATCCGTCGTTGATCTCGTCATCCCGCCGGTTCAGCTACCCCGTCCTCCACCTCCAAGGAGCTCCCCCCAATGTTCCCCTCGTCTTTCGCGCCACCTCCATTCCCACACCACCGTCTTCACCTACACCACCGAAAGAGCAGCATCATCACCGATTCCTCGGATGAAGCTGAGGCCTAATTGGCACCATCAAAGAGGTTCTACACTAATTGCTGCTGCATTTTCTTGTTGATTCGATCTCACGGTGCTGCCGGCGCTCGGTCTCGAGCCGACATGGCGCGGCTCCATCTACGGCGGCGTCGCCGGCCACTTCCTCCATGGTGTCGCTCCCTCGGCCGCAACATCCACATTAGTAGGAGCTACTGCTGCATTGGCTTTCGCTAGCGCTGCTGCTCTGCTCTTGCTCCCGGTCCCCTGCCTGGTCTGCTCTTGCTCTTGCTCGTGCTGCTGCTCTCGCACTTGCTCTTGCTTGCGCTGCTGCTCTACTCTTGCTCGCGCTGCTGCTGCATGAGCAGCAGATCCTGCTCTCGCTCGAGCCCCTGCAGCTGCTACCCGAGATGTTGCTACACGACAAGCTGCCCCGGCTCTCGCATGCGCTGCTGCTTCGGGCGCTGCTGCTGCTGCTACTGCTTTTCTGCTACTAGTGCGTTCAGTTTTGACAGTAAAATTCAGTTTCAACAGCAAAATTCAGTGTCGACAGTAAAATTCAGTTTCGATAGTTAAATTCAGTTTCGACAGATAAGTTCAGAGATGAGCGGCTGATGTATTTTACATCTAGCACTTTGTTGTTATGTACTTTACATCATCTATTGGAGATGCTATTAGAATTCCACTCAGGTTAACGTTGTCTCTCTTGTCCTACTTCAGCCTCGCAGTCGTACAACTCACCGGAGCTGGTCCAACGACGAAACCCTCCATCACAGCGGAGCAGTACCCTCGGCTCCATCTCCAGACGCCTAAGATCTTCTTCCCCTCCTCCGACAGCCACATCAGCCGGAGCATCATCACCGACCAACCCAATCATGTTGAGATCGACATGGCTTCGCCAAAGAGGTTGTACACTTGCTGCATCGCTTTTTCACTCTACATGTTATATATATTGTCCACTGAGCGCACGTAGTAACGTGAAATATGATTAGTTTCTCCTACTATATGACAAGCAGTGAGGTACCATGCAACTTAGCTATCCGTGATGGACTCTCTCGAAAGCCATCATTATTTATTTCTTTTGAGCCGCGCATGTGTAGATGGGCCTGGGAGTTGAGGTAGCAGGGTTGTGGCCTGGGTCCAAAGTAGTACAAGTAGCACAAAAACATTTATGGAGTGTAGTCGTTTGCCTGTTCAAGCTTGCCTACTATAATTGCCAGTGGTTGAAAGGAAAAGTGAAGCAAAAACATAAGAATTGGAAAGTTTCCTATGCTACTACTATTAATGCATTTGGTTCAAAGGAATGGAGCAAAGGAAAACTGTAGGATTTGTTCCTTTAGTGTCTCTTTCAAAGAAAAACCATAGGAATTTTAATATCCACTTGGCCCTCCTTTTCAAATTCCTATTCATGAAGAACAAGACTAAGTGATAGTAGCATAATAGCATTATACAGTACATTTTCTTGTGGTTTGACTTAATTTGACCATGCTTCTTTGCATTCCTGTGACCTTCCAATTCCTGTGAACCAAACACCCAGATTGACAAAAATCTTGTGATTTTAAATTCTTTGCACATGCATTCCTATCCTATTACTGTGTATTTCCTATCCGTGCGTTGTTAGAATCCTCCAATTCAAACGAGTCCTTACATAATTACTTCTCTTACAGATAGTTGTCAAAGAAAACCTTGTGTGGTTTGTCCCGCTTCTGCTGCGCCGTCGTCCACCCCAGCTCAGCTGCTCCAACGACCGAAGGGTCCACCACAGCAGGGATCCGCCCTCCAGACAGTCTTTTGCCGCCTCAAATCTTCTTCCCCGCCGCCGGCGTCCATGACAACTACATTACCATCATCAACTGAGCAGATGACCTCGAGGACTACACGGGTCCGCAAGAGAGGTCGCACTCTTTCGTGTCTGCTTACATTATGCGTCCCTTAATATTACATGCTACTTTATTGTCCTGTTCACCGATTAAACTCTGAGTCAGCTCCAAACTAGTGCTCAAACTTGAGTTTTTAAATGGTTGTGGGGTACATATCGGGGCCGCAATCAATAGTATCTGTCTACTATCTAGTTAATCCCTGGTGTCTACTATGAGTTTCATGTTGGGTGGGAAACAAACAGTAAAGAAGCCATTATCTGTATTTTTTAACTGAAGCCATTATCTGCCTCCTATCATTAGTTTTGGGTCTATCCACAGGTTGCTACCATCACTCTGGATTTCTGCATGCACTCCTTACATAATCTAACTATGTTTTATTCCTATGCATGTCAGTTAGTGTACACAATGGAACTGAAGATGTAAAGCAAAAGAAACGAGCCTTGCGTGGCAATAAAATTTCATGCAGACGTCTCTCCATGGTGGGCGCAAAGGCAGCCCCCCCTCCACCCATTTCAGATTGTAATCAAGAGGAAGATAACTGTTCTGAGAGGGATTCAGAAGGAGAAGACCACTCCTATTTACCCCCTGAGGTCTTCGCTCTAACTTGGCATGCTGATGTTGGGCATATCATGCATATGGCGCCTTGCATTGCTTACTTTATACATCAAATATGTCATCTGCTTAGTTTAGACATGCTTTGTGTGAATGCCATCTGTTTAGTTTCTTTATCGTATATGTGAATTATGCAATGCCATCTTGTCTAGCCAGGCATCATATATGAGAATTTTGCAATGTCATCCTGCTTAGCCAGTCATCTTATATGTGAATTATATAATGCCATCCTTTTTTTTATTACGTATTACATTTGTTAACAATGTTAGTACATTCAATTACTCTTCGTGTGCATCAGCCATTTGACACGGTGATGGAAAATTCTGGAGTGAAAACAAGGTCTTCATAGCAGACTATGCTATCTGACGAAGCGCATATCTCGCTGGTTATGGATAGCTAGAGGAGGATTCAGAGACAGATGACCAGTCCTATTTCCCCTCGAGGTGTATCCTCTAACTTGGCAGGGTTATGTTGCTCATATCGTGCATATGGTGTCTTGAATTGCTATGTCATTTGCTTAGTTTAGACATGCTTTGTGTGAATGCCACCTGTTTATTGTCTAATTACCATATATGTGAATTATGCAATGCCATCTTGTTGCAAGACATTATATATGTGAATTATGCAATGCTATCTTGTTGCAAGGCATTATATATGTGAATTATGCAATGCCATGCTGTTTAGCCAATCATCATATATGTGAATTTTATCATGCGATCCTTTTTTTGTATTACGTATTCCATTTGTTGTCAAGATTTGTATATTCAACTGCTCTTTCTATGCATCAGCAATTTGAAGCGGTGATGGAAGTATCTGGAGTGAAAACAAGGTCTTTAGAGTAGACAATGCTACCTGCTGAAGCAGACATCTTCCTGGTTACAGATAGCTCCTCAGAGGAGGATTCAGAGACAGATGACCAATCCTATTTCCTCGCTGAGGTCTATGCTCAAACTTGGCAGGGTTATATTACTCATATCATGCATATGTTGTCTTGCATTGCTTAGTTTTTACATCATATATGCGATTGCCATCTGCTTGCTTGCTTAGTATATAAATCATATATTTGAATTATATCATGCCATCATGTTTACATAGACAACATCTATCTGAATTATGGCATGCCAACCCATTTAATATAGACATCATATAGTTATATCATCTCATCCTGTTTAGTGTTTACAGTCGTCATATTTTGAATTATGTCATTCTATCCGTGAATTATATCATGCTATCATGTTTCCATAGGCGACATGTATGTGAATTATGGCATGCCAACCTATTTAAAAAACACATTATATAGTTATATCATGTCATCCTATTTACATAGTCATTATATTTTGATCTATGTCTTTCCATCCTGTTTAGTTAGCCATCATATATGTGAAATTGTATCATGCCATCCTGTTTAGTTAGCCATCATATATGTGAAATTGTGTCATGCTATCCTGTTTGTTTAGACAACATAAATGTGAATTATTTCATGCCCTCTTTTATTCCCCACTATCCATTGCACCTGTCTATCATACAATGTCTGTACATTCAATTACTTTTCTTGTTTATCAGCCATTTGAATTGGAGAGGGTGATGGCAGTATCTAAGGGAGTAATAACACGATCTTCAGAAAACATAGTGCTACAAGTCGATGCAGATAGAACCACGGTTGTACTTGCCCAAGAACCAGCCCCTCCACACATAACCCAGACTCTCGCAGATTGTACCCCTACCCAGTTGGACAGAGAACTAGCTACACCCCTTCTAACCCCAACCCCAGCAGATAGTAACCTAGTTCCAGTTGACACAGCATCGTCTCCACCATAGAGCACCCAAACACGAGCAGTTAGTAAGGCAACTGCAGTGCCCAAAGCACGAGGAATACTGATTGCGGCTAGAGCTACGTCGGTATTTCCCCAAAGAGGAAGGGATGATGCAGCACAGCGACGGTAGGTATTTCCCTCAGTGATGAGACCAAGGTTATCGAACCAGTAGGAGAACCAAGCAACACTACGTAAATGGTACCTCCACACAAAGAACAAATACTTGCAACCTGACGTGTTAAAGGGTTTGTCAATCCCTTTCGGGTAACGGCGCCAGAAATTGGCACGTGGACGGGAGAAAGTTGTAATAGATTGATAGATGCAAATAAAATTCAGCGAGGTATTTTTGGGTTTTTGATAATATAGATCTGAAAATAAAAGATGCAAATAAATAAAAAGGCAAATAGCAAAATAGATCTGAAAGTATATGATAAGGAAATAGACCCGGGGGCCGTAGATTTTACAAGTGGCTTCTCTCAAGAAAATAGCATACGGTGGGGCAATTGATAGAACTTCAAATAATCATGACGATATCCAGGCAATGATCATTATATAGGCATCACGTCCAAGATTAGTAGACCGACTCCTGCCTGCATCTACTACTATTACTCCACACATCGACCGCTATCCAGCATGCATCTAGTGTATTAAGTTCATGGAAAAATGGAGTAATGCAATAAGAATCATGACCTGATGTAGACAAGATCTATTTATGTAGAAATAGACCCCATCTTGTTATCCTTAATAGCAACTATACATACGTGTCGGTTCCCCTTCTGTTACTAGGATCAAGCACCGTAAGATCGAACCCATCACAAAGCACCTCTTCCCATGGCAAGAAAAATCGATCTAGTTGGCCTAACTAAACGAAAGATTCGAAGAAGAAATACGAGGCTAGAAGCAATCATGCATATAAGAGATCAAAACACTCAAATAACTTTCATGGATAAAAACATAGATCTGATCGTAAACTCAAAGTTCATCATATCCCAACAAACACACCGCAAAAAGAGTTACATCAAATAGATCTCCAAGAGACCATTGTATTGAGAATCAAAAGAGAGAGAGGAAGCCATCTAGCTACTAACTACGGACCCGTAGGTCTACAATGAACTACTCACGCATCATCGGAGAGGCACCAATGAGGACGATGAACCCCTCCGTGATGGTGTCTATTTTGGTTTTGTGGTTTCTGGAACTTGCGGCGGCTGGAATTGTTTTTCGTCGACTCCCCTAGGGTTTTTGGACGTCCAGGGTATTTATAGAGCAAAGAGGTGGTGCGGGAGGCGGCCGACGTGGGCACAACCCACCTGGGCACGCCTGGGCCCCCAGGCGCGCCCTGGTGGGTTGTGCTCCCCTCGGAGCCCCCCTCAGGTACTTTCTTGGCCCATCGTGTGTCTTCTGGTCCAGAAAAAATCACCAAAAAGTTTCGCTGCGTTTGGACTCCGTTTGGTATTGATTTTCTGCGAAGTAAAAAACAAGCAAAAAACAGCAACTGGCACTGGGTGCTATGTCAATAGGTTAGTCCCAAAAAATGATATAAAGTTCCTATAAAATGATTGTAAAACATCCAAGAATGATAATATAACAGCATGGAACAATCAAAAATTATAGATACGTTGGAGACGTATCAGCATCCCAAGCTTAATTCCTGCTCGTCCTCGAGTAGGTAAATGATAAAAACAGAATTTTTGATGTGGAATGCTGCCTAACATGTTCATCAGATATTCTTGTCTTTGTAGCATGGACATTTAGACTTTTATATGATTCAAAGCAAAGGTCTAGTTTTGACATGAAGATTTCAATACTCAAGCATATCAACAAGCAACATGTCTTTCAAAATATCAACACTAAAGCAAGTTATTCCTAGCCCATTATGCTCAATCATTGATCCATTCATGAAACACACTCACATATTAGCTACACCCAATGCTCAAGTACTATCATAGTGCCCTTTAGTTGGTGCTTTATAATAGAAGATGGAGACCCAAAAATAAAAATTAGATAAAGTAAATAGAAAGGCCCTTCGTAGAGGGAAGTAGGGATTTGTAGAGGTGCCCGAGCTCAAAGCAAAAAAGGATAGAGATAAAAAACATTTTGGGTGGCATGCTTTTCCACTCAACGAAAACGAGCGAGTAATTCCCAACACTTTCCATGCTAGATATATCATATGTGGTTCCCAAAAAGAAAATAAAGTTTATTCCTTTTTCCACCATACTTTCATATTCCACGGCTAACCGAATCCACGGGTGCCGTCCATACCAGCACTTTCCAAGGAATTTATTATTTAACAACATAAAGTAAATTCATTTTTCATTTCAGGACTGGGCATCCATAATACCTTTGCCGTACTGTCATGCAATGACAAGTGAATAAACACTCATCTTGAGAATAACACATCTAGCATGGAAAATATTGGCCACCCCCTGCCGCTTCATGAGCGGTACGAGCACACAAAAGGGAAGTTTATTTTGAAAATTTAGAGATGGTACATACAAATTTGCTTAGAATGGCAAAAGAATACCGCATATAGGTAGGTATAGTGGACTCATATGGAAAAACTGGGTTTAAGGATTTTGGATGCACAAGTAGTGATCATACTTAGTGCAAAGGAAGGCTAGCAAAAAATTGAGAAGCATCCAACCAAGAAACGAAAAATCTCATAAGTGAGCATTAACCATAACTAACACCGAATAATGCACCACAAGTAGGATATAATTTCATTGCATAACTATTGACTTTCGTGCTTGCATAGGGAATCACAAACCTTAACATCAATATTCTTACTAAGCCATAATTACTCATTAACATGACTCACATATTATATCATCATATCGCAAAACTATTACGAGGAATCAAGTTTATTTTGTCCAATGATCTTCATGAAAGTTTTTATTATATCCCTCTTGAATATCTATCACTTTGGGACTAATTTCATATGTTTCTTTTGAAAGCTCAAACAAATCTAAGTGAAGAACATGAGCATAAAAATTTTCTTCTCTCAATATAATTTAAGCGAATCATGAGAAAGTTTCTTAAAACTTTTAATAACTCTCAAATAAATCTAAGTGAAGCATGAGAGCACTTCTTCATAAATACTAAAGCACACCGTGCTGAAAAAGATATAAGTGAAGCACTAGAGCTATTCCAAAGCTCGTAAAGATTTAAGTGAAGCATAGAGAGCAATTCTAACACATCATAGCATAATTTTGGCTCTCTCAAATAGGTGTGTCCAGCAAGGATAGATGACACAAAATAAAAAGAAAAACAAGCAAAGACTCATATCATACAAGACGCTCCAAGCAAAACTCATGATATGTGACGAATAAAATTATAGCTCCAAGTAAAATACTGATGGTCGTTAGAAGAAAGAGGGGATGCCACTCGGGCATCCCCAAGCTTAGTTGCTTGCTTCTCTTTGGATAATTTCTTGGGGTGCCATGGGGCATCCCCAAGCTTAGGCTCTTCTTACTCCTTATTCCTTCATCCATCGTAATCTCACCCAAAACTTGATAACTTCAATCACACAAAACTCAACAAAACCTTCGTGAGATCTGTTAGTATAAGAAAACCAATCTTTACTTTAAGTACTGTAGAAAACCCATTAAAATTTTGTTATTGCATTATATCTACTGTATTCTAACTTTACCATGGCTCATACCCCCCGATACAAACCATATATTCATCAAAATAAGCACACAATGCAAAGAAAACAGAATCTGTCAAAAATAGAACAGTTTGTAAAGATGTGAATTGTTCTCATACTTTTGTAACTCCAAAAATTCTGAAACATTAGGACAACAGGTGAAATTTGTATATCAATCTTGTGTAAAGAACGCAGAATTTTTCGTCGCTTCTGTGATTTTTCAAAATTATTTTACTGGACGCAAAAGTTTCTGTTTTCCAACAAGATCAAATCAACTATCACCAAAGCTATCCCAAAGGCTTTACTTGGCACCAACACTAATTAAAACATAAAAAACACAATAATAACAGTAGCATAATTGTGCAAACACTCAAGAACAGAAAGAAAAGGCAAAAATAAATTTTATTCATTGGGTTGCCTCCCAACAAGCGCTATCGTTTTATGCCCCTAGCTAGGCATAATGATTTTAATGATTCTCACATGGAAGACAAGAATTGAAGCACAAAGAGAGCATCATCGACCATATGACAAACACATTTAAGTCTAACATACTTCCTGTGCATAGGAATTTTATAAGCAAACAAATTATCATGACAAGAAATATCAAACATATGCAAAGGAAAGGAATAAAACATTGACAATCTCAACATAATGAGAGGAAATTTAATAACCTTATAATAATTACATGTGGGATCATATTAAAATTGAACAATATAACTATCACATAAAATATTCTCATCATGATCCACATGCATGCAAAGTTGACACTCTTCCAAAATAGTGGGATTATCATCAAATAAAGTCATGACCTCTCCAAGCTCACTTTTATCAAAAATTTCATAAGATTGAACATACTCCAAAGTATTGGGATCATTATGACCTAGAGTTGACACTCTTCCAAACCAACTTTCAATATTATCGCAAACATATTCATCATGAGGCTTAAATAAATTTTCAAGGTCATAAGAAGAATCACCCCAATCATGATCATTGCAATAAGTAGTGGACATATCAAAATTAGCATCCCCAAGCTTGAGTTTTTGCATATTATTAGCACAATTGACATTATTAGAATTTATAGTAAAATCATTGCAATCATGCTTTTCATTCAAGGAGCTATCATGAATCACTTCATAAATTTCTTCATCACAATTTTCAGATTCACGAATCTCAAGCAAAACTTCATAAAGATAATCAAGTGCACTCAACTCACTAGCAATTGGTTCAACATAATCAAATTTTTTGAAAAGATTAGCAAGTGGATGAGGATCCATATCAATAGATTTCTCACAAGCGAAGATGCAAGCAAATAGAAGGCACATGGTAACACAAGCAAAGGTAGCAAACAAGATTGCAACCAATGATAGATCTGACAAGAAAACGGCGAATGAAAAAGAGGGCGAATAAAACGACAAATTTTTGTGAAGTGGGGGAGATGAAAACGAGAGGCAAATGGCAAATAATGTAAATTGCAAGGAGATGAGATTTGTTATTAGGAACCGGGTAAATGTTGATGATGTCTCCCCGGCAACGGCGCCAGAAAGTCCTTTTGATTGCGGCTAGAGCTACGTCGTTATTTCCCAAAAGAGGAAGGGATGATGCAGCACAGCGACGGTAGGTATTTCCCTCAGTGATGAGACCAAGGTTATCGAACCAGTAGGAGAACCAAGCAACACTACGTAAACGGTACCTGCACACAAAGAACAAATACTTGCAACCCGACGTGTTAAAGGGGCTGTCAATCCCTTTCGAGTAACGGCGCCAGAAATTGGCACGTGGACGGGAGAAAGTTGTAATAGATTGATAGATGCAAATAAAAGCAAATAAAATTCAGCGAGGTATTTTTGGGTTTTTGATAATATAGATCTGAAAATAAAAGATACAAATAAATAAAAAGGCAAATAGAAAAATAGATTCGAAAGTATATTATAAGGAAATAGACCCGGGGGCCGTAGATTTAACTAGTGGCTTCTCTCGAGAAAATAGCATACGGTGGGTAAACAAATTACTGTTGGGCAATTGATAGAACTTCAAATAAGCATGACGATATCCAGGCAATGATCATTATATAGGCATCACATCCAAGATTAGTAGTCCGACTCCTGCCTGCATCTACTACTATTACTCCACACATCGACCGCTATCCAGCATGCATCTAGTGTATTAAGTTCATGGAAAAACTGAGTAATGCAATAAGAACGATGACATGATGTAGACAAGATCTATTCATGTAGGAATTAGACCCCATCTTGTTATCCTTAATGGCAACGATACATACGTTTCGTTTCCCCTTCTGTCACTAGGATCGAGCACCGTAAGACCGAACCCATCAAAAAGCACCTCTTCCCTTGGCAAGAAAAATTGATCTAGTTAGCCTACCTAAACCAAAGATTCAAGAAAAATACGAGGCTATAAGTAATCATGCATATAAGAGATCAAAAGATTCAAATAACTTTCATGGATAAAAAGATAGATCTGATCATAAACTCAAACTTCATCGGATCCCAACAAACACACCGCAAAAAAAAGAGTTACATCAAATAGATCTCCAAGAGACCATTGTATTGAGAATTAAAAGAGAGAGAGGAAGCCATCTAGCTACTAACTACGGACCCGTAGGTCTACAATGAACTACTCACGAATCATCGGAGAGGCACCAATGAGGATGATGAACCCCTCCGTGATGGTGTCTAGATTGGATCTGTGGTTTCTAGAACTTGCGGCGGCTGGAATTGTTTTTCGTCGACTCCCTTAGGGTTTTTGGACGTCCAAGGTATTTATAGAGCAAAGAGGCGGTGCGGGAGGTGGCCGAGGTGGGCACAACCCACCTGGGCATGCCTGGGCCCCCAGGCGCGCCCTGGTGGGTTGTGCTCCCCTCGGAGCCCCCCTCAGGTGCTTTCTTGGCCCATCATGTGTCTTCTGGTCCAAAAAAAATCACCAAAAAGTTTCGCTGCGTTTGGACTCCGTTTGGTATTGATTTTCTATGAAGTAAAAAACAAGCAAAAAACAGCAACTGGCACTAGGCACTATGTCAATAGGTTAGTCCCAAAAAATGATATAAAGTTGCTATAAAATGATTGTAAAATATCCAAGAATGATAATATAACAGCATGGAACAATCAAAAATTATAGATATGTTGGAGACGTATCAACCACCACTTCGAACCCCAACTCAACGCTTAAAGCAGAAGAATAATTGTTCTCAGGTTAGGTTCTGTAGCTATGGTTCATACTCCTTTGCTCTTGCATCACTGTATTTATTCATAGCAACTATTTTCAAATTTGAAGGATGGAATTGAAACTCCAATGGCGCAACAGGTATGTTTTAAGCCTGTTTCTTTAATTGGTTTGCTGTTGTAAGTTGCTCTATGTTGATTTCAGTTTCAATTGAATAAACAGTTATGTTCTCATGTCATGCACAGTACAAGTGTTGTTATTGCTCTGTAGTTTCCCACACTTATATTCTGTCTATGTTGCTTTGTCTTAAACAGATATTATTTGAACTGTGTCTCTATCTTGATTTGGCAACAAAAACTAGAATGATATAGACCATACTGTGACCATGGTACATAGATATATGTTTGTTTCATGCTGTTATCCTGTCCACTTTACTACTGAACTGATTTACCAAAATGAGTTTCATATACAACATGGTAAACCTGTGATGTGTCCGCTTGTTTCTCTTTTAGAATGTGGAAAAATATTCGAGAAGAGTACCCCATTATGCAATGGTAAAGGACATAATGTAGATAAGGTTCAAGATAGTGAGACATCCCTGTTGGTCTCCAAGAAAGCTGATAAAAACTATCTTGACGACAGTGAGACAACCCAAAAGTCCTATCTTGATGTATTGTTCGAGTTACTGGCCACTAATGCTGGCACAAGCTCTGCGAACTCGCTGCCTGAATCAGTTCGTCTTCTTGAATCTCGACTTCAAGTTGAAAGACATCGATCAGATGTGCTACGACACGAAGCCGAAGGACTAAGGAAGTCCCTGCAGAATTCAGATGCATACTTTCTAGTGCAACAGCAAGCGCTGGAGGATTTAAGCGCCAAACAAGAGAAAGTTAATAAGCTTGCTAAGCATCTTGCCAGCATGCTGGGTACCCAGGATATTGTTTCTTGAGCTCTTCTGAAGTGGTTTCAGTTCTAGACTTCTTTCGCTGCCGTGTTTATTTGCACTGGTCACCAACTTTAACAACCAGTGTATGTGATATGCTGCTTTGTTCCCTATATTTGCACTGGTGGCGAACTTTGATGCCCAGTGGATGTAATATGTGTAATAGCCGTAATAGCCTAGCATTAGTTGCTTGCTTATTTATTTCCTTATTATCTTGTTTAGTTGTTTGCTTGTAGTCACTGCAGTTCTTTTTCCGCGTTTTTCTAGTGGCCACAATAACCTATTTTTTATAACTAGGCCACAATAACCATGGGCAACATACGGACCGTTGTAACCATGGTCTTGCTACCTACTGTAGTGACCATGGGCCTCCTACGGGCCGTAGGATCCATGGGCCCTCGACGGGTTGTGTATTCAATGGGCCTTATACAGGCCATATTATTCATGGACCAATGACGGTCCGCAAAATGGGCCGTAAACGGGCTAGAGTGGAAATCGTGTGTTTATGGCCCAACCATAACAGGCCGTTAATAGGCCGAAATGTATAATGGGCTTAATTCTATCAACAAGCATCACGGGTCGTTAATGGGCCGTATTTGATGATGCTATGAAAACAGCCCAACGGGTTAACGGGCAACAAACGGGTCGACTGTAACCACGGGCTTAATTTGGCCCACAAGCCGAACAGGCCAGTGACGGCCGTAAGTAACCGAATGCTGGAAATGAGCCCAAGAATAAATGGGCCTTTAGAAGGCCGAAAGGTAACACGGGCTAGAAATGGCCCAACGGAATAATGGGCTGTTAATGGGTGTAAAGCGTTACACTGTTCTTTATGGGCCAGTTTCACCACGGGCCTTTAAACGGCCAAGAGTTACAAAGGACCTCGTATGGGCCGAAAGGTGTCATGGGCCATACATGGGCCGGAAGTTACAATGGGCTGGAATCATATCGGACGGCCCATATAACGCTACTGGGCCCAATTCGGATAGGCCATAACGGGCCGTGAGTTAGCGGGCTGTAAATGGGCTATATGCGAACAGGCCGTTAACAGGCTTTTCGTGGGCCGGCCCGCTACCTTTTGACCAAGTCAAACGGGCCGGCCTTTTCACCTTGAATGGGCCTCTGTTGGGCCGTGCCACATGTCGACGTATCATAGGCGCCTCCCGTCCAATGAGTGGATGACATCTGTCCAAACGCTGAGCCGATACGTGGTTCCTCTGGCCATTGAGAATTTTACACGTGGAAAATCCCCATTGGTCCGGGCTGTTAATGGGTTATCGGATCCAAACCGGAACCCGATAGCTTAACGGTGACCCGTTCCGGTGGATGCCTCATGTCAGTTACCTTTGACGAAAGCACTTCCATGACGCGCCATTTATCATCATGGAAGTGGACACTTCCGTGATGATAATTTTGGGAATGTCATGGAACACTTCTACGACAGCATAGGTATGACTATCTTGATTCTGTCATAAAATCGTCTTGGATGTACATGCATGACAGAAAATGTGACCTACTGTGACAAACATGTATCATCACGGAAGAGTATTTTTTTTTCTAGTGTTGGCATGGTATCATCATTTCACCCACATAGCATGTGCTAAAAAGTTGAGAGGGTTACGGCAATAATTGGATGCACTTCGTGTACAAAATGGACAATCTCTTTCGAAGTATCAGGGTTTCGGACGAAAACTCATCTGTTGCAAAAGGCATTTCATTTCTTGACATGTAACTACAGTGATATTCTAGATAAAAGCCATCATCAGAATAGTTGTGGAGAGAAGGTCTTCAGTTTTTCTTCGCGTGTGTCCATTGCTTATTGCACCGTAACCATGGATAATCTTCATCGTTTAATAGGATGCTTGGGTCAGCCTTCAGTTTGAAGGGAGGAATTTCATGAAAATTTTCATAATCTTTAGACATGTCTGTCTTGCCCTCCACTCCCATGATGTCTCTTTTCCCTGAAAGAACTATGTGGCGCTTTGGCTCATCGTATGATATATTCGCTTCCTTATCTTTTCTTTTTCTTGGTTTGGTAGACATGTCCATCACATAGTAAACCTGCGCCACATCATTGGCTAGGACGGATGGTTCGTCTGTGTACCCAAGATTGTTGAGATCCACTGATGTCATTCCGTACTGTGGGTCTACCTGTACGCCGCCACCTGACAGATTGACCCATTTGCACCGAAACAAAGGGACCTTAAAATCATGTCCATAGTCAAGTTCCCATATGTCCACTATGTAACCATAATATGTGTCCTTTCCCCTCTTGGTTGCTGCATCAAAGCGGACACCACTGTTTTGGTTGGTGCTCTTTTGATCTTGGGCGATCGTGTAAAATGTATTCCCATTTATCTCGCACCTTTGGTAAGTCAATACAGTCGAAGATGGTGTCCTGGCCAAGGAGTACAGCTCATCTCCAACAATGTTGTTACCCATGAGATGTGTGTGCAACCAACTGCCGAAAGTCCTGATGTTTTCACATGTAATCCAGTCGTCAGACTGCTCCGGGTGTTTGGAGCACAGAATATTCTTGTGTTCATTGACATACGGGGTCACCAAGGTAGAATTTTGTAGAACTTGAGCCCAAGAATGCCCGTCCCTACATATTATTGAATCCGCTCCTAGCGTGCCTTTTCCAGTCAGTCTCCTCATACCGTGATTGAGGGAGACCAATCGGTTTAAGGTCAGGAATGAAGTCAACACAAAACCCAATGACCTCCTCTGTTTGATGGCCCATGGAGATGCTTCCTTCTGGCCTAGCACGGTTATGAACAAATTTATTTAAGACTCCCATGAACCTCTCCAAGGGGAACATATTGTGTAGAAATACAGGACCCAGAATGGCAATCTCGTCGACTAGATGAACTAGGACGTGTGTCATGATATTGAAGAAGGATGGTGGGAACACTAGCTCAAAACTAACAAGACATTGCACCAAATCATTCTTTAACCTTGGTAGGATTTCTGGATTGATTACCTTCTAAGAGATTGCATTGAGGAATGCACATAGCTTCAGAATGGCTAATCGAACGTTGTCCGGTAGAAGCCCCCTCAATGCAACCAGAAGCAGTTGTGTCATAATCACGTGGCAGTCATGAGACTTTAGGTTCTGGAACTTTTTCTCTGCCATATCTATTATTACCTTTATATTCGACGAGAAGCCAGACGGGACCTTCATACTGAGCATTCATTCAAAGAAGATTTCCTTCTCTTCTTTGGTAAGAGCGTAGCTGGAAGGACCATGATACTGCTTTGGATGCATGCTGTCTTTTTCATACACACATTGTTGGTCCTCCCGTGCCTTCGGTGTATCTTTTGTCTTTCCATACACGCCCAGGAAGCCTAGCAGGTTCACGCAAAGATTCTTCGTCACGTGCATCACGTCGATTGCAGAGTGGATCTCTAGGTCTTTCCAATAGGGTAGGTCCCAAAATATAGATTTCTTCTTCCACATGGGTGCGCGTCCCTCAGAATCATTCGGAACAGATAGTCCGCCAGGACCCTTTCCATTGATTAATTGTAAATCCTTGACCATATCAAGTATGGCATCACCAGTACGGAGGACGGGCTTCTTCCGGTGATCTGCCTCACCTTTGAAATGCTTTCCTTTCTTTCTTAAGAGATGGTTGGTCAAAAGAAATCGACGATGTCCCAGGTACACATTCTTCCTGCATTTGTCCAAATATATACTTTCGGTATCATCTAAACAGTGTGTGCATGCGTGGTATCC
The DNA here is from genome assembly GCA_011799875.1 of Thinopyrum elongatum. Classification (NCBI taxonomy): domain Eukaryota; kingdom Viridiplantae; phylum Streptophyta; class Magnoliopsida; order Poales; family Poaceae; genus Thinopyrum; species Thinopyrum elongatum. The sequence continues at coordinate 25,538,676 of CM022302.1, forward strand.
CTTGTTTGTCTGTCCTAAAATGTTACTAAGAGCAGGCCAATCATTGATGGTTACAAACAATAATGCATGTAGGTCAAATTCCTCCTGTTTGTGCTCATCCCACACACGTACACCTTTTGCATTCCACAGCTGTAAGAGTCCTTCAACTAATGGCCTTAGGTACACATCAATGTCGTTGCCGGGTTGCTTAGGTCCTTGGATGAGCACTGGCATCATAATGAACTTCCGCTTCATGCGCAACCAAGGAGGAAGGTTATAGATACATAGAGTCACGGGCCAGGTGCTATGATTGCTGCTCTGCTCCCCAAAAGGATTAATGCCATCTGCGTTTAAACCAAACCATACATTCCTTGCATCACCTGCAAAGTCCCGCCACCTTCTCTCGATTTTTCTCCACTGCGACCCGTCAGCGGGTGCTCTCAACTTCCGTTCTTTCTTACGGTCTTGTTTGTGCCATCGCATCAACTTGGTATGCTCTTTGTTTCTGAACAGACGTTTCAATCATGGAATTATAGCAGCATACCACATCACCGTGGCAGGAACCCTCTTCCTGGGCGCTCGCCCTCAACATCACCAGGGTTATCTTGTCTGCTCTTATACCGCAATGCACCGCATACCGGGCATGCGTTCAAATCCTCATACTCACCGCGGTAGAGGATGCAGTCATTAGGGCATGCATGTATCTTCTGCACCTCCAATCCTAGAGGTCAAAGAACCTTCTTTGCTTCGTACGTACTATCGGGCAATTCGTTATCCTTTGCAAGCTTCTTCTTCATTATTTTCAGTAGCTTCACAAATCCGTTGTCAGATACACCATTGTCTGCCTTCCATTGCAGCAATTCCAGTGTGGTACCGAGCTTTGTGTTGTCATCTTCGCAATTTGGGTACAACCGTTTTTTGTGATCCTATAACATGCGATCGAACTTCAACTTCTCCCTTTCACTTTGGCATTCTCTCTGTGCATCAACAATGACCCGGCGAAGATCATCATTGGGCACATCGTCTGGTTCCTCTTGATCTTCAGCTTCCCCCGTTGCAGTATCACCGTATTCAGGGGGATAGTTGTCATCATCCTCTTCTTCTTCGTTGTCTTCCATCATAACCCCTCTTTCTCCGTGCTTGTTCCAAACATTATAGTGTGGCATGAAACCCTTCTCAAGCATGTGGATGTGAAGGGTTTTCAAGTTAGACTGATCCTTAGTATTCCCACAAACAGTACATGGACAATACATAAAACCATTCTGCTTGTTTGCCTCAGCCACTTCGAGAAATTTATGCAGGCCCTCAATATACTCGGAGGTACGCCGATCACCGTACATCCATTGCCGGTTCATCTGCATGCATTATATAATTAAGTGTATCAAAAACCATTACAGAACATCACGAATAGAGAAGTGACCAAATTAATACAAGTTCATCATCACATTAAAACCAAAGTATAGTAGTGTTCAAATGTTATTACTGAAAAAATAAATACATAAAGTTCATACATAGTTCTCATAGAACAACATACAGCTCTCTAGAGCATCTAATTAAAACATACATTGAAACTAACATACAACTATGTAAAACATTTAAATGCAACAACAAATGCAATCATAATCGCAACTAAGGTAACAATTGATCCAACAGCATAATGATACCAAGCCTCATTATCAATGGCATATTTTTTTATCTTTCTAATCCTCAAGCGCATTGCATCCATCTTGATCTTGTGATCATCGTCGACATTGGCAACATGCAACTCTAATTTCATCTTCTCCTCCTCAATTATTTTCAATTTTTCTTTCAAATACTCATTTTCTTTTTCAACTAAATTTAACCTGTCGACAAGAGGGTCGGTTGGAATTTCTTGTTCACATACCTCCTAGATAAAAACATCTATGTCACGTTGGTCGGCATAATTGTCATAAACACTAAATGAAACAAATAGTTATAAAATGTAATATACCACATCCGAATCATAGACCGGACGAGGGCCGACGGGGGCGGATACCAAAACCATGGCACTATATAATAACAAACAATAATAAAAGTAAGAAATTTATACAAGTATATCTATCTAAATCATACAAGTAAGAATTTTTTCTTTTAAAAAGAAGATAAGAACAAGAGGCTCACCACGGTGGTGCCGGCAACGAGATCGACGCGGGTGATCGACGATGGTGAGGACGGGGACGGGACGGCACCCTACACATGTGCAGACTCTAAGAAGTTTATTTGAGCTCAAATTGTGCATCTAAAATAAAAGAACTCCCGCATACACTCCTACACTAAAACCCACAGACCACTCTACTTCTAGAGCATTTGAAATGAGCTAAACTAGCAGTGAGAGATGAAAGGATGAAGTTGCTAAACTTTTAGAGCACTTGTGTAGTTGGTGCACCGCCAAACCTAGACAAATCTTGGGGAAAATGGAGCTTGGAGGTCGAGCTTGGAGAGGAGAAAGCTTAAGTGTGGCTCCGGCATTTCATCGAACACCTCATGTGCATAGGAGGTGAAAACAGAGAGCAGCACACCTCCCACCCTTCCACGGCCAAAAACCGGAGGAGATGGGGCCCGGGAGGGCGTGGATATATATAGGAAAAACTTTAGTCCCGGTTTGTGTCTAGAACCGGGACTAAAGAACAACCTTTAGTCCTGGTTCCAGCCACCAACCAGGACTAAAGGGGCTGCGCCAGGAGCGAGGCCCTTTAGTCCCGGTTCGTGTCTGGAACCGGGACCAAAGGGGTCAGACGAACCGGGACCCTGCCCCGGCCGGCGCCCTGGTCTCACGAACCGGGACTGATGAACCCATTGGTCCCGGTTCGTAATAGAACCGGGATTAATGCTCTTATCTGGCCTGGACCAAAGCCCTGTTTTCTACTAGTGGGGAAATCCCTAAAAGAAATGAAACTATTTACAGCAGCTAGCAACTGAAATAACGAAAGTCTAGCCTGCTGCTTAGCAGTACCGTGCAAGTGATCTCTCAAGTCATTTCCAGAGAAGAAACTAGAGAAACTGGAGGGCAACACTGTTACTGATGCTTGTTCTGCACTCCTTATCTGAAGATTCAATTGCCTTGCTTGTAGGGGACTCTGCAGCATCTGTCGTTTCCATTCAGCTTCAGCAACAACACCTGAAAGCACAACACAATTTCTGAGCTAGCACGGTGTTGACGAGCAAAACAAAAAATCTTGTGATGTTACTAGGACTGGGATTGTAGCCTGCCATGTGTTTGTTATAGTATATTTTACTAGTTTGCCTACGAGCTACTTGTCATATGCACAAAATCCCATCTTACAACAAACCTTTTGTGCTTCGTATTTACCACTACCAGCTTTGGAAATCAAAGTGTATTTCCACTTCTTCCTCGCAGCAAAAACAACATGAGGCAGCAATTGATTCCGAGAGAGTGAACCGGCACTCCTGAATCAACCACCACAACTAAAGTGTTTTCCAACATGCATGGCCCTCCATGTGTAGCAGAAAATATGTAGCCTCAAAGCGACATTTCAGTTTTCCAGTTGAAATAGAGCTACGTAAATATTGCTACTGAAAAAGATTTTCAGCAATGGTGAACAAGACAAATTCCACAAACACCGTACAGAAAAACTAGAGCAAGTATAACATCACGACGCAACCGGGTCAGACAATATCACCAATAAACATACATACTTGGAGTCTTCATAATTAAACACATATCTCGGTTGCAAACAGTTGACACGATACGTACGATAGAAGGTACGTACACAGGTTACATAGCATGCTAATGAATCCATTACATTCTACGAGTGGTAGGAAAGATAGTTACTAGAACTGTAAGTAAGGAAATGCAGCTCTCTTCTCTTCCTTGCTGGAGCCTTTGTCCCTCGCCATCCAGAAGCTCCCACATATCCTTGTTCTTCATATGGCATTCCTGTTTCAGAGAAAGCAGAGAGTTTCACGATATCATCCATTTGTTTTGCCTTTTAAGCATCAACATATCAGATGAACTGACAAGAAAAGTATTTAACAACGTTTGTCAATATAGTTTCTTTCATGCCCAAAAATCAAAATAATGAATTTAGTTCAGAACTATAGTTTTTTTTTCAAATAGGTACAGCAGTACAAATTAAATGCCTTCATATCCTAGACGGTCGTATTTCCATTTTGTATTTTGTATTCAAATAAAATAAACTCTGGTCATAGAAGAAGAAATACCACACAAGCTCAAATTACCCATTGTTAGCTTGGACTAGCCACTATGATATATGAGAAGCACAAATCATGGATCAGCTCAAGCATACCCCGTGCACCTACATACAGCTCGTGTTCAAGAAGGAATTGTATGATTCACTCAATAACATTCAGGCAAAAACAAGTTAACAAGATTAAGCATCTTTCAATTCATATACATTGGGCAACATGTTAACAAGACTAAGAGTATTTTTGTAGGCCCAAAGTGTAGTTGGTACTAACACTTCAGAAAACAGCGATTCAACAGAACTAGATGTCCATGCTATAGACACTCAAAAATCAAAAGAATCAACTTGGTCCAAAACATATGTTCTTCTTATCAAATGCTACAGCCTGTACAACTTGAATGCCCTCGTATTGCAGACCCACTTGTTTCCATATCATAGTTTGTACTTCAGTAAAAGAAAACTTATCATACAAGGAGAAGTGCATCACACACAAGCAGCCTACTCACTGTTAGCTTGGACAAGCCACTAGTTGTTTAAAAGGAAGAATTCCATGGTATCAACAAGAGCAATATACATATGATCACCACAAAAGGCAAACCTTGCAGGATCATCGTTGAGCACAGGGAATATGGGCTGCCAAATCATCATAAAAGGCTTGGCCTAACTGAAATGTTGATCATTTTTTGTGTCCTCATGAACTTTACGCAGTGTCTTGCTCGTGACGTCCAGATAGAGTGTGCATCCATGCATCCTCAAGAAAACAAACTTAGCATTATTTCTGACCTGGCTTATTTGGACATTTGCATTAGGTTCATAATCAAGCATGTGATCCAACATCCTCAAACAAATGGCATCGACCAGCAACTAGTTGTCCCCCATTGAGAGCCAGAGGCGAAGTTGAAATCGGTCGACATGGATGAGATATACACCGGAAGCATCATCGGCCTGGGACAACATGGTTCTAAAATTGTTATAGATTACTCCTTGTGGGAGCTGAATTGTGGAGAAGCTTGAGGTCGGCAAATCCAAGAAAAAAATCTCATCATTGCCGGATGGTATATAGATTTTTTAGTCAGCAAGCACAACTTTTGGTTCCCAATGGATAAGGTTGCGTTGGCATGTGGCTGCGGTATGTAGGCACCGAACACCATCCTGCAATGCATACACACGCACCAGGAACTTCCCCGAGTCCTTCGTACCCAAAACATAGAGGTAGGAGAAGCCACCGTCGCCGCCTTCTTTGGAGAGCATTGCACCAAACCATTGGAGATAGCATTCCACGGACTGGAATGGTGGGACAAAGGGAATACTTCTCACAGGGCACAGTGGGCGGTGCACTCCAAGTGTCAATTTTGTTCCTCCAACGTCGTGCTGGGTGAAGACAGTGGCGTTCTGGCAGTGCTTGATAAGTAGAGTGCCATTGTAGACACCAAACATGTAGTCAACAAGGTGACGGATGACAGTAGTGAGCTTTGGGGGCTGAGGTGGCATCGGGACAAAGTGTGTAGCAGAAAAGTGGTGGGTGATGGGGGCAGGGCCAAAAAAGTCTTGAGGCAGGTGTTTACACAACATTAGGTGAAAGTTTGGAGCATCTAGTTGCTCCGGCGCGACCGAGCGACCGAGCAAGGTGGGTGGAGCTTGCGGAAACGGCAATTGAAGGTACGGTCGGCAGCATGCCCAAGCCAGCGCTTGCACACGAGGGCGACATGGACAAGGGTTGTGGGGAAGCCGACACGGACGATGATCCCCTGAGGAGGTTGACCTCGCTGAGGACCTTGGATACGGCATCCCCTGTCGGTTCTATATCGCCTTCCACGCATAGTACTACTCTGGAAAATTGACCGTAGCCACAAAAACAAATGCAGATGGGCATGAAACCGTAATTCTTGAACCAATAATGCTACTGCAAACAAGCTGCAACCGATAGTGCACATACAATAGCATTCGTACATCCATGACACAATCAAGCACAAGAGCAATAGCCAAAAACAGAGTGCATGAACTGAGAAAGAGATGGAGATATTGGAACTTACTGTTGCCGGCAGCGGGGGCGAACATCCTCAGCAGCAGCATTCATCTTCTATCTTCTCAGCTGAACACCGTCGTGACAGAGTATTCGGTTTAGGGTGGGGGGGTTGTAGGTATCTAAGCTAGCTAGGGTTTGCTCCCCACAAGACAAGTGAAGATAGAAAAAATAAGAATAGATTGGGGAAGGGGAAAGGCTTAACCTTAGATCTGGGGAGGGGGACGAACGAACAAGCGGCAGCCGCCACAGATGGACTCAGGTTGCTAGCCAAATCCCGGCACCCGTCGCTACTTCCGGTCGCTGCCTTGCAGTGTGGCTGGAGGCTGGGGTGAGTTCGGTGAGAAGGGAGAGGGGGGCAGGGGAGTGTCGGTGTATCATATCAGGCCAAGTCCAGCCTCTTTGGTCCAAACAGTTCAGCCCCATTTACATTTGAAAGCAGCCCATGTGGAAAATATTCTCCTATCGCAGAAAACAATAGTCAGGTTATTTTTTGCCTTTTTGCATAAAAAAATGTGAGATAAGAAAATACAGCCAAGAACCAGAAGTTTGGTGCACAAAACATACTATGTACATATTGCTATCTATAGAAACCAAACGTGTGGGGGGGGGGGATCCTACTAACATCAGCGAGAGAGAGGGAGAGAGATAGATAGATAGATAGATAGATAGAGAGAGAGAGAGAGGACTATATCATATGTAACAACTCATGAGCATGCATATCTTCAGTCTTCTTCCCACCCTTACAATCAAACAAACATCTTGGTAGCTAACAGCAACCATACATACTACCATATGATCACTACCACAATCAAACCTTATGCCGACGGCCCAGGCCGTTGGCATAGGCCTGATACCCGTCGAGGTAGCCCTATGCCGACGGCCACCATCGGCGTAGGGCCGTCGGCAACATATACGTCGGCGTACCCTAGGATGCCGTCGGCATAGATGCCTACCCCGACGGCGTCCATACATCTATGCCTACGGCCCAGGCCGTCGGCAAAGTTCCACACCAACGGCGTCTGACGACGCCGTCGCCAAGAGCAGCCCAACCAGTGGCTGCCACATGGCGAGGCTATGCCGACGGCTAGGCCGTCGGTGTAGATTTAATCTATAACAACGGCCTAGCCGTCGGCATAGCCTCGCCACGTGGCGGATACTGGCAGCTCCTGGGGCGTAGCTACGCTGACTGCTAGGCCTAGCCGTTGGCGTAGCTATGCCCCAGGAGTTGCAAGTGGCCGCCACATGGCACCTATGCCGACGGCCTAGCCGTCGGCATATGTGAAAACTATGCCGACGGCTAGGCCGTCCGCATATGTGCCACATGGCGGCCACTGGTTACTCGCAGCTGCACTATGCACTCATATCAATTCAATTCAAATAGCAGGTATATATGATGAAATATACATGCACAGCAACACCACCAACAGCACCACCATCACAACGAACAGCACCACCATCAGAACGACATAAATATATATGTTCTCACAACCAACACCACCACCATCACATCCTCACAATGAACAACATAAGCATATCAGAAATGACATAAGTATCTAGCTAAGAAGTACACAAGTCATCTGAAGTAGCATAAAAGAGCACAAGTCATCTAAAGCACACAAGTATATCATCAGCACCACCGTCAGCCACAGGCTTAAGCGCCAGTAAGTCCATCACTGATAACCCACAAGTATAGGGGATCGCAACAGTTTTTGAGGGTAGAGTATTGAACCCAAATTTATAGATTCGACACAAGAGGAGCCAAAGAATATTTGTAAGTATTAGCAGTTGAGTTGTCAGTTCAACCACACTTGGAGATTAATTATCTGCAGCAAAGTGATCAGTGGCAAAGTAGTATGATAGTTTTGACAGTAGTAGCAACAGCAATAGTAACGGTAACAGTGATAGCAGTGATTTTGTAGCAAGTGCAACAGTAACAGTAGCAGTAGTAACTTAGCAAGAACAATATGTGGGAAAATCGTAGGCATTGGATCGGCGATTTGTTGGATGATATTCATCATGTGACAGTTATAACCTAGGGCGATACGGCACTAGCTCCAGTTCATAAATATAATGTAGGCATGTATTTTGTAAATAGTCATATGTGCTTATGGAAAGAACTTGCATGACATCTTTTGTCCTACCCTCCCGTGGCAGCGGGGTCCTATTGGAAACTAAGGGATATTAAGGCCTCCTTTTAATAGAGAACCGGAACAATGCATTAACACACGGTGAATATATGAACTCCTCAAACTACGGTCATCACCGGGAAGTGTCCCGACTATTGTCACTCCGGGGTTGCCGGATCATAACACGTAGTAGGTGACTATAACTTGCAAGATCGGATCTAGAACATAGATATAATGGTGATAACATAAACGGTTCAGATCTAAAATCATGGCACCCGGGCACAAAGTGACAAGCATTAAGCATGGCAAAGTCACAGCAACATCAATCTCAGAACATAATTGATATTATGGATCAAGCCCTAACAAAACTAACTCGATTACATGATGAATCTCATCCAACTCTTCACCGACCAGCGAGCCTACGAAGGAATTACTCACTGCCGGTAGGGAGCATCATGGAATTGGCGATGGAGAAGGGTTGGTGATGACGAAGATCGAAGATCCCACTCTCCGGAGCCCCAAATGGACTCCAGATCTGGCCTCCCGATGAAGAACAGGAGACGGCGGCGGCTCCGTCCTGTGGAATGCGATAATTCTTTCTCCCTGATTTTTTTCTGGAAAAATAGGATTTTATAGCGTCGGTTTCAGGGTCTGCGGGGCCACCAGGTGGCGACAACCCACCTGGGTGCGCCTGGAGGGGGTGGCGTTCCCTGGTGGGTTGTGCCCACCCAGGTGCCCCCCTCCGGTGGTTCTTAGCTCCAGAAATTATCTTTATTCATATAAAAATTCCTCGCAAAGTTTCGTTCCAATCCGAGAACTTTTATTTCTGCACAAAAAACAACACCATGGTAGTTCTGCTGAAAACAACGTCAGTCCGGGTTAGTTTCTTTAAAATCATGCAAATTAGAGTCCAAAACAAGAGGAAAAGCGTTAGGAAAAGTAGATACGATGGAGACGTATCAACTCCCCCAAGCTTAAACCTTTGCTTGTCCTCAAGCAATTCAGTTGATAAAACTAAAAAGTGAAAAAGAAAAACTTTTACGAACTCTTTTGCTCTTGTTTGCGTAAATAAGCTTAAACGGCACCCAGGTTTTCAGCCAAGATTATAACTAACCATGTCGACAATAACTCTTAAAAACTATATTAACTCATATCAATGACATAATCAGCTAGTGAGCAACAATAAGATATCTCAGACAACAACACGTTATCAAACAACCATGATATAATATGACAATAGTGGTATCTTGCTAGCCCTTTCTGAGATCACAAAACATAAATGCAGAGCACCTCCAAAGTTCAAGCAGCGACTAAACATTGTAATTCACGGTAGAAAAGATCCAATCATGATGCACCCAATATTAGCTACACACAATGCATAAGCATGACAGCAGTGCTCTCTGGCTCTGGCGCTTATTTGAGAAGGTTATGACACAACATAAAAGTAAATAGATAGTCCCTTCACAGAGGGAAGCAGTGATTTGCAGCAGTGCCAGAGCTCAAGTTTTTAAAACAGAAGTAAATGAAATTTTGAGAAATGCACCCTTCTTGTTTACTTCGCGACCATCAGTTATCAATATCTTCCATGCTAAACACATTAGTAGCGGTTCCCAAGCGATAAAAGTAAAGGTTTACTCCCCCTCCACCAACAAACACACTCCACGACTTGTCCGAAACAACGGGTGCCGTCCGTACCAACAATAGTCTTGGGGGAGTTTTGTTTAATTATTTGCAATTTGAGTTCGGGACTGGGAATCCCTATTATCGCCCCTCTCGTGCAAGGACGAGTGAATAAACACTCATCATGAGAATAACTCACTTAGCATGGAATATACTGACTACCTCCAGTCGCTCTATGAACAATCCAGGCACACAAAAGGGATATTTATTTGAAGTTATTAGAGGTGGCACATGCAAATTTACTTAGGACGGCAGGGTAATACCGCATATAGGTAGGTATGGTGGACTCATCTGGAATAACTTGGGTTTCAGGTTTTTGATGCATAAGCAGAATTCCCACTTGGTACTGGTGAAGGCTAGCAAATAGGTTGAGAAGCGGCCAGCTAGAGAGCAACAATGGTCATGAGCATGCATTTTGCATAAGTAACAATGGATACTAGCATGAGTAGGATATGAAAACCATGAACATAAATATCATAGAGGCTATGTTGGTGTTGATTCAACTACATGCATGAACATGTGCCAAGTCAAGCCACTCGAACATTCAGAGGAGGATACCATATCATCATACTACATCACAATCATTTTAACGCAATGTTGACATCCAAGATAAATCATTATCCACTCCTAGCTACTTACGCATGGCATGAGAAACTATAATCTCTAATTGTCATTGCAAACATATTTGATCATAATAGGCTGAATCATGGATACTAGGTTAAACATATTTACAAAAACAGAACAAGTCGAGTTCATACCCGTTTCTCTCTGCCACGGCCAGTTCATCGAATATCGTCATTATTGTCTTTCACTTGCACGGCCGAACGAATTGAAAATAATAATAGTGCAAGAGTGCCGTGGACTAAGCTGGAATCTGCAAACATTTTATTCAAAAGGAGAAGACAAGGTAATATGGGCTCTTTGTTAGATCAACAATAATGCATATGAGAGCCACTCAACATTTTCATCGTGGTCTTCTCCTCGGTATGACTCAAAAAAAAGGAAAAGAAATTCAGAGAAACACACTGAAATATTTTTGGAGTTTTTGGTTTTTCTTAAACAAGCAAAAAAAGCAAAAATGAGAAAAATTATTTACACGGGAAAACTCCCAACAAGCAAAAGAAGAACAAGGAAATCTTTTTGGGTTTTCTTTTTAGAACTGCAACAAATTAAACTAGGATGAAAAACCAAAAAGAAACAGGGAATATTTTTGGATTTTCTCTATGTTTTTCAAACACACAAGAAGAAAGCGAGAAAATAAATCTAACATGGATAATACAATAAAAAAGTATTGAACATCGACAACTGGAATGAAATGTGTGAACATGAATGTAATGTTGGTGGAAATACGTACTCCCCCAAACTTAGGCTTTTGCCCTAGCTTGGTAATCACCAGTCGTAGAAGCCATGGGGTCCTATGTTGAAGTGCTGAGGAGCGGGCACATGAGGATCCCACTGCTGAGGCTCCTCCTGTGCCACAGCTAGGTTGTTCTGGTAGGCGACGATGTCCTTGGCATAATCCTGTATCCACCCCTGGCAATAGGATCAAACAAAGCAGGTGCAGGCAAAGGAATAATATCATGAGTGTTCTCACTGAAAACTAAGTTATACAGGATAGAATATTAGTGTAATCGCCAGCAATAAACTGGTGGTGTTCCATGGCCGCGCGATCTAGGTAAACCTTGGGCAAAGGATAATCATGCTGGTGTATCTGAACATTAAAGTGAGTCGCCAAGCGAGTAGCGTAAATCCCACCATGTATTTTGCCCTTGGATCTGTTAATGTGAAGGCGACGTGCCAGAATAGCTCCCAAGCTATAAGTGGTGTCGCCGTGAATTGCACGGCGTAAAACAGCGAAGTCTAGGGCACTGAGTGCACCCACCTTCTCTCTAGCAAGCAAACACTTTGCAATGAATAGAGCAAAATAATGCACGGCAGGAAAATGCAAGCTAGTAGCGGTGACACTCGATACCCCTCTCTCATTCCCCACTGTCAGAGTACGGTAAAAACCATCAAACTCTGCGGGCCAAGGCTCAGCTAAATCACCATCAGAAGGAAGCAAGCATATGTCATAAAAGTCAGTAAGCGGTATCTGATGGGTTTCAGCATATAAATTAAACTGCACCTCAGGGGGATTATTCCTAGGACGGAAATGAAAATTTTGCACAAAGGAGATTGTGAGGAGGTGATACTGTTCACATTCAACTACGATGAAGTCGGTGAGGCCGGTATTAGCAGCGTATTGTGCAAACTCCTGAAGGATTCTGGCACCTTCCATGAACGGGTTATGCGGCCATTCGCACGGCCGTATCTCCGCCCGTCTCCGGGTATGGAGATCAATGTCAGATGACTCCCCAATAACTCCCCTGGAGTTCTTCTTGGAAGCAAACTTCCTAAAGATACTCATCCTTTTCCTATGAACAAAATTCTGAAATTTGTAGTCCACAAAATTTTTCTCAACAAAACTTCACAAGATTGGTAGCAACTACTCATAGGGATGTATAGAGTCCATATCAAGCATTCAAACTACTTAGAACTCTAAGAATTCAACATGCAAGCTCATCTACAACAACACCAAGAGTAGCTAATTATTCAAAATATAAACGATTAAAGCAAAAACTAATTGGACCCACGGAGGAGTCACGTACCAAGCAACAATCCCCCGAAACAGTTTCGGAAATGGAGCTTCGAGCAAAGAGATCGAAACCCGCGGGTTTGAGAGCAAGAACATGTGAGAGAGGGCATGGTGATTTTTTTCTGGAGGTAGGTGATGATGTGGGATGAAGAGATAAGTGAGGGGGCCCACGTGGGGACCACAACCCACCAGGGCGTGCCTGGGGGTCCTCGCGCGCCCAGGTGGGTTGTGCCCACCTGGTGCACCTCCCTCTGAAGTAATTTGCACCAAAAATTCTTAAATATTCAGAAAAAATCATATTAAATTTTCAGAGCATTCTGAGAACTTTTATTTTTGGGTCATTTTTTATTGAATAGGAAATTTAGAAAATAGACAAAACATGGCATTTTATTTTATTTAACTAATGAAAACAGAAAACAAAAGGTAGGGAGAGAAGGTAGTGCTCACTAAATTCATCAACTTCATACCTCTCAAAAATGATCCATTAATAAGGTTGATCAAGTCTTATTAACAACCACTTTCGATTAGCATGAAACTGAAGAACTTTCGTAAATCACTAAGTTACCTCAACGGGGATATGAATGTCCCCAACAATAAGCATCTCATATTTCTTTTTAACAGTAGGTAGAGGTAGTTGAAAACTTCCAATAGTGATTGTCGGAGATTTTTCAATAACATTAATACCATTCACTTGGAATTGTTTCTTTGGAAAGTGCACCGTATGCTCATTACCATTGATATGAAAAGTGACCTTGCTTTTATTGCAATCAGTAACAGCCCCTGCAGTTTTCAAGAAGGGTCTACCAAGGATAATCGACATGTTGTCATCCTCGGGCATCTCAAGTATAACAAAGTCAGTCAAAATAGTAACATTAGCAACAACAACGGACACATCCTCACAAATATCGATAGGTATGGCAGTTGATTTGTTAGCCATTTGCAAAGATATTTTAGTAGGTGTGAGTTTATTCAAATCAAGTCTTTTATATAAAGAGAAAGGCATAACACTAACACTAGCTCCCAAATCACATAAAGCAGTTTTCACATAATTTCTTTTGATGGAGCAAGGTATAGTTGGTATTCCCCGATCTCCATGTTTTTTAGGTACTCCATCTTTAAAAGTATAATTAGCAAGCATGGTGGAGATTTCAGCTTCCGGTATTTTTCTCTTATTGATGATGATGTCTTTCATGTACTTTGCATAAGGAGGCATTTTTAAGATATCAGTCAAGCGAGTACGCAAAAAGACTAGCCTAATCATTTCAGCAAAGCGTTCAAATTCTTCATCATATTTCTTTTTAGTTGACTCAGGTGGAAAGGGCATAGGTTTTTGAACCCATGGTTCTCTTTCCTTACCATGTTTTCTAGCAACAAAGTCTCTTTTATCATATCTTTTATTCTTGGGTTGTGGGTTATCAAGATCAACTGCTGGTTCTATCTCAACATCTTTGTCTGGTTCTTTATTATTTGTTTGAGTATCTTCACGAACCTCATCATTATCTTTTTCATTATCAGAAGGTGAGTGTTCACTACCAGATTGAGGTTCAACATCAGAGATAGAAACTTCATTATCATTATCAGGAGGTTTTTCTACTTCAAGTTCACTAGAGGCATGCAAAGTCCTATCATTTTTCTTCTTCTTTTTCTTTTTAGAAGGACTACGTGCATCAGTGTTAACCCTTTGAGAGTCTTGTTAATTCTTCTTGGGTGTCCCTCATGATAAAGTGGTTCCTGAGTCATCCTACCTCCTCTAGTCATTACTCTAACAACATGATCATTGATATTATTATTCATTTCATCTAGCAACTCTCTTTGAGATTTAGCAACTTGTTCTAACTGAGTTTGAACCATAGAAGCATGCTTCCCCACACCTCTAACATCATTTGAGATTAAAATAACAAGTCACTCAAGCGAGCAATCATATCAGAATTGTATTTCAACTGTTTCATAACATTTGCATTGAAGTGATCTTTTTTTCTAATATAATTTTCAAACTCATAAAGGCATTGGCTATGGTGCATATTGTGAGGATTATCATTATCATTGAATTTCATTAGAGAATTTACCTCTACCACCTTAGGTGGTGGTGGTGTATCAAGCCCATGTATTCTTCAATAGGAGGTAAATTTTTGACATCCTCAGCTTTAATACCTTTTTCCTTCATAGATTTCTTGGCTTCTTGCATATCTTCATCACTGAGATATAAGATACCCCTCTTCTTCGGAGTGGGTTTAAGTGGTGGTTCGGGACGAGTCCAATCATCATAATTTTTCAACATATTATTCAATAACTCTTCAGCTTGCCCAATAGTTTGTTCCCTGAAAACACAACCAGCACAACTATCTAGGAAATCCCTAGAAGCATCGGTTAGTCCATTATAGAAGATATCAAGTATTTTGTTTTTCTTAAGAGAATGATTAGGAAAAGCATTAAGCAATTGGAGAAGCGTCCCCCAAGCTTGTGGGAGACTCTCTTCTTCAATTTGCACAAAGTTAAATATTTCCTGCAAGGCAGCTTGTTTCTTATGAGCAGGGAAATATTTTTCAGAGAAGTAATAAATCTTATCCTGGGGACTACGCATACAACCAGGAGTAAGAGCATTGTACCAAGCTTTAGCATCACCCTTTAATGAGAACGGAAATAATTTGAGAATATAATAATAGCTAATCTTCTCATCATGAGCAAAAACGGTGGCTATGTCATTCAACTTAGTAAGATGTGCCACAATAGTTTCAGTTTCATAACCATGGAAAGGATCAGATTCAACCAAAGTAATTAACTCTGGGTCGACAAAGAATTCATAATCTTTATCATCAATAAAGATAGGTGAAGTAGCAAACTTAGGATCACATTTCATTTTAGCATTCAAAGTCTTTTCTTTGTACTTGCATAATAACTTTTCTAGATCATCTCTATCCTTACAAGCAAGAATATCTCTAGTTGTCTCCTCATCCATAACATAACCTTCCGGTACCTTTGGCAATTCATATTTAGGAGAACTAGTTCTAATAGTTGTTTCAAGATTTTCAGTTTCAAGCTAATCATCAGTTTCAACAATATCAAGCTGTCTTACTCTAGCAATTTGTTCATCAAGAAATTCACCTAGTGGCACATTATCATCAAGCAAGGTACTAGCATCATCATAAGCATCATTCATAGCAGAAGTAGCATCATCAATAACTTGGTACATATCAGGATTAATAGCATGTGGTGGTGTTGCAAGTTTACTTATAACAGAAGGTGAATCTAAAGCGGAGCTGGATGGCAGTTCCTTACCTCCCCTCGTCTTAGAGGAAAAAATCTTAGTCTTAGCATCCTTCAGATTCTTCATAGTGACAATTTGAAAATAATCCCAAGTGACTCAACAAATATAGCTATGCTCCCCGGCAGCGGCGCCAGAAAAAGGTCTTGATAACCCACAAGTATAGGGGATCGTAACAGTTATCGAGGGTAGAGTATTCAACCCAAATTTATAGATTCGACACAAGGGGAGCCAAAGAATATTTGTAAGTATTAGCAGCTGAGTTGTCAATTCCACCACACCTAGAGATTAATTATCTGCAGCAAAGTGATCAGTAGCAAAGTAGTATGATAGTTCTGATAGTAGTAGCAATAGCAATACTAACAATAACAGTGATAGCAGTGATTTTGTAGCAAGTGCAACAGTAACAGTAGCAGTAGTAACTTAGCAAGAACAATATGTAGGAAAATCGTAGGCATTGGATCGGCGATTTGTTGGATGATAGTCATCATGTGATAGTTATAACCTAGGGTGATACGGCACTAGCTCCAGTTCATAAATATAATGTAGGCATGTATTCCGTAAATAGTCAAACGTGCTTATGGAAAGAACTTGCATGACATCTTTTGTCCTACCCTCCCGTGGCAGCGGGGTCCTATTGGAAACTAAGGGATATTAAGGCCTCCTTTTTGTGACGCCCCCGGCCCAATCATGCACTAATCTTACACGCAATGCACACGATCAAGCCTAAGGACTCACGGGAAGATATCACAACACAACTCTAAAACATAAATAAAGTCATTCAAGCTTTATATTACAAGCCAGGGGCCTCGAGGGCTCAAATACATAAACTTTTGTACAAGCGTCAGCGGAAGCATCAGATATCTGAGTACAGATATGAAACAGAAACAGAAAGGCCTTTAGAAAGGCGGGGCAAAATAAAACACTACGATCGAAAGGCGTAGGCCTCCTGCCTGGGACCCTCCGATCCTACTCCTGGTCGTCAGTCAACTCGTAGAAGCATCCATCCTCGGGGTAGTAGTAGTGATCGTTGGCGGGGACAGCTGTCTCAGGGGCTCCGTCATCTTGGTCACGACAAACTGATATGGGGAGACAAGTAAAACAAAGCAACCGTGAGTACTCAGAAGTACTCAGCAAGCAAGAATCTACACTACAGAGGCAACATTTTCAAAGGGAGGCTGTATATGTGGACTGGGCTGCAGAAATGCCAGAATAGAGCGGAGGCCTAGTCCTGTCGAAGACTAGCATCTTCAGAGGTCTTGCAGCAATAGAAGAGAGTAGAACAGTACAATATAATGTAGCAGTATCATTAAGTCTCAACCTCAACCAGAGATCCTTTCTCGACTCCCTGCGAGAAAGCAATCCCAGAGCGATACAGTCATCAACCTCGTCCGGAGATCCCTTCTCGACTCCCTGCGAGAAGCAATCCCAGAGCCATACAGTCATCAACCTCGTCCGGAGATCCCTTCTCGACTCCCTGCGAGAAGCAATCCCAGAGCCATAGTAACCAAGTATCGAGTTCTAAATTGTATCAATCAGGATACAACTCCGAGTGTCTTTTACCGTAGGACCGGCTATCGATAGAAGTGTTCTTCCCTGCAGGGGTGCACCAACTTACCCAACACGCTAGATTAACTTCGGCCGGACACACTTTCCTGGGTCATGCCCGGCCTCGGTCAAACGACACACCGGAGCCCTATCTACAGCTCAGCAGAGAGGTCCCCGCCGGTCTACATCCTAAGCGCTCAGGGGTCTTGGGCCATCGCCCTGTGCATTCCGGGTCATTGCGAGCAGGGTGAAGCCAGGCACCCGGAGGGCGCCGGTCCGTCCCGGCCGCAAGGCTGAACTAGACGTCTGACAGAGCTTTCGGCCGATGCTACGATGCAGAACGCCCATACTATGCCCACGTGATAGTTAGTGCTATCAGGCCAGAGGCCTGCTCGGATCAAATATCCAAATCGTTAGTGGACTAGGGCTTGCGGTAACGCGCAGAGACTCACGAAAGATGTGACCCCGTTGCCCCATCTCAAGGACTTGCTGCAAGGGTTAAGAATGCCCGGCCGCGCCTCGTATTCTCACTCGGGCACCACACAGGCACCTGTCTTCACAACACTCGCCTCTCAGGTGCACGCGAGTACCCCTCAGGGTCGACCCGCCTATCCAAGTAACATTGTAAAATCCAAGTATCCGGGTGGCCATAACATCAGGGGAATCTGAGGTATCACCCTCGTTGGAATCCTACTCGATGTCTCCGTCAAGGTGAACTCGGAGGAATCACCCTCACTGGGTTCACACTTGATGTGTTGCACGACAGCATCGTTATCGGAAGCGGTGAAGGAGGAATCACCCTCGATGACCACGACCGAATAGCTACTCTACAGAGTTAACATCAGAAGTGCTACATGAGGTATCACCCTCGGCACTCGATAGTAACGCTGCAGTGTCGTTACAACTAAGGGGGGGTGATGTGCGGTGTCGGGGCCTGGTCTTCAATCCCGTTGATCGGGTCTTCAGATTATCCAGCGGGGCAGTCAGGATAAGTGGGGTCACTGATAGGTCTCTACCCAGCCTATACTAAGCAATTTAGGATATGCAGGTAATTATCAACAGCAGGATACAATAAACAGGCTATGCATCAGAATAGGTAAAGCGGTAGCTGCAGCAATTCTAATGCAAGCATGAGAAAATAGAATGGGCATATCGGGATGATCAAAGGGGGGGCTTGCCTGGTTGCTCGGCGGCAAGGGCAAGGTCTTCAGGGGTCGTCGAACTCCGGAGCTGCGTCGGTACCGGCTCTATCGAGAGAGAAGAGGGGGAGGAAACAGTAAATACTAAGCAAGCAAGTGCTACACAATGTATGACATGACAATACGCAGTGACAGAGGTGATCTAACGCAGTGCCGGGTGATATTGGCGAAGGGGGAATTCATCCGGGAAAGTATTCCCAGTGTCCGGCATTTCGGACAGACGAAAAGAGGGGAACGGTTGCATGTTCGGATAGTTAGGGACATGTGATGGACGAACAGACCACGTGTTCAGATTCGTCTCGTCGTTCTGAGCAAGTTTCATGTATAAAGTATTTTCATCGGAGTTACGGATTATTTAATATGATTTTCTAAAGTTTTTATTAATTTCTGGAATTTAATTATTTATTTAAATTAAACATTATCCGAAACAGTAGTTGATGATGTCAGCATGACATCATGCTGACGTCAGCACAATCTGACACGTGGGACCCACCTATCATTGACTGGTTAGTTAATTAGTGTTAACTTTCTAATTAGTATTTAATTAAACTAATTAACTAATTTAGATTAACCTAATTAGGATTAATTAACTTAATTAATTAATTAATAATTTTTATTTTATTTTTAAAAATGTTTTTGGGCCGTGGGCCCCATGTGTCATTGGGCCAGGGGGGTCGGGCCCAGCGGTCAGTGGCACAGGGGCGATGCCCGCCTTGGCGCAGGGGATGGCCGCGGGGCGAGGGCGGTCGCCGGCGGGGCGCAGGGCGGTGGCGAGCCAGGCGGCGTGATGGGGTGGTGCGGGGAAGCGGCGCGGGGCGGCGGTGGAGCAGCAGCACAGGGGCAGCGGGAGCGCGACGGGAGCGGGCCACGGGCGCGTGGCGGCGCGGCCAGAAGGCCACGGGTGCGCACGGGGGTGAGCGCGGCGGCGGCGGAGGCGCGCGCGGGGCGAGCGGGGCTGCGGCGTCGGGCAGCAGCAGAGGCCGCCGCAGGCGTGAGCGAGGCAAAGGCGGGCGCGAGCGCACATCGGCGACAGAGAAAAGGGGGAAGGGGGGCGAGCTCACGGGCGGCGTCGATGCACGGGGGCGGCGAGGCTCGGGGTCGGCCGGTGGGGAGGAAGACGAGGAGGCGGCGTGGCGCGGTGGCGACCGTGGGAGGGGAGGAGATGAAGACGAGGCGACGTGTGGTGGCTCCGGCGAGCGGCGTCGAGGTGGCGGGGGGCGCGGTCGTCGGGGCGGTGGAGGACGAGGCGGCAACGGGCGGCGAGGCCGGGAGCGGCGTCGGGGACGGGATCGGGCTCCTCCCCGATCCAATCCAGCGAGAGAGAGAGAGAGAGGGAAAGGGGAAGAGGAGCGAGGGGATAGGGTTAGGGTTCGGTGGGGGGGGTATAAGGGGAGAGCGGGCGGGCCGGCCTGCTGGGCTGTAGCCCAGTTGGGCCAGGGGGGGTTCTCTTTTTCCTTTTCTTTTTCTTTCTGTCTTTTTCTTTTATTTTATTTATTCTTATATCTCTGTTCTGTAAATAGTTAGGCCCCAAACCGAATTTTGTAAAACATGGCAATTGCTCCAATAAATACTAGGCATCCTCTACCACTGTCAAAAATTAGTTTGGAGTCAATTTGAGTTCACACAATTTTTATAATAATTAAAATGCATTAATCCTTACTGTTTTGATAATGTTTGAGCCACCTAATTATTTTATTAATTGTTGGTTTCAATTTTAGAATAGTCTCTGCAATATCTGTTATTTATCGAACATTTTAGTTTCTATGTTGCACAACTTTTATATTTCACTTTCATTTAAATTTGAATTTTGACTTAGGAGTTGAAATGCAATATAATGCTAATGATGATCATGCACTGTTAAACACGATGACATGGCATAATCAAAAGGGTGATTACTGTAGTTAACCACTGGGGGTGTTACAAATCTCCTCCACTAACAAGAATTCTCGTCCCGAGAATTAAGAGGTAGAAGGAAAAAGTTTGGGGTATTCCGAACGAAGATTATCCTCGCGTTCCCAAGTGGCTTCATCTTCAGTATGATTTGACCACTGCACTTTGAGGAACTTGGTAACCTTCTGACGGGTCCGACGTTCAGCTTAATCGAGAATGCGGATCGGATGCTCCTTATAAGATAGGTCATCTTGCAATTCGAGCACCTCGTGATCCACAGCTCGGTGCGGAGATTCCTTGAAGCATTGACGAAGTTGCGACACATGGAAGACGTCGTGGATATGAGAGAATTGTGGCGGCAACTCCAATTTATATGCCACCTGTCCACGCCTTGCAACAATGCGGAAAGGACCAATATAGGATGGAGCTAGCTTGCCCTTGATTCCAAAACGGTGAGTGCCTTTCATCGGGGTGACTCGCAGATAAGCCTGATCACCAGGTTGATAAGTCAAACCCCATCGTTTGCGATCATAGTTGCTCTTCTGGCGGTCCTGAGCCGCCTTGAGATTTTCCCGAACAATTCGAGCTTGTTCTTCGGCGTATTGAATAATATCCGGACCCACGAGCGGTCGTTCCCCAGTTTCTGAACAATTTAGAGGGGTTCGACACTTACGTCCATAAAGCACTTCGAAGGGGGCCATTTTGAAGCTGGCTTGATAGCTGTTATTGTATGAGAATTCGGCATATGGAAGAGATTCTTCCCACTTCTTGCCAAAAGAAATAACACAAGCTCGCAGCATGTCTTCAAGAACCTGATTGACTCGTTCAACTTGGCCTTGGGATTGGGGGTGATAAGCTGAACTCCAGGTAATATGAGTTCCCATAGCTTCTTGGAAACTTTCCCAGAACTTTGAGGTGAAAAGACCGCCACGGTCCGAACTGATATCCTTCTGAATACCATGGAGTGATACAATTCTGGAGATATACAACTCTGCTAACGGACTAGCAGTGATAGTTTCCTTGCCAGGCAGAAAGTGTGCAACTTTGGAAAGTTGGTCAACGACAACAAGAATAGCATCGTGACCCTTCTGTGACCTGGGAAGTCCTGTAATGAAATCCATCTGAACCTTATCCCATTTCCACAGAGGAATAAGAAGTGGTTGTAGAATTCCAGCCGGCTTCTGATGTTGTTCTTTAACGCGACGACAAACATCACATTCAGCAACATATCGAGCAATATCCTGCTTCATTCTAGACCACCAGTACCTTTGACGGAGATCACGATACATCTTGGTGCTACCCGGATGAATAGACAGCGGGGAATCATGTGCCTCCTTCATGACGTTGTCGGCCATAAGCTCGAAGCGAGGTACGACAATGCTGTTTCTGAAATACAAGGTTCCATCTTCAGACAGCGAGAAATCCCTGTACTTTACAAGGTGAAGGTCTTTCTTCATCAGATCAATTTCAGCATCTTTAGCTTGCGCATTCTTAACGGCTTTCTCAAGATCTGGTTGTATCACAAGGTTATTAAGAGAACCTTGTGGAACAATACGCAGATTCAGGTTGCATAGTTCTTCAAAAAGACGAGGTTGAGCTCGCCTAACCATGAGGTTGTCGCAATAGGACTTGCGGCTTAAGGCATCAGCCATCACGTTAGCCTTGCCAGGGTTATAGGAAATACCCAAATCATAGTCCGCAATGGCCTCCATCCATCTTTGCTGACGAAGGTTTAGAGATGGTTGAGTGAACAAGTACTTCAGAGTTTTATGATCCGTGTAGATCTCGCAACGATTACCGAGAAGGTAATGTCGCCACAACTGCAGTGCATAGATGACAGCAGCTAGTTCTAAATCATGTATCGGATAATTCTCTTCATGTGGGAGCAACTGACGAGAGCCATAAGCAATCACTTTACGCTCTTGCATTAGGACACAGCCTAATCCTTCACGGGATGCGTCACAATAGATCACAAAGTCTTTGCGGGTATCTGGAGGAGATAGTACTGGGGCAGATGTCAGCTTGTCTTTGAGTGTCTGGAAACTTTCCTGACATTTTTCTATCCATTCAAATTTAACGCCCTTGTGAAGCAGATCAGTCAAAGGTTTAGCAATCTTGGAAAAGTTCTCGACAAATCGACGGCAATAGCTTGCAAGGCCGAGAAAACTTCTGACTTGCTTGACATTCTTCGGAGGAGTCCAGTCCAAAATAGCCTGAACTCGTTCTGGGTTAATGGCAATGCCATCTTTCGAAATCACATGACCAAGGTAGGTTACTTCAGAAAGCCAGAATTCACATTTGGAGTATTTGGCATACAACTGGTGTTCTGGGACCCTTTCCAGTACTAGACGGAGGTGTTCAGCATGTTCTTCCTTATTCTTCGAATATACCAGAATGTCATCTAGATAAACCACGACGAACTTGTCAAGGTAATCCATGAAAATATAATTCATCAGGCGGGAGAATGTGGCTGGAGCATTTGTTAAGCCAAATGACATTACAGTGTACTCATAAGAGCCATAAGGAGTAACAAATGCAGTCTTCGGAATATCCTCTTCACGAACACGGATCTGATGGTAACCCAACCTCAAATCAAGTTTAGAGAATACCGATGAACCAGCAAGTTGATCATACAGATCGTTGATTCTGTGAAGCGGATACTTGTTCTGAATTGTTGCTTGGTTGATAGGTCGGTAATCCTGAACCAATCGGTTAGTTCCATCCTTCTTCTTAATGAAGAGTGAAGGTGCTCCCCAAGCAGAGGAACTGGGGCGGATGAAGCCCTTCTTAAGTGACGTGTCAATTTCCTCCTTAAGTTGAAGAAGGTGGTGCGGAGGCATTTTATAAGGACGCTTCACAATAGTGGTAGTGCCAGGCTTCAAGTCGATGACAAACTCAACAGCTCTAGCAGGGGGTATTCCTGGAAGTTCTTCTGGAAAGACATCTTGAAAATCACGAACAACTGGAACGTTCTCGATGCCTTCAAGAGGTGAAGCATTCAATGCATTCAGAACATATATCTGGCTCTCAGCATCGTGACCTATTCGGGCTGAGTATCTGACCGTCTGGCCGAAGAATGGGTAAGTTGGACTTTCTTAGCGGCACAGTCAATCAAAGCATTATGGGCGGTCAACCAGTCCATACCGAGAATGATGTCTATGTCAGAAGGTCCAAGAGCAATAAGGGAAGCAGAGAACATCAACCCTTCAATTCTGATCTGATTGTTGTGACTTACCATTTTGGTTTGCCACCGGGAACGGGGAGTGATGATTTCTAAAGGAGTGGGTAATGAGCTCATAGCTAACCCATGCAGTTGTGCAAATTGCTGGGACACAAAGGAATGTGATGCCCCGGAATCAAAGAGAACAGAGGCTGCAACTGAATTAACTGGCAGAGTTCCCATCACGATTTTAGGTGACTCACGAGCTTCTCCCATATTGACATGAGTGACCTGGCCACGACCCATAGCAAGCGGCCTGGCCTTACGACTTCTGGAATGATGGGTTCGATGGCCCTTCGTATGACCATCAGGAGGACGTGGTGCAGCCTGAGGTGTAGCCATGGCATTGGACTGTCCACCCTGAATCGTTAGCTATCTCGGCGGCGAAGTCAGACGAGGTGCAACATATGACGGCCTTGGTGTTGGAGCAGGTCGATGATGAATATTGTGTGGGATCCAGACTCAACATTTCTGAGTAGGTCGACCCGAAGACGAACCAACATCACGAGTGCGCTTGAGCGAATCCTGGTACTCAGTCAGAGCTGTTTCAACTTGGAAAGATTTGCCGACAAGCGTTGTGAAGTGTGTGAAATCATGGACAGCAAGTGCAAGTTTTATATCAGTACGTAGTCCTTCACGGAATTTCTCCTGCTTGCGAGTGTCGGTGTCGACGCCATCCACAGCATATCGGGATAATTCAAGGAATTTCCTCTGTTATTCATCCACAGTCATTATGCCCTGAGAGAGTTTGCGGAACTCCTGCTTCTTCTGGTCCATTAGACCTTGAGGAATGTACCGTGCACGAAAAGCTGACTGAAATTCCTGCCAAGTGGTCACAGTCTCTGCAGGCAACATACCCTTGTGGCTTTCCCACCATTGAGCAGCTGGGCCCTTCAGGTGGAATGTCGCAAAGGTGACGTAACTGTCAGGGGCAACATTAGCTGACTCCATTTCAAACAGGATGTCACGAAGCCAATCATCAGCATCCATAGGATTGGTGGAGTTGCGAAAAACAGACGGGTTGACGCGCACAAATTCTGGCATAGATATTGGTGTAGGCTGTTGATGAGCATTCTGGTTTGGGAACTGAGCCAATATCCCGGTCATAACTTGACGGTTCAGTTCAAACTGCTGCATCATTGCGGCAACATATGGTGGAGGTGGAGGATCGTCAGCCATCCTGCCAAATCAACAGGGGCAGTTTAGCAAGTAAAACTGCATGTGTATCGAATGATTCACGAAGCAACACGCACAACAGAAGGAAGTGCAATAGATTCTTCATCATATCCGCACCAGATATTCAAAGCCACACATAGCCTTGGTTACAATCCGGCATTACGACAGTTGAAAGGGTAGGGCTAGACAACTAGGCGGCGCGCAGGCACGCGGTAAGGAAGTACACGACGAGACATAGCAAAGGCTACATCAACGTCGGAGAAAACTGTTGGAGCGAGGAATCTGCAAGTGACAACACAGGGTGCCCTCGATAAAAGGATCCTGTAAGCAGAACCTGGCCCATAATCTCGAAGCAAGGGGGGATATTTCAGAACTCCGGGTGAATGTGATCACGAGAACCTTATGTTGGAGTTAGTAAAATTTCAACCCGAATAGAAGAGAGATCAGAGTCCCAGAGTAAAGGTCAAGGAGTAAAAGATCCTAATACCACCCATTTGGCGACGTGGGCCCGTAAGCCACACAGCCAAGTTAGTAAAACAGTTTTTGGTTACTAGACTTAACTTCGGCCAAGGAGTTAGAAAGGGGGATTCCTACAGGCAGTTGGCTCTGATACCAACTTGTGACGCCCCCGGCCCAATCGTGCACTAATCATACACGCAATGCACACGATCAAGCCTAAGGACTCACGGCAAGATATCACAACACAACTCTAAAACATAAATAAACTCATACAAGCTTTATATTACAAGCCAGGGGCCTCGAGGGCTCAAGTACATAAACTTGCGTACAAGCGTTAGCGGAAGCATCAGATATCTGAGTACAGATATGAAACAGAAACAGAAAGGCCTTTAGAAAGGCGGGGCAAAATAAAACACTATGATCGAAAGGCGTAGGCCTCCTGCCTGGGACCCTCCGATCCTACTCCTGGTCATCAGTCAACTCGTAGAAGCATCCATCCTCGGGGTAGTAGTAGCGATCGTCGGCGGGGACAGCTGTCTCAGGGGCTCCGCCATCTTGGTCACGACAAACTGATATGGGGAGACAAGTAAAACAAAGCAACCTTGAGTACTCAGAAGTACTCAGCAAGCAAGGATCTACACTACATATGCAACATTTTCAAAGGGAGGCTGTATATGTGGACTGGGCTGCAGAAATGCCAGAATAGAGCGGAGGCCTAGTCCTATCGAAGACTAGAATCTTCAGAGGTCTTGCAGCAATAGAAGAGAGTAGAACAGTACAATATAATGTAGCAGTATCATTAAGTCTCAACCTCACCCAGAGATCCTTTCTCCACTCCCTGCGAGAAAGCAATCCCAGAGCCATACAGTCATCAACCTCGTCAGGAGATCCCTTCTCGACTCCGTGGGAGAAGCAATCCCAGAGCCATACAGTCATCAACCTCGTCCGGAGATCCCTTCTCGACTCCCTGTGAGAAGCAATCCCAGAGCCATACAGTCATCAACCTCGTCCGGAGATCCCTTCTCGACTCCCTACGAGAAGCAATCCCAGAGCCATAGTATCGAAGTATCCAGTTCTAAATTGTATCAATCAGGATACAACTCCGAGTGTCCTTTACTGTAGGACCGGCTATCGATAAAAGTGTTCTTCCCCGCAGGGGTGCACCAACTTACCCAACACGCTCGATTAACTCCGGCCGGACACACTTTCCTGGGTCATGCCCGGCCTCGGTCAAATGACACACCGCAGCCCTACCTACAGCTCAGCAGAGAGGTCCCCGCCGGTCTACATCCTAAGCGCTCAGGGGTCTTGGGCCATCGCCCTGTGCACTCTGGGTCGTTGCGAGCAGGGTGAAGCCAGGCACCCGGAGGGCGCCGGTCCGTCCCGGGCGCAAGGCTGAACTAGACGTCTGACAGAGCTTTCGGCTGACGCTACGATGCAGAATGCCCATACTATGCCCACGTGATGGTTAGTGCTATTAGGCCAGAGGCCTGCTCGGATCAAATATCCAAATCGTTAGTGGACTAGGGCTTGCGGTAACGAGCAGAGACTCACGAAAGATGTGACCCCGTCGCCCCGTCTCGAGGACTTGCTACAAGGGTTAAGAATGCCCGGCCGCGCCTCGTATTCTCACTCGGGCACCACACAGGCACCCGTCTTCACAACACTAGCCTCTCAGGCGCACGCGGGTACCCCTCAGGGTCGACCCGCCTATCCAAGTAACAGTGTAAAATCCAAGTATTCGGGTGGCCATAACATCAGGGGAATCCGAGGTATCACCGTCGTTGGATTCCTACTCGATGTCTCCGTCAAGGTGAACTCGGAGGAATCACCCTCACTGGGTTCACACTTGATGTGTTGCACGACAGCGTCGTTATTGGAAGCGGTGAAGGAGGAATCACCCTCGATGACCACGACCGAATAGCTACTCTACAGAGTTAACATCAGAAGTGCTACACGAGGTATCACCCTCGGCACTCGATAGTAATGCTGCAGTGTCGTTACAACTAAGGGGGGGTGATGTGCGGGGTCGGGGCCTGGTCTTCAATCCCGTTGATCGGGTCTTCAGATTATCCAGCGGGGCAGTCAGGATAAGTGGGGTCACTGATAGGTCTCTACCCAGCCTATACTAAGCAATTTAGGATATGCAGGTAATTATCAACAGCAGGATACAATAAACAGGCTATGCATCAGAATAGGTAAAGCGGTAGCAGTAGCAATTCTAATGCAAGCATGAGAAAATAGAATGGGCGATATCGGGATGATCAAAGGGGGGGCTTGCCTGGTTGCTCGGCGGCAAGGGCAAGGTCTTCAGGGGTCGTCGAACTCCGGAGCTGCGTCGGTACCGGCTCTATCGAGAGAGAAGAGGGGGAGGAAACAGTAAATACTAAGCAAGCAAGTGCTGCACAATGTATGACATGACAATACGCAGTGACAGAGGTGATCTAACGCAGTGCCGGGTGATATTGGCGAAGGGGGAATTCATCCGGGAAAGTATTCCCAGTGTCCGGCATTTCGGACAGACGAAAAGAGGGGAACGGTTGCATGTTCGGATAGTTAGGGACATGTGACGGACAAACGGACCGCGTATTCGGATTCGTCTCGTCGTTCTGAGCAAGTTTCATGTATAAAGTATTTTCATCGGAGTTACGGATTATTTAATATGATTTTCTAAAGTTTTTATTAATTTCTGGAATTTAATTATTTATTTAAATTAAACATTATCCGAAACAGTAGTTGATGACGTCAGCATGACATCATGCTGACGTCAGCACAATCAGACACGTGGGACCCACCTGTCATTGACTGGTTAGTTAATTAGTGTTAACTAACTAATTAGTATTTAATTAAACTAATTAACTAATTTAGATTAACCTAATCAGGATTAATTAACTTATTTAATTAACTTATTAATTAATTAATTATTAATTTTAATAAATTTTAATTTATTTTTAAAAACGTTTCGGGGCCGTGGGCCCCATGTGTCATTGGGCCAGGGGGTCGGGCCCAGCGGTCAGTGGCACATTGGCCGACCGGGGCGGGTTTGCGGGCGCGCGGCGCGGGCGCGTGGACGCCCGACGGGCTCGTGCGGGGCGATGCCCGCCCGGCGCAGGGGATGGCCGCGGGGCGAGGGCGGTCGCCGGCGGGGCGCAGGGCGGTGGCGAGCCAGGCGGCGGGATGGGGTGGTGCAGGGAAGCGGCGCGAGGTGGCGGTGGAGCAGTAGCACAGGGGCAGCGGGAGCGCGACGGGAGCGGGCCACGGGCGCGTGGCGGCGCGGCCAGAAGGCCATGGGCGCGCACGGCGGCGAGCTGGGCCGCGGCGGAGGCGCGCGCGCGGGGCGAGCGGTGCTGCGGCGTCGGGCAGCAGCAGAGGCTGCTGCAGGCGCGAGCGAGGCAGAGGCGGGTGCGAGCGCACAGTGGCGACAGAGAAAAGGGGGAAGGGGGGGCGAGCTCACGGGCGGCGTCGATGCACGGGGGCGGCGAGTCTCGGGGTC